>ML675604.1:61851625-61868239 GCA_007922155.1 Mesoclemmys tuberculata | reverse complement strand
CTTAGCTATGTGCTTCCTGCTCCTCGGTCCTACTCCACCTGTTAAGCAGGAGTACCGTGATAGCAGCACTGCAGTGCTCTCAGTAATGCAAGATCCACATCTCCTGGACTGCACAGCATACTTTGCCTTGCACTGTCACATACAACGTTCCACAGCTGTGCTTTTGGGATTAAGCCTGAAATAATCCTGGTCTTTATCACCTCCAGGTTTTAAACCAGGCATGTCCAAAGTACGGCCCGCGGGCCATATACGGCCCTTCATGCTTCTTAATCCAGCCCGCCGAACAGGTCCCAGGGTTCTTAAAATCGGGCCAGGCAGTCTGCACATCCAACCGGTTCGCAGCAGTTCGCGCGAACCGGTTCTTAAAATGGTATCGTGCCTGCCAGTCTGCAGCTCCGCCGCGGAATTTGACAGCGGAGAGTGAGTTTCACGGCGGAAATTCTGCGCTGTGAGCCCCACTCTCCAGCTCCACCGCCGAAATTGACAAGGGTGAGTCAATTTCACAGCGGAGAGTGGTCTGAAGTGCTGGCTGCTAGGGTGCAGTGTGTCGGGTGCTGTGTACATAAATGTGTATTTAATACACTCCATCCATCTGATCTTTGCCCAGCCCCTCTGTCAAATTTTAGAACGCATTGTGGCCCGTGAGTCAAAAAGTTTGGACACCCCTGTTTTAAACCATTTTGCTGCTTTTCTCTTGACCTTCCCTGAGCTGAAGCAGCCCTATGCCAACACAATATTTAAAGTGTAGGCATTCCTCTACTGTTAGACAATGGCATTATAATAGTTTCTATGAGTGAACAAAATTCCTTCTATTTCTTTCCTGTATAGGATCTTCCTGGGTGGGAAGGGGGGAAAAAAAGGGAGTTTTACAGATTCCACATTAAGAGTAATAGTGACAGGCTCTTTTCAATAGATAGTAGAGTGGTACCCCTCTGTTAAAAGTGTCTCTTTCCAGAAGCTTGTTTGCTCTTTGTATAGCGGAAGATGATGCAGAGAAACAAGTCAACTGTTTTTGCTCAAAAACATTCTCTCTTGTTTGTAATTAACCATAATACTATTTGTTAAAAAAAAATATCATTCGCACTAATGTCTAAAACTGTTCTGCTGCTGTTTCAACTGCATTATACCACAGTCTCAGATGATTCCTGGCTTTGCTTAGTAGATTGAGATCCAGCTGGTCCCCCATCTACTGTCAGTTATATATATAAAAAGGGCTCAATACCATATCTCTGGCTTTGGCTTTTCTTAACATTTGCCCTTTCACTTACAAAGCATGCTTATAGGGCAAACCATTTACGGAAGTCTGACAGTAGTTCAGAAGGGTGAAAAGCAAGAGACAAAAGAATTCCACAATTTTGTCATGTCGCAAACATGATAGAACAACAAAATAATTCTGTTTTCCACTTCCTTTAATTAGTTGAGATAAAGTTAGGCCTCTTAGGAGGAATTGCTGGGAGACTAATACCTAAGATACAGCTGAGTTTTCACCCCTTTGAGGTGAAGTTTAAAAATATATTTGGATTTCAGAAACGCCTAGGACTCAGTCACTGTATATTTCCCTCAAAATATCTCGTAACATTTACTTCTGCATGACACAAATAAACCTAGTGGGCCAAATTTGTCTGGTGTAAGCAGGAAAAACTCCCTTGTTTTTAGTGAAGCTGCACCACCTCAAGTTTTGCGTGAAAGGGTCCCTATGGGCAAGAGTCTGACCACCTTATTCACCCTGAATAGAACCTTTGTCCATGAGTGTCAGTAGGGCAATTTGAAGAGAAAGATACTACCACACTGGAGCAAGGGGATCAGAATCCAGACACATGAGAATAAAAGATAGAGGACCTGATCATATGAGGGGCTAGCACATTGCAAGTGCAGGCCCTCATTCACTATATTACCTAAATTACTAGTTATACTTCCTTCTGGTAAAGTTTGTATGCCAAATCCTACCTTGAGGGGCACAGAAGTGTCTTCCACTGAAGCCAATAGGAGCCACCACTGTGCCTCTGAGAAGAGGACTTCGCCCTGCATGATTTAAAAGGATACTTCAACTATAGTTCCACGGAACTCCTAATCAAACCTTTGATGCTAATAATCATAGCTATGTTTCACATAAACCTTTCAGAAGATTAAACTGCATCTGAGACTTTTGTTCCATTTCTGTGTGAACTTACTTCACATATCATTTTCCGCACTGTCTGTGGGGCCTTAGGTATCTGCTCTTTCTATTGTTAAAGGTAGTTGATTGCTTAATTCCTTGCACACCATGCTGAAAATGCACCCCTCTGTCAATCTGTGGGGAGGAATATAATATGGAATAAAAATTGGTTTTATAGAGCACCTTTCATTCCCAAATTATCCCAAAGCGCTTTACAAACAATGACTTGGATACTGGTAATACAGGGGCTGTGCAAGGAAATGTGGCAGCCATTAAGCACTCAGCAATAGCTCTCTCACAGTCTTCTAAAACCTGTTTAAAAAAAAAAAAGCATCTTTTCCAGAAGTCACCCCTTAAACAATGTTACTGCCCATGAAGCATACTTAGTATGATTAGTTGTTAGCCAGCATGCCACACTGTCAATCACTCAACTCCACTCAGACCCTTCCTACAAAAGAAAAACAATGGTCTATTTTAAAGGAATTGTGCAGCTCTGACAGCAGATTTCTAGATGATTTACCGGGGAAAAACATGGAATGCACTAGCGTGAAATAAATTTCATTAGTGTCCTGTTTGCTAAGCCCCTTTTTTCCCCAGAAAAAGGAATAAGAAGAGGTAAAAGAATGGTCAGAAAAAGGATGAAATAATAATGAAAAAAGTGATTGATTTTTGCAGAACGTACAAGCCCTTTCTGTAGTGCTGATTAGCAACTTTAAATTGTTCAGGGGGAAATTCACACTCTGATCTCTTGAACAGATTTTTTGACTGTGTGCCGTTGATGATGAACCAAGTTCTGACACCTTTTCTCTCAGGGGATAGCACTTTAGTCCATGGATGGTCTCATTGACTTGAGTGGGGCCATCCGTAGAGTAAGCTGCTGTTTAACATGAGTAAGTTTCTCAGTATCTGGCCTTAAAAGAAAGCTGTTGGAGTGCAAATCACTGTAATTGCATGGCATAAAGAGAAATGAATGATGTTCTAGCAAAGCATGAGATGGTGAGTCGAGATACCCGGTTTTCTGACCCTGCCACAGACTTCATGGGTGTAACATTGGGCAAATGAATCAACTTCATTATATCTTAGCATCCCCATTAGTGAAATGGGGACAATAATACCTACCGCTGTCACAGGAGTGTTTTCATGCCATACCTCATGAATATTTGTGAAGTGTGTTGAGCTCCTTGGCTGGAAGCACTAGAAAAGTATAATTAACTACTGGCGCCTTTACAGCTGTGCAGAGGAAGGAGGTTCCATTTCATGGAGGAGTCTCGATATTTTGAAATTTGGTTTTGTTCTGAATCAGAACAAATTTTGAAACTCTGTGTGAAGGAAAATGGAGCCCTGGATCCGGGGCAGTCTGCCTGTCAGGAGTAAGGCCCTGCCGCTGTGCCTGACACCTTGATGAGCCAATTCGGCTGCCCGATGGACCACCCCACCAGGTTGGCTGACACAACTAGCAGGCCAGTTCTTAAAGCTCAGCAGAAGCAGTAGCTCATTGGCTGCTCAGTGCAGATGTCCATGGACTCCACCTCCTTGTGCTCATCTGTCACCAAGCCCAGCTCCAGACCTGCTCTTCCACAGCTCCTGAATCTTGCCTTGCACCCAGTCTTGTTCCCATCCTGTCTCAGCCTTGCTCCTGCCTTCTGGTAATCCCATTCTGACCCTCAGCTCTGATTCCTGACCCTGGCTCGGGGTCGACCCTTGGCCTTTGCATTCTGGCTCCGTCCTTTGGCCCAACTTCCTGGTTCTGGCCCTGCCGTGACACTTGGCACCACCATTCAGACTCTGACTACTAGGCCTGACTGCCTACAAGCTGGTCTGACACTGCTCCAGAACCACGGACCCTGGAAGCCTTGGGATCCTCAACTGCCAGGTAGTCTGGCAGGTGGGGAGCTGGGTAAGTGAGTTGGCAGGAAACCAGGCAGGGTTTTTTCAGAACCTCATTCAAATCTCATTATCTGTGCAAAATGTTTTGATTGCAACACGCTTTTCTGACCAGTTCTAGTCATGTTCATTATTTGTTTTATTATAACGAGGGGGGGTGCAAGTTTTCAAAGAGGCCTTAATCCAGTCTCCTGTTTGAGGCACACAACAGTGGAGGCCACTTTTTGAACATCTGGCCCTTAGTGGCATTTCTAAATTAGATCATATTTTTCCCTCAATGAAAAAAGAATAAATAAAACCATAATAATTTCTTGTGCACTGATTGCCACCGTCTTACAAAACCTACAACAATGAAGCACAGTGCAGTAGATGGCTGGAAGGTCTGCTACTGTGCAGAAGGCATCTTATTACTGTGTGCAGTGAAGCCACCGCAGGAAAAGATTTCCCACTGCCTTCTTTCCTCCTTAAGCAGCGAAGAGATAGGTTTGAGAATGGAACCACATTACTGGAGCCTAGAGGAGGAATACTGTTACATGATAAAAATCCAGCCCCTAGTTAACTAGTGACCCTTTGTGTCACACATTGTCTTTCATGCCCAGTGACCCAGCCAGCCAGATTCTTAGCTCACACTGACGTTAATCAAGAGTAACCCCATTTGAAGTCGACGGAGCCTAACTGCTGAAAGTGAGATCAGAATCAGACCCAGAATGTCCTCTTCCAAAGGAAGCTTGTGGACCCCCGTTGTACCAGGCACCTTTGTAACGCGCCGCACATTTAATTCAGCACAGCCACAAAACACACCTATCTTATAATGCCTCATCAAAACTAGTACTCAGAACTGTAAACTTTCAAACTACTTCTAATATCATGCAGACTGACCTCCATATATTGTTATAAAGTTGAATGCAAAATCAGTGTTACACTATTGTACCACTTACACCAATTTTCTCACCAATTTACAAACACCACCATGAATTTGGCCCACTGTGGTTAAGACAGGATTCCTCTACTTTGAGTTCTTTTGTGTGTGTGTTTGAGGTCATTGTATTGCCATCTGCAGCTCTAAATAGCTTGGTATTTTTACAAGCTTGCTGCCATCTGAGTTGTAATCATGATCCTGAACCTCAGCTATGTGTTTTGGAGCAAATGAAAGTAAATCAGTAAATGAAAAGTTCTGTATAAGAAGTAGTAGTAATAAAGAAATGTTGTGCTGTCTCCCAACTACCACATCACTGACCAAATTTGGCATTCACAGAAGTGTAAATATAAAGTAACTCAGCCAAAATCAGTAGAATTAATTCAAATATATACCAGCGTAATTACTCCATTGGCTCCAGTGGAGTAATTGCAGATTTCTTTTACAATAGAGTGAGATCAGAATGTATTCCTGGAACTTTGCTCTCAGCTGTGTATTTTTATTTCAGTTCAGTATCAATAAGTATATAAATGCATAATATTGGTTAAAAGATTTTAACGCTTTCATCCAAATGTTCAACTTTTAATTTGATTTATCCATTACTTTTGAATAGCCCATTGTATTTTAATGTTTGAGTTATCAGGAAGTGGACTGATGAATGTACTTTCTAGACTAGAAAGGCCTAAGATTTCTACTTAGAAAACCTTGGTCACCAAGCCTCAGGCCTGGTCTACGCTGCCGATGTCATCGACATGATTATATGCAAGCTACGTACTGAAACTTGCATATCTCTAACTGCAGTTGATGCAGCATTACTCTTTTGGGGGGGATCGGAGCTGGATTTACTGTGTTGGCTGGAAAGCACTTCCAGGATCGATTGTGCAGGTCTCCACTGCCTGCTCAATCGATCCCACTGCTTTGACCCGTGGAGCCCAACACAGAGCCTGCAGTGTAGACATACCCTCAGATTCACGTCAAAGTGTCTGTTCCTTTGTTTTATAGTTGATTATTGTTGAAAAGGTGGTTTTAAGCTATGATTTTATTGGTAGTTTTATTACTTTAATATTTTTTCTCTCAGTGAAACTTGTCAGTGTCACCTGGTAATACTTTTATGGCTAATGAAATTATCCTTATGCATTACGAGTTCACACAAGCATGTAAATCAAAATGAGATGTAGGATAGCTGCTTTAATCAAATGAATGATGGGTACTTCTGAGGCTTTATCTTATTATTGTTCTTTGGATAGTCTTCTCTTCACCATCTCTCTTCTAACTTGCTGCTTGGACCTCAGCATTTCAAATTTCTCACACTCTAATATTTTTTCAAGCTAATTTCTAATTATTAGTTATTAATAATTCAGATAATTACACTCAGAATCTGCATTTACTTGGATTGTAAATTCTATGGGGCAGGGACCATCTTTTTGTTACATGTTTGTACAGTGCCTAGCACAATGGGGTATTGAACCATGACTGGAGTATCTTAGTGTTAATGATAATGATCAGCACTGCTCTTGAAGGGTTTTACCTGTGACTGTTTTCACCTACACATAAGCATAGACCAGTCAGCCTAACTTTGATATCTGGGAAGCTACTAGAGTAATGTATAAAACATTCGATTTGTGAATATCTATCTGCAGTATGAAGGAATAATCACTAGCAGCAAGCATGGATTTGCCAAGAACAAATCATACCAAATCAGCTGCATTTCCTTCTTTGACAGGATAACTGATTCGGTGTCTAGGGGGAATGTGGACAGAGGACATAATACACCTGCACTTCAGCAAGGTTTTTGACATAGTCCCACGTGACATTCTGATAAGTAAGCTGGAGAAATGCAGGCTCAATGGAACTACTATTAAGTGGATACATAATTGGTTAAACAACCGCAAACAAAGAGTAACTATTAATGGAAAAATGTTGGATTGGAGGAGGTCTCAAATGGGGTTCCACAGCCCTGTTCTAGGGCTGATGTTTAATGTCTTTATTAATTACCTGGATGTACATAAAGAAAGCATATTGATCAAGATGACACAAAGATAGTGGGGGTTGCCAATACTTTGGAGGATAGAGCTAAAATTCAGAGGATCTTGATAAATTTAGACCACAAAATGAAATTCAACAAAGACAAATGTAAGGTGCTACACTTAGGGAAGTAAAACCAAATGCACAAATACAGAATGGAGGGAAACTGGCTTGGCAGCAGCACTGCTGAGAAGGATCTGGGAGTTCTGGTGGATCACCACCTCAACAAGAGTCAGCAGTGCAATGCTGTTGCAAAAAAAGCAAATGTAACTATAGGTTGCATTAATAGAGACATGGCATGCAAATCACAGGAAATGATAGTTCTGCTCTACTTGGCACTGGTTAGGCCTCAGCTGGAGTACTGTTTCTAATTTTGATCAGCAATGTATAGAAAGGATGTAGAGAAACTGGAAAGGATCGAGAGGTGAGCAACAAAGATGTTCAAAGGGATGGAATGCAAACCATATGAGCGAAGGCGGAAGAAACTGGCTTTGGTTAGTTTGGAAAAGAAGAGATTAAGGGGGGATATGATAATGGTCTTCAGATACTTGAAAGGCTCCCATAAAAAAGATGGAGAAAAGTTGTTCTCGTTGCCATAGAGGGCAGGACAAGAGGCAGTGGGTTCAAACTACAGCATAGCAGACTTAGATTAAATCTCAGGAAAAACTTCCTAACTGTAAGAACAGTAAGACAATGGCACAGGCTGCCTCAGGAGGCCATGGAATCTTCTTCACTGGAGGTTTTCAAAAGGAGGCTGGGTAGCTGTCTGTCTTGGATAATTTAGACACAACAAATCCTGCATCTTGGCAGGGGGTCAGACTAGGTGACCCTCACAGTCCCTTCTAACCCTATGATTCTATGCTCCATTTAGTCTTCATTAGCATGTCTGAGAAATGTTTAACAATCAGATAATCTTGCTTTCTCCTCCTGATTGTAAGCCTACCTTGTTTCCCCAGGCTTGTAGCCTCCAGGCAGTGAGTAGAAATACTCACGTATGCTCCAGTAAAATTTGCTTTGTGAATCAGATCCTTGTTGTGAATCAAAGTATCTGTTGTATGGATCCTGTATTGCCATAGGATACCTTCTATATCTCATTAGGACACAACTCCATGATTATGATGTAATTGTTACCTATTAGTTTTGAGCCACATCCTGGGTTTTGTCAACAGAAGCCCATGGAATTCCGGGTTCAGACCCCCGGTGATAGGAAGTCCATAAGGAAGCCAGAGTGGCAGGAACTACCTGCAACCTCTGATTTACCAGGAGGCTTGGATGGCCTAGGAAAATAGTGAGGCCAGCCACAAAAAGGGGAGGAGTGAGGAACCTGGAAGATGTGCTGACTTAACACACCTGATAGGCAGCCTCTGCCTGTAAAACTCCTATGTATCTTTCCAAGCACAGAAAGGAAGAATAAAAACAGTGTGGTTAAATGGAAAATATAAAAGAGAGAATTCGAGCCAAAAAACTCATATCTTCCAAAAGTAGAAATCCAAACCCAAGAAGCTAACAGAAAAATATATAGACTATAGCAAGAAGTAAGGCAGAAAATAGTACGGTTGGGAGGAAATTGGAAGAATAAACAAACAAAGACACATAAAAAGTAAATAAATTATTTAAATATAGAAGAAGCAGGAAGCCTGTGAGAGAATGAATAGGTCCACTGTGCAATAGACTTTGCAAAGAAACTAAATAATCTTTTTTCATCAGTTTGCTCCACAGACAACGCTGGGGAGCTACTTACCCCAGCCTACTCTTCATAACTACTAGAAATCAAGACACTGTCAGAAACTGAGAGGCTAATGGAGGAGGTGCTGGAACACATTTTTAAATTAACAACAGATCACCAGGACCAGATGGTATTTACCTGAAGTTCTGAAGTGAATTAAGTTTTAAGTGACTGAGCTGCTAGAGGAAACAATCCATAATTAAAACCAGCTATATTATCGGAAAACCAGAGGTTATCCAATGCTGTATCCATCTTATAAAAAGGCACTAAGAGCTAGGAATTATACAACCATAAGTTTTTTTACACCAGTATCAGGTAAGCTGGGTGAAACAATACTTATAAATAGTTATAAAACAGTTAGGTCAACACTGTATGATAGAAATTAATCACACGGGGTTCTGTAGATGAAACTCAGGTGTCTGGAAAAGAAAATCATACTTCTCTAGTCTATTGGAATTCTTTGTTATGTCAAGAGAACAGTGAAGATGGAGTTAATATCATTTACTTACATTTTCAAAGAGCCTTTGACAAAGTCCTTCACATGAGGCTCTTAAGGAACCAAAGTAGTCTCATAATGAGATGTAAAACTCTCTCGTGACTTAGAAATTGGTTAAGAGATAATAATAAGACATTGGAACAGTGGGTCCTGATCCATGATCATGGCTTGGCGTAAGTGCTACCACAGTATAAATAACAAATGGCAAATGGTCAATTTTCAGCAGGACAGAAGGTTATCAGTGAGTGAGTACCTCAAAGTTCTGTGTAGCCAAGGAGCAGAGTTAACACATCTATCAGTGGTCTGGAGAAGAGGATGAACAATAAAGTGGCAAAATTGCAGATGTGGAAAATTATTTAAATTAGTCAAGTCTGGCCCAGTCTGTGAGGAAGCAAAGAAGGGCCTAGATACAAAAAGATTATTGTGCAACACTCTGACAGATTAAATTTTATATAGAGAACTGAGAGGTGAGCCCACTGGAATTAGTACTTTGCTGTACTATACCCTCTGATGGGGTATAAATTAACTGTTGCCACTTAGAAAAATATTACAGGCATCATGGCAAGCTCATTGAAAATATCTTAACTAGAAGCAGAGGTCAAAGCAATCAAGCTGTTAGGTTGCATTAAGAAAGGGATAGAGAACAATACTGACATTATGAAAATGATATTTATACAAATCAATGTAAATTGCATTCACACCTCCCGCTATATACATATTCCTGCACGTGTCCAGCCACTGGAGGGGTGAATGAAGTCTGAACAGGACCAAAAAGGTAATAGCACATAGCAAAGATTCAATAAGGTGTCTACCTGGCTCAGTACATTTGTTGGGTAATTTTCCATCCTTAATTTGTTTATTTTTTTAAAACTGCCTCTATACAAATAAATTGTTTCACTCCTGTTGTTAACACCTTGGATGATCAGAAATGAAACAATTTTACAAACCTAAAATATATTATATCCTTTGTAATAGTACCTCTAAAATATTTTCAAATGTCATAAGGCTTCATGCAACTGAAGTCAAGGGATTAATGTGGTCCTTTGCTGATTCCTTGTTTTGCGCATTACACTTACAAATTGGACAGTGAAACCAGATTCATCAGTTAAATTTTCTATTTCTCTTGCCCTAATGGTGAAATCCTGGCTCCATTGAAGTCAATGGTATCACTCCCTTTGAATTCCAGGGGCCAAAATTTCAGCTTAATAGAGAACATTTGTGTATGTGTTTTCTAGCATTGCAAGGGAATTTTTCTTTTTAATTAAAAACATTTTAATTTTGTTTTATAAAATGTAATAAAAGATATCTATAGGCTTAAGCTATTTAACAGTGTTCCTTCAAGAAACCAAAGGGGAGTCACTGAGTATCCTTCAAATTCCACTGAGTTTTAAAACTGATTGAGCCCTTTTTCCTGTTATAAAGCAAAACTAGCATTTGAAAGTTCAGCTGAAAAATTTGCTGGCTTTTTCTTTCTTCTTTTCATCATGTGTATCTCCTGTCTCTCTGATCTGATCCTGTCTTAATAGTTTGTTCTTGTTAGGCTTGGTCAGAGTCAAGCTGTTGTCTTAAAACCTAAGGACTCAAAATTGCAAAGATCTCATAGAATCAGAGAATATTAGGGTTGGAAGAGACCCCAAGAGGTCATCTGCCACCACTGAGAACAGCCTGGCTCCATCCTCCATGGAACCCCCTTCAGGTAGTTGAAGGCTGCTATCCAATCCCCTCTCACTCATCTCTTCTGCAGATTTAAACAAGCTTGGTTCCTTCAGCCTCGCCTCATAAATCATGTGCTTCAGCCCCCTAACCTTTTCCATTGCCCTCCACTGGACTCTCTCCAATTTGTCCACATCCTTCCTGTAGTGGGGGCCCAATACAGGACACAATACTCCAAGTGTGACCTCACCAGTGCTGAACAGGGGGGAATAATCGCTTCCCTCGAACTACTGGCAATACTCCTACTAATGAAGCCCAAAATGCCTTTAGCTTTCTTGGCAATAAGTGCACACTGTTAACTCTACACTTGTGTGTAACTTTGCATGCATGAATAGTTCCATTGCCATTAATCGGACGACTCAAGAGCATAAAAAATTAAATGCATGCATAAATCTTTGCACAATCAGGGTCCAAATCACCCAGAGGTGCAATCAATTCACAAATTGCCTTGAGGGTCCTGTGTCTTGTTTGTTGACTTTGTTTAATCTGCTTTGAAATGTGGTGGTGTTATTCAGCTATCATAAATAAGTTACCATTATCTCCTAATCATTTTAAATTATCACCTCCCTGCTCACCTCTCCTTCCTGTCTAAGACCTTGGAGAGAGTTTTAGGGAGTCATTTGTCTGACTGTTCATCTCAGTAAAAAATTCCCCAAACTCCAATTTGATTTCCATAACACTGAGACTGCATTGTTTTGAATTATTAAGTATTAAAGTGATCAGATTGTGGCAATGTGACTGACCTATTGCTTTTTAATTCTTTCAGCTGCTTTTGATACTATTAACTATGACATTTTGCTGACCCAGTTAGATTCTTCTTTTAGCTTTGGCTCCAAGAGCACTCAGTGACAGTGTCCATTTCTGTCAGAAGAAACTCTGGTAGCTTCTTTTTAAAGGGATATTTTCTGTCTGAGGGGCTTTGGAAATGGGTGGAATACAGAATTTGGCCCTTCTCCTATCCTGGAGAGGTGTAGAGATACGAGGTTTGATTTGAATGCTGATGATTTGTAGATTGAGGGTTCTAGTAAAGATGTGTACTCTTTAAATATTGCTTTGCAGGCTGGCGAAACTGAGCGAGTGATAATTTCAACATAGGAATGTTAGCCAGCTCAACATTTATTATGTGCGGCTTCTCTTATTTAAAAGAATCAGCATCCCACTCTGAAAGATACTAAATTTCACCTTCATTTTTAGTTCAGGATGGGGGTGGGAGATTTCCAAAGACATTGTCAGTCAACGGGAGTTATGAATCTAAATCCTTCTTTGCATCTTTGAACACCTCTTTTTGTGTTTATTTGGTCCATGTTTTGTGTTTGTATAATAGTGATTAGACCTTTGTTCTAGGCCTTACTCCATGAATGGCGTTCCCTGCCCCCCAAAAGCTTACAGTTTAAGACAACAAAGATGACGAGGGGAAAGAGGATACAAAATACAGACAAATGATCAGGGTGATGAGTCACAAGGCTCGTTCAATATATCATTTTTCTTCCCCCTCAAAGAGAAGTGGTATAGGAAGGTTGGGGAGAAGGACAAGGTTATAATAAGTACAACTTTATATACATTTTTTTTTCAAATGCTGATCATTTATATCACACAGCCTTCCAACCTACCTATTGTTAGCTGCCCAATCTCCTGTAGGCATCATATAAAAAGTAGCCTGACAGAAGGATTTGAAGGAGAAGAAGGTAGTGGCTTTATGGATCAGTACAGAGATGGTGCAAGCTGCATGCACAGGCCGAGCAAACACTGCTGCCTGGAAAGCTCCAAGCTCAGGTGCCTTTGGTATGTAATTTTCCTACCATGTGGCCATATGCAAGCAATGAATGATCTGAAAGAATCACAGTCACTGTGGGTAACAACAATTTTCTGTGACTGTCCTCCTACACTCATGAGGCCCAATTCATCCCTGCGGTGATTCCGTCAAAGTTAGTGAAATTACCTCAGGGAGACATTTGCCCCATCCTCTTCTACATGGAGCATACCTGCTTCAGTGCTCACTAAAATTATCTCACAGAATGAATGTGAATTTGGCCTTTCCCTATATTCTGTGAACAATTGTTTGATATGTTTGTATTTTTACATTGGCAGAAATCTTAAGAAGAATAGTATTTAAAAATATTTCCCTTACCTGCCTGCTTTAAACCTTTTAATCATTTTCCCCTTGAAAGACACCCACTTAACATTAAATATAGTCAATTTAAAGATGAATGAAATATTCTTCTGTGCTGTTCCTGCCTCTCCCCCACAAACACTGCCCTCCAACAAATTCTCTAAACCAAACCTGATTGAAGAGTAACCACCTAACACATTCTGTGTTGCACCATAAACTGGAATTAAGCCAGCCTTTCCAAGATAAGTCTGGAGTTTTTATTCATTGAAAATATTAATGATCATGTTATGCTAAAGTCTGCCAGCCTTGTAGAAAAAAAAAAACAGGTAAAAAACAAAAAGAACACAGCACTTGAATGTGTGGTCCTGGCTTTAAAGAGGCAGCTTCTGCATTTAAAGCTAATTTTCTGTAGAACTTTTGACACTGAGAAAAGCACAAAAGGTATATTTTGAATTTTGTTGCTCCTAAATGTTTTTCCATGTCCTAATCTGGTTACATTTCAGAACGCCAAATGTTATTTCCCCTCTTTGTAATAAGTATGAATAAAATTTCCAAGGTGCACTTTCTGAGGGAAGAAAGTGAAACCTTTCAACTCAGCTTATGATCACTGCCATTGTGTGTCTGTTACTCTGTTAAAGAAAACATATTAAAATACACTTGTAACTCAACCACAGTTGAAGGAAGGTGAGGAACCAATGATGTCTGTCTTGGTTAGCACAATGATAGCATTGTTTTCTGTGGAGAATTACTGGAGCTGGGCTCAGTCATTATGCAGTACCCATTTTGAGCCCACTCCCATTTTTATGCATTGTTTGCCACTAAAACATGAGCATCAGTAGTTATGAGTGAATTACTTGTAAGCACACTAACATTTGTATGTGCTTGTCAATTGTCAAAAATGGCTTAGAAGTTCATGAGTTGGGAATATATTACATCTTGCAAAACCAACAAGTGCAGAGTATCAAGTTTTACCCAATAAACAATGGACATCCATCATCTTATAGCAGGATCAAGTCCTAGAATGCTCAAAATGAGAAGTCATCACATATTTCTCCACCATGCTGTTTTCAATCAGCTCAGACAAATTTCATTAGTTTCATCCTTCTCTGGTTGTCTTTAATATCAGTGGGGAGCAACAGCCATAAGCACCTGACATAAGGTCCCTATACTGTCCCTGATCTATGCATACAATCTCACTGAAATCAGCTAAAGCTGAAGATTCAGAAAGATGACGGTATATAGCCTCAGGAACTTATCTTGTCTTTTATCTTGCTATCACTATAAATGTATGAAATATTTTAATCTTTCACATACTTGTTGGCTCTGTATTTTTTATTTGCTTATTAAACCAGCATTATTTTAAAATACAGGGGAAACTTATAGGGGAACTTTGGGGGGAAAGGGATAGATGTTATAACTATCAGCTATAGATCCTTAGATACGCACAAAAATCAGTGAAGATTGGAAAGTGGGTTGTTAATGAAAACACAGAGGTAACAAAGCAGACAACAGAACAGAAACTACAATAAATAGTTTCAGGACTTCCCTGCTGTCATTAGACTAGTTTTATAAAAGTCTTGCCCATTCTATGGCTCATGAGTGATCTGCAGCTGTGAACTACGCAATTCATTCCACACAACAATATGCACAAACATGCCATTTTTCTTCAAAGGAAACATATGCCTGGATGTTGTTATATCTCATTATTGGGGGGTGATGGGGTATCCATCCCACACAAGTCTTTGAAGGGGTTAAGGTAGCCAGGCAGGCCAATTGACTCCCTAGGCTGCACCTGCAGGAGGAGCCAGGAAGAAGGGATTGGTTAAATGAGGCTCAGCTGCACAGGAGCTGAGGGCAGAAGTGGCTACAGAGAAGTAGTCTGCGGTTACTCCCTGGGAATAGGGAAGTGTGATTGAGGCTATATAGATACGTAGCCTGCGGTTACCTGGGAAGAGGGAGTTTGGGCTGGCAAACCCAGAGGAGAAGAGCCGAGCCAGAAAGAGTCAGGAGAAAAGCAGCAAGGGACATGAAAGGGCAGACCTTGGCTGATGACGAGAGAATCCCTGAGCTGGATGCCAGAAGAGAGGGCAACCCCAGGTTCCCTTATCAGACACTGGGGAAGTGACACAGACCAGACAGCGGAGTGCAGACTGCTGGGACTGTTCATCTTGAGAGACTTTCCCATCCTGGAAGGGGAGGACTATAGTGATCTGGCCGGCAGGCCAAGCCACAAACAGGAAGCTGCAGCTCCTGGAGCAAGAGGGGCTGCAAGAGGAAGTGCCTAATCAGTGAGGGAGCCCCATGACAGGGGATTAGAGGAGCAGTCAAATCTTCTCATTGTTTCCTGTGAAACTTTTCTGTTGCTGCTCTTTCTACAGGTAGGAATGGGTGCCGAAAGAATGTTAAAATGTGACTGACTATGTACAGGAGTCCTTATTCTGTAAGGTACCCGTGTACAATGATGTTATACAATGGGTCTTGTTAGACGATTAAACATAGGACGTTTGAAGAATACTAGTATCCCATTGAAAATAAACATGATGATGAGTGTCTTTTTAACAGGAGGACGTTAGCACTGATATTCAAATGGAGGAAGAAAGGAACAGCTAATTCAGATGGCATTACACCAGTCGCTAAAGAAAAGGTAAAGTGACGAAACTCAGAAACAGCACACAAAATATACTGAATCATTTCATCAGAAGAACAAACCAGGAGAGTCATCAGACACAAAGTCCGCTTCAGTAATGCCTGTCCCAAACTGCATATTTAAAATGTCATCCAGTAAGCCTTTTTCCCTTGACTTTACAAAGCTTCTAAATTATCTACCATGTGTATTCAAAACATTACAAGCTGGCATATACACATTTATAATTGCGTTGGAACATCTACTTCTGTCTTGTTCAAATTAAACCATGCCAAGTATGGTAACTGTAGCTATTCCAAAGTTCATTTGCTTTTGTGCTTTCTTCTTTTACTTCCATTTTCATCTAGAGGTCCCAGGACAGAACAAGTCACACTGGAAATGGGGGACACCTGGAGACCCTGGAATGGGAAGAGAATTGGACACCCTGAGGGAAAGGGTGGAATAGGGAGCCCACAGAGCCCTTGGCTTGTGGGGGAGATGGAATGGGGACACACAAAGCCTTTGGTATAATGGAGATGTGGCTGCAGTTGCAGGGAGTCCCTGAAATAGAGGAGACTGAGAAGGTGACACACAGGGAGCTTATGGGGGTACTGGAGGAATGCCAGGAACCCCTTTCTATGCAATGAGCTTGACCTACAAAAGAAACAAAGCATATAACCCTCTATATCAGGGATGTCAAACTCAAATACACAGTGGGCCAAAATTAAAAACTTGGACAAAGTCACGGGCCAACCTTGATATTTACTGAAAAAATGTCTACAATTGAGGAAGTTTTTCCTTCTCATCAAATATAACGATGAACCTTTTCATATGGAAACAAACTTAAGTTTTGCTTAAACATTGAATCTGAAACAAGCAAAGCTTAATACTATAAACACATGTGAAATCAAATGTCAAATAAAAGACACATCTGTGGCATTCATTTCTTAAATAAAATTTTAAAAA
>ML675604.1:61841172-61851615 GCA_007922155.1 Mesoclemmys tuberculata | reverse complement strand
CAGCAGCCTCACTTTGTGATATGGCTTTTGTGAACATAGTCTGTCGTGAAACCAAACTTCTTTTCATCTCCTCTACTTTCTGGCGCTTTTGGGCTATGTCCAGGTCCTTGTACTTGTCGTCGTGTTTCGTTTCATAGTGTCTTCTTATGTTATATTCTTTGGTTACAGCTACGTTGGCTCCACACACAAGACAAACAGGTCTGTCCTTTACATTTGTGAAAAGATATTCTGCTTCCCGCTTTTCTAGAAAGCTTCTGTTTTCCATCTTTCGTTTGGCCATTTTTGGGAGGGGTGGCCTGATGTGACTGGTAGCATGAGGTCGGTAATGAATGTCAACACAGGAGGGGGTGCTTGTGGGTCCTGATTGACGTGCCAACACACCAGCAGAGCATTCTGGGATTTGTAGTATTAGCGGTGCATGCACTGTCTACCAGCGGGCCAACTCTAGTAGACATTTGGTATTTTCTCGCGGGCCAAATATAATTACACTGCAGGCCAGATTTGGCCCGCGGGCCTGAGTTTCTATGCTTTATATAGAAATAAAATGTTAGTCTATTAAAAATGACTATAGAAGGATTCTGGAGAAACCTCATTGAAGCTACTCATCCAAGAAATGTTTCCCTATGGTCTTTACAAAATGGTGTTGACTATTGCAGACATCACCTCAATATAAGCTTTCCAGCTCATTTTCAATAAGAGACTGTTTAAGGACATGATTGTACAAACCTACCTACCACACGTAGGTCCTAATAACTAAAATAATATTTCTTTTTTTTCCTTGGGACTTTATCTGAAATATTTTATAAGTAGTAGGAGATGCATCCCACTCCTAAAAGGTAAAATGTCTCTGACTTCTTGGGTGTCCAAAAATAGCTACATAAAGTAAATGCATTGACCAAACCCATGGAATGTGTATTCATAGTAATGGGTAAACTGCAAAATGATCAGAGAAACCTTGTCAGAAATAATAGGACTGTCTCAGTCTGCAATTAGAGAGACAAAGTAGGTGATGTAATATCTTTTATTGGACCAACTGCTGTTGGTGAGGGAGATGAGCTTTCAAGCCACACCTGAAGAAAAGCGCTGTCTCTCTCACACACAGAGGTTGGTCCAATAAAAGATATTACCTCATCCACCTTGTCTTTCCTGAGATCGACTTGGCTACAACTACTCTGCATACAACAGTCTGCAATTGCGAGATGGCAGTCTTACAAGTCTTACGTTACAGTGCAGCCAGAAGCAAGGAGGCTGCAGATATACGTGTGTATCCAATGTGGTCTTGAATATAGACCACGTGGAAGTGAGACACATAGGCAGCTCTCCCCCTGGGTGTAGCAAGACCTTCCTCATTAACATGTTAGCTGCCCACCTGCACAGCAAAAACAGTCTTTTTTTGGGAGAGGGGGCTTTTTGGCACGTGGACTTGTGGTCATGTCTGAAATATTACTGAAATAGCATCTTTCTGTATTTCAGTTATTTCGGTTACTGGTGGAACTTGGACATGGAATAAAACTCTCTGACCATTTCATAACCATAAATAAAAGGTTGGGTCCAAATTAAATTTGGGTCCAAAACAATGGATGGAAGTACTCATATTCTTATTTTTCAAAGGATTTTTTACATTGCTAATATTCAGAGTATTAGAGCTTCCTAAGAATGACCTATTAAAAGTAAGATATTGGCACTAACTGTTCAGTACTGTAGGTATATGATTGTATTTTATTTTTACTCCATCTATACTTGAGAATACTATGCTTTCTTACTAAATGGCTGTCTAGAATGATGGCTATGTCTAGACCACTGCACTGATAACGTCATTATAAACTCAGTGAAGTAACACATCAGAAGAATGTCAGAAAATCTTTGTCTGCCAAAGCATAGTTTTTCAGAGCTAGTATAATCTGATCATAAATAGTATAGCTGTAAAGCACCTTTATACCATGCCCTTACAACTAGGGCCAAATCTTGTCCCATCAACATCAGTGGAAGCTTTGCCATTGATTTCTTTGGGCCAGGGCGTCACATCCACTGTATAGTGGGGGTTTAAACTGAGTAAGGCATGAATAAAGATTGCAGGATGAAATCGTATTTGAACAATTTCATTGGATGATGCCTCAATGACACCATGTGATAAAGCTATTATAATATTTAATAATTATGACTGTTGGAAAATTTCGTTTGATATCCAACATAACCTTAGCTTTCTTTAGTTTAATTAAACAAATTACTTGATACAAATAATAGTATTAGTTATTTTGAAATAATTTTGGACATATTGGATTATATGTAAAATAAGACTTTTTAATAGATTCACAGGTGAAAGGCAGTGCAATAATGCCAAATGTCGTCGTCATCATGTTTTCATTCATCTGTTCACTGACTTTTGTAACTGATGTTTAGAGTAAATCCTGATCTGAGTTCTGAAAGGAGTAAGAATGTACCAGGAATAAGACTGTAAGACTGTCAATAACTAAATATGGTTAAAATAAAAGCCACACCTCCATAGCACTATAAAATGCATATGTTGAAAATGGAATCACTTCATGTTATGTATAAATTGTGATCAGTCATTGAAGCGGATCTTCCATTATTTTGCAATTGGCAATAGTGGCATCTTGCTGTAAAGCAACATTTTTAAGAGGACAGTGTGGGAATCCAGTACAAAAGAGTGAGTACCATCTTCATTCTGCTTTTAATATTGGTTTAGTAATCAAGGGAAATTTAGTGTTTAGTAACATTTACATACCAATGAAGAGAAAAACCCACCTTATTTCAAAAGTGAATACAAAATGAATTAACTTTGTTACCGCAGTGTACTTGTGCACAGCCACTCACAGCCCATTACAGAAGCAAAGAGTCTTTGCAAATTGGATGCTATTCAGAGTACTGGAGAACAAATCAAAGAACCTCCCACAAGATCTGAAAGTCCATAGCTGGTCACCAGATCAATTTCAACCACAGGCCACAAGATTTACATCAGTGCAACTGAGACCAGAGTTTGGCTTCACGTTTGAGTTGGTTCTTACTCAGATCATGCTTCTTTTTTGAAGTCAAAGTGAGATTTGCCAGAGAAGAGTGAGTAAAAACTGAATAAGGACATCAGGGTTGGGCTTAAAGTGGGTAAGACGTAAATCAGCCCTTTAAACTGATCAGCTGCCACAGTGATATGAGTTGCTCATTTCAAGCTGCAGCTACAGCACTGAACTGAAAGTGAGTTATCTGCAATTGCTTATACGGCTCGTGTTTATACTGCTTTGTCATACTTTGCATATTATCGCATTAAATATTATTTGTATAAAAATCTTCTGAGTGCTAGAATTGTTCATGTCATAAAAACCTGAGTAAAGCAACTGTGAGAATCTATAAAAAGGGAAAAGCAACTGTATTTATTTGCTTCCACTCATCCGGCCATCTATATGAAAATCACCTTTCCTGTTTATTGTTTGCCCTCCATATTTTCAAGTGTAAAAATTCTAGCAAAAATTGTGCTGTAGAGCAGCTGGTCCATTTCAGAAGGTGATGCATGTTATTAAAATGATTACACAAATGGCTAAAGGTGATGCATTATTCCCTATTTTCATTTGTGCACCATACCCACACTCTGGCGATGAACTCTGTCAAAAGAGAACCTTGGCTGCCTTCTGTTGGAGAAAGCCCCTCAAAGAACTTTGATGTGACAGCAAAACTGGGAAATTACTGATTCACAGCCTTTAAGCAATCAAGAGGTGATCAAAGCTGTGACTCAGGAACTCAGAAAAAAAAAATTACATGCTCAGGGAAATGAGCAAAGCTTATTACCAGCTGATAGTCAATAGAACAGGCAACTGAAAGTGTAATTCTTGTGAAATATACTTTTAATTGGTATTCACTGGAATAGTGTATATACTTTATGCACAAAGTAATTCTTGATTCCAGAGAACAGATTGCACCAAATCCGGGCTCTGGACTGTTTATATGTATATGCTCAAAGGGTCATAACCATATGAAGTGGTGTGGGGCAGGAGTGTTTTGCCTCATTCTGGCTCCCTCCAACATCTGCAAAGAGGCAAGTGATTCTTAAGGATGGTTAAAATGTGGGATGGAGAGTTAGAGGAAAGGTCCTCGTAGTTTCAGGTACGTGGCCTTAAACAACAATGGCTACATACACTCCACTCTCCTGCAGAGATTAGTCTTCTCCTGGAAGCAGGAACCTGTTCAGGGAGACACGACTGGCTAGAATTTGTAGTATGAACATGCACCTGTTTTCTGAACAGATTCAGAGTTTACAATTTGGTCATTCACTTTATTTTTGTACTGTAAAATAGTACACAATTGGCCAGGCTCTGATCTCACCTACAAATGGTCGGTCTGGAGCAACTTTACTAAAATCAACATTGAAACAAAGTTTATGGGATTCAGACTCTCAGCACAAGAGTCCAGATCCTCAAAGGTATTTAGGCTCCTAACATCCATGGAAATCAAGGGCCTTTAACAGACCACATTTAGTAAGAGACAGTACACGTTAATAAGTGGGCGCTCTTGAACATTTAGTCTGGAACCACAGAAGCAGCTGAATCAAATTTAAACAGTTTCCTATTTAGGCTGCAACTTCCTTTAATTAGGCCACTGTTTCTCTAGTTTATCAGATGTCACTAGTAAAGGTCAGAGGACCATAGCCAAAGCCATAAAGCCAAGCTATTGGTCACAGGGGATTTTCTGCTATATAGAAGATGGCTGCCATAAACTGTGGCATGGCATGTGAAAAGAAAATTAAATAGAAGGAAAGATGCAGCCTATTGCCAAGTACCAGTAAGAAATAAAGAAAAGGAAACTTGAGAAAATAAATTGTTTAGAAAGGCAGATTAGAGATGGCACAAGAATGAAATGTCTTACCTGTAAAGTATGACCATGTTTTTCCTTTGTTGAAGATATTAGCATAGGCTTTAGTCCCTAAACATAAGTATCATTCTGCTCCACTTTTGTGAGATGATGACCACCTCTACCATTAACCCAACTGCTTTTGTTGCTCTCCATTGCCTGCCTAAGTCACATTTCATTGTATATAAAAGCACTGAATATGCCAATTATCCACTCTAAATGAAACTACTTCCTTGATGTTATAACCTATTCCCAACAGACTATGTTTGAAAAGCTACAGTGTAGAGGCCTTGGCAAATGAGAAGAGCACATTATTAGTGAACACTGGAAGGATGAGCCACAGTGACAGACATCAACTTGCTGTCTGCCATAGGTAGCCCAGCATTAAGGTAAAAAGCTTCAGGGCACTGAAAGGTTTTGATCTAATCACAACTTGTCAGAAACAGCCAGCATCGTACCTTCTTTCTTCCAACATATATCCTTGTGTACAGCCTAAGGGTCCGATTCTGCTCTTCTTGAAGTCAATGGGAGCTTTGCCATTCACTTCAATGGGAGCCAGAGCAAGTCTTGAAAAAGCACTACAGATGCCTCTTTCTTCATTCTTTCTAACCTAATCAAAATCATTCTTTCCTGCAAGAAAATATTCACAACAGCATAGTACAGAAAATACTATTTAAACAATTAGAGCAGATTGTTTTCTACCTCTTTTCTAGTGGTTTAATTTTGCTTCCACTGTTCTTCCTCTCCACAAAGATGAAGGTGGGTCTGTTGATTGGACAGCTGCACTAATCAAAATAGACGTACTTTCAGGAGATAGATTTTTATACATTTCAAAACATTCAAGGCTCCTATATGAGTCATAAAAACAAATATATTAAATACACTAGAAGGACTGTGTACATATAGTCAGAATATCTGAATATTTCTTGTAAGTAATTGATGGATTATGCTTCTTGAAACAACGTCTAAACACAAAAGCCAGTGATTAAGAGGTAAGAGTACCCTTCATTTTAGCTTCCATCTTTTTAAGCAGCAAAATATACTTATTGTATTCTATAGTCACTATTCAATGTAGCACATCAGAATTCAAATTAAAAGGACATGTGTTACAGATACTTTCTGCATCTTTTCTTAAGAAATAATGATAATTTAAGGATGTGAGCAGTGAATATATCTAGTAGAGGTCTTTTCCATTTAGATAGATTTATTAGCATACAACTGAATAGATCTGAACATCCATTTAATTCTTTGGAATATTTTAATGTGAAACCAGAGGGATTGATCCTACAACCTTCACATGGGCATTTCTTTCTCTTGAGAATAATAATGATACTTAGTCCCACTGACTTCCTTAGGACTACTTGCAAGAGAAAGTAATACTCACGTGAGGAAGAATTGCAGGATCAGGTCCAGAAATCATAAGGTAGAAGGGAAAATACTGACCAAAATTAAAGAACTGCATAAAAGACTTTTATGATCACCACAGACGCAAAGGAATTTCAAATACAGGTTGCAAGAAAAAACAACAAACTGAAGAAAAACATGCTTTCATACCACGTCATTATGTCTTCTTGTCTATTTACAAGTAGCAGGGCCTGCTCCTCCAAAGTCTTACTCACATGAGTAGTTCCATTGACTTCAATAATAAATATATTTTTCTAGCTCAGAATAATCTCACTGTGTCAATCTAAACTGATACCTTCGTTATGGAACAAAAACTTGTGCTTAAATTTCAGAGCTGTAGTAGGAAGGAGTTTCTAGCATAAATCTCATTTTAAAAATTACCAGAGGAGGATAAAAGTCTCATCACATCTGAATTTTTTTTTTAAATTCAGGTGTTTAAATGGGGAAAGAAACTTGGAATGGTTTCAGTTCTTATTCCATGCTTTAAAAAAGAAATACATTCATACACATATAATTCCCACTTAGAGCATTGGCGGGTTACAGGTCAGTAAGCATTCTTCTGCTTTGGTGCTTTTCAGATGAAGCTCCAAGATAAACACTGTCCTTAATGATGGGTCGGGGATGCAGCAGCAAATATTCCAAGATTGGCCTGGCTTCGTGCCAGGAGCAGAAGAAAAGGGTCTTTGTGCATGGACATCTGAAGGCCAGGCGTAAACATGTTCGCTGATACTTAACACCCAAAGCCACTGCCAAAACCGTTAGACACCCTGCATAATCCTCACCAGGCCTCCTTTGGGTTTCAACTGTCCACTGCAATGGGGCAGCCTCCTTCAATTACAAAACTTGTTTTTTCTAACAAACATCCTTACAAGAAGTCCCAAAATAGCAGTTGTTAAAAGCAAACAGCCTGCAATTCATTGACATATGCAAACCTTTTAATGTTTTGCTGAAGACAAGTTGCAACTTTTTGTACCTACAAAACTATTTATGCATTTTTAATAATTACCCTTGAATATTATGTGATACAATTCCTTCAGGCATTTCATAAAGAGAAGCAACAGCATTCACATTCAAAAGAAACTGTTAGTTTTGCTGCAAGAAGCACAGCTAATTTATGTAAGTGAATTTTTTATACATTTTTTTTTCCCCGGGATTTCTCTTCCCTGCTGTCCTCTCCCCCTTTCTTCTTCACTATATTAAGAGATTCTGGTGTGCCTACAGCAACATCCACTGGTGGGAAGTGTCTGCACTGAAGCCAACCTAGGCTTCCCTATAGTGGAATCCAGCAACGTGTGCAGCTTCAGCTGTGCATCCCCTGGGATTTGCATTACCTAATCGCACACCTTCAGCAAGTTTGTGGACTCTTCTTGTTACATAGTAGACAGTAGCCCATATTACATCAGACACAGTGGGAATTTCAATGCAGGTTTCCACATCCTCCGTATGTGCTCTAACCTCTGAGCTGTAGGGCGTGCAGAAGGCACACTAGCACCATCTTTTTTTTTTTTTTTTTGCACAAATGGGCTGACCTGGCTTAAGCACCTCGCTCCAAGACTGTTTCACAGCTGTGAATCCCAAGTGGAAGGAAGCATCTTCCTCTGACCAACAGTTAGGCACTTAACTCCTTTGGAGGGTTGGGGCTTAAGCCACACCAGGTCTTAGGAGGCACAACAGCTCCAGCAACCTGGGACCATAGACAAGTTGTTGCTCGGTTCTCACAACATTTTTCAACTCCTCACAAGCCAGACATGCCCCAACAGTACAATGTATGGCATCTATCCGAGGAGCCTGCTGAGCCTGGGAAATACACACATTCTGTCAAGGATCACATACATAATCTTGGTACCTGCTCAGATTGCCTGGAGAGGTATAAGTAATGCTGTATTACATCCTGCTGCTGAAACAATCAGCTTCAGATGGTTGTGCAAGAAACCGTGGCTTTCTAAAGAGGTCTCTGATATGTTAGCAAAAAAAGAAGAGGTATGCAAGCAAGGAGAGGTCCCAAAATGAAAATGGCTAAAAGGCTTTTTCTAGGCCATGGGAAAAAGGTGACCATGAGATCCACATTAACTCCTAGGCCAGGGGTCGCCAACCTTTACTATCAAAAGAGCCATTTTGTCTCCTCTTCCACTGGCTAAAGAAAAATAGTCTGGAGCCGAAAACATAGCTTACCGCGGCTGAAGAGCCGCATGCAGCTCCGGAGCCGCGGCTTACCGACCCCTGTCCTAGGCTGACAAAGCAGGGGACGGCCTAAAGTACAACAATATGTGTCCTGCCCACAGAGCCATCACAGGACTGGCTGGCAGCTATGAACAGCTGGCAGCCATCTAACATCACTATCACAAAACCAGATGCTCTCCCTGTTCATCGACAAATGAGGCCTTGGACAGATGGAAACCACATTATGAAAGTGTGCTGAACCATGTGCCTTCTGATGACTGTCTAGAGCTACGTGACCTAGCAAACTACACAGCTGCAGACCCTGGGACGAACACTGATCCTCCATCTTGAGGAAGTATGAAAGACCTTTCAAAAGTTACGGCATTCCACCCGAGTTGCTCAAAGGTGCCTTGGAACCAGTAAGCATCAGCCTTCATCAGTTGTTCTTAAAAGCCATCAGGAAAAGTAGCAGTAGACTGGAAAGACAGCCTCATAGTGCCTTTGTAGAAGGGCAAAGGTTTTTGCACCGAGTGTGGCAACTACAGGCAGATCTCATTGTTATCTGTCCCTGGAAAGGTCATCTCTCACTTTCTTCTTGGAAGGATGCAGCCGCCCCTTAACAGACATCGTCATCGACAGCAATCAGATTTCTTTGTTGGGCAGTCAGTGTTTGGCTGACCTGCAGCAAGAATTTAACTGCCTGCTTCATATGGCATATATCAAATCAAAGTGGCTTTTGATTCAGTCATTGGGTCAGCCTTTTGGCTCACCCTAAAAGGTGTTGGTGTTCCAGATGTTCTGCTAAATCTGGTGATTGAACTTCATACTGGTATCTGTCTGAGAGCGTGCGCTGATTCACAGCTTTCTCCACATTTGTCCACAACCTCAGGTGTGAGGCAGGCATGCATTCTCACCCCAGCACTCTTCTTCTGAGCTATCGACTGGATACTAGGACTTGCCACGCCACACATCAGAATCCAGGTTGGTCAAGAAGTGTTCACTGACCAAGACTACGCCCACAATGCTGCCTTCCTTGTGTAGAATGAGAAAATTTCAGCCCTGCACTCCAAGGTCTTCAAGATACCGCCCACACTATGGGGTTATACATTTCATGGCAGAAGACCAAAGTCCATAACTTCAGAGCTGGGCCAACAGAACCCCCAGTGTAGGTGGGGTCAAATATCATTGAGTGCATTGACAAGTTCATCTACCTCGGCTGCTAGCACAGTTCAAACAGCAGCAGCAAACTGTTTTTTGATGAATAGGTCTCGCCACCTCCTGCATGAAATCTGAGTCTTGCTTATGAGTGCATACCCTGACCCTCTCTGATGCCACCTGCAGGACCCCCACAAAAATTCATGGATTTGCAGGACTGAGCCAGAACTGGGAACTCAGCTACTCTGGTGGTGAAATGGTCCTCAGCACACTGTGCATGGTTGATGATGTTTAGGCCACTCCCCTTTCCTCAGCATTTCCTATTGGCTAGCTTAGGAGGTCTCCAGTCCACTTGCCGGCTATTGTGAATTCCATTCTTAGGCACTGAACTCTCCACCTAGGCACCTAACTTGCAGCTGTGGATTCCACTAGGCAGCAGGGCACCTAAAAGTTAGCTTTTGTGATGATAAGTCTAAGTTCCCTTTGCAGATCTAACCCTTAGCCTCTCTGTGCCTCATTTCCTCAGCTGCTAAATGGGGATAATAGCACAGTCCTATGTTACAGAAGTGCTGTGAGAATAAATACATGAAAGATTGAGAGGTGCTCAGCTACTGTGGGGCCAGTTAAGTACTTTAGACAGATAGATGTATGCTGGACACCAAACCACAGAGCAGCTGCACAGGATAGGTTCTCAGAATTCAGCTTCACAGTTCCTGCCTCTCCATCTTGGTTATGAGGAGAAGGATCGGGGGATGTTTGAGAGGTAGATCTGCCACTACAAAGACCTACAGAGGATTGAGGAGCACAGGGGATGTGCTAAGATGTTTAAGAAGGATGAATTCAAACTGGAACAGGTTCAGAGATGGG
>ML675604.1:61829534-61840772 GCA_007922155.1 Mesoclemmys tuberculata | reverse complement strand
AGTACTAATATAGGCATGAGGACGAATGGGTACAAACTGGATATTAGGAAATTTAGACTTGAAATTAGACGAAGGTTTCTAACCATTAGGGGAGTGAAGTTCTGGAACAGCCTTCTGAGGGAAGTAGTGGGGGCAAATGACTTATCTGGCTTTAAGACTAAGCTTGATAAGTATATGGAGGGGATGTTATGATGGGATAGTTTAATTTGAGCAATTGATTTGGATTATCGGCAGATAAGTCTGCTCAATGGTCTGTGGGAATGCTGGATGGGATGGGAACTGAGTTACTGCAGAGAATTCCTTTTTGGGTGCTGGCTGGTGAGTCTTGCCCACATGCTCGGGGTTTAGCTGATCGCCATATTTGGGGTCGGGAAGGAATTTTCCTCCGGGGCGGATTGGCAGAGGCCCCGGAGGTTTTTCGCCTTCCTCCGCAGCGTGGGGCATGCGTCGCTTGCTGGTGTATTCCCTGCAGCTTGAGGTCTTCAAATCTCACTTTTGAGGATTTCAATAACTCAGTCATGGGTTCGGGGTTGTTATAAATGTGTATGGGTAGGGTTTTGTGGCCTGCCTTGTGCAGGAAGTCAGACTAGATGATCATATTGGTCCCTTCTGACCTATGAGTCTATGAGTCTATGAGACAGCAGCTGAGCTCTAGTGGTGGCAGCAGAGCAGCTGTACACTCCAAGCCGCTGAGTGGAAAAAGAATTGCTTCCCCCAAGCCCTCTTATATCCCTGTGAAAAGCCCACTTGCTTGGCCTTTGCAATGGTGGGGGAATGGAGAGCAGCTTTTGGTTGTTAGTGAAAGGGGAAGAAAGGTGCAAGATTGTTTCAGTGCAGTGCAATGACCCTTTTCTTGGAGCAAAATGATTCTGTGACAAAAATGACAGATATAAACACTATCATAATAGTAATGATTCTGCTCAAGAGTGCTAGGGTATGCCAATTTTTACCCCTGCCCCTTTGAGCTCCAAGAGAAAGCAGGCAGCAGGATCAATGAATTCGTGCCTCTTCCAGGTGCCCAGACCTCACCCCTAGCTGACCAGCCCCACTCTCTGTGCAAGCTACAGTGGTTATCTCAGAGTCTTCTGCAGGAGCAAGCATCTGGGGCAGTTTGCTTCACGTACTCCACCGCCAGAGATCTGCTGAGTTCAGTTTGGTTAACAGATTGCACAGACTAGCTTATATAGCGTCCTACCACCTGAAATGTCATGCTCCTCATTAAGCTGTTAGAACTTTGTCACAAGACAGCTTAGTGGCACAATGGATGTTTATTTGGGATGGCGACTTTCCGAAAAGATTCAAGAGATATAAGTAGGTAATTATTCTTGGGTTTCTCTGTGTGACAAAACTACTTAGAATGGATTGCAGTGTGAGAAACAAAGTGGGTAAGGAGAACATTTCTTTATTTCTTTAGAAAAATCAAGCCATTACAGATCAATGCTGGCAGACCCAACATCTCCCCCTAATTCTATTACCTCTTCTCTGCCCCATCCTCAAGGCCTACAGTGAATGCTGTCATGCTATATGTTACTAACATGATAGCTCATAATGGATTATATCTTTTCTTTTGACCATCTTTCTTGAGATATACTGTATTTCACTAAAGCCTCTAGTGCAAGCTGATGGGGAAGGGACAGTGAAACTTTATCAAATAAACTTTCCATTTTCTTTACAGTAAGGCAGCTCTGCAAAATGACCCACAGTTTGGGTTTGGGATCACCAGCAATTATGGTAAAGGTGAAAGCAGATATTGCAAATTTAACAAGTCTTTTGTGTGAACTAAGTGCATTAGCACACATTAGTAGGGGTGCACATTGTAGGTTTATGTTTTACTGGAAAGGTCCTCCTAGATTCTTGTTGAATGGTGAAATAGAGGAACCCATATGGGCACAGTATTCAGGATGGAAGGATGAATTTCCTTCAGGTCATTTGCCTTATATGATCACAACTGAACAGTCCTTTCTTTACTAAGTAAGTAGTGAATGCCCTACAGTGACAATAGAGGAAGTTTAACGTCTTAGAGTCTTATTAAATACACTCATTTTCCAGAACTAGATGAGCAACTGTATAGTCATGATGGCAAGCTACTGTGCTTTCTATAAAATACTAAACTCTCAGGAAAGGTTACTGCTATGTTTAAGAAGTCAGTAGGGCTTCCTACTTCTTCAGAGATATATCAACACCCTGTTGTGTCACGAAAAGCATATGGATCCTTCCTGCCCTGAGAATGATTCATAGCTGAAATCTGAAATAGTGCCGTGGGGGCTTGTGCAAAGAGGCAGTGGCCAAGTGGTCAGAGCAGAGACCCCAGCAAAGGCTTTTTTAGGACAATAGCTTTCCCTTCTCTGCATTCTTCTGTAGATTCTATCCCTGGAGCTTTGCCCCCTCAGCCTATTGTTGGTGAAATGGGAGCAAGAAGCAGCAAATATGCCAACAAAACACACTGAGGATAAACCCCACCACTTATGCCCTCCACACACACTCCAGGTTCTAGGGCAGCATGGCTGGCTGCCATTGGCTCTGCTGACAGATTTGCTCAAACAAACCCTCCAGAGTGGCTCACACTGCAGAAAGAGAAATTCATTCTGCTTCAGCTGTACAGACTATGGGGTATTTAAAAAGGATGTTAAGTGGATTTTCCCCAGTTACTCTCACCTGCCTCCAGGTCCAGTCCCGAGGCCTGTGCTTTGTAGTGGTAACAGTAGTGGCACAGAAGGCCTAGAAGCAGTCATGTGCTGCCAGTGGAGCGGTATTTCCCCTGCATGCAGCCTCCTTAGTTTCTATGGGGTATAACTTATGCCCATCTGCTGCCCTCAGAAGACCTAACAGAGGGGAGCATATGGCCCTAAATGAATAAAGGGCCCTGATTTCTTATGCAGGTTGAGCCATTGACTTACTGTCTGACCCCAGGCAAGTCATTTGACCTCCATCTGCCCCATTCAGCCCAGTCCTAAGACAGTCAAAACTAGTCTTGCTGAAAAGATGTTGCATTAGAGTTCAGCTTGTAAAGTAAAAATGTATCAACTTCCAATAAACAAGTTCAAAGTCTGCTCAGTTTCAACGGGGATAAATAAATTAGATAGATACCTAAAATTAGATTGATTCCTAAAATATGCAACTCTGACAGGGCTTTAGACAGAGTAACCATCCTTGCTCACAGCATTGGGGCCTGAGCCTCCTACAAAGTAATGTCCATGGCAAGACTCCCACTGACTTTAATGGGAGCCAGACTGGGCCCTTGAATAAAAGTGACCTGCTTTCCTACATCTGGCCCATTCATTTCTTCCCTGGACACTGATAATTTTAGAGCAAATATGTAATCCAGGTAGGACACTTCAATCTGAAGCAGCTCACTGAATCGCTTTCAAATGCTGAAAATATAAAAATGCTACAATTTAGTGATGTGCTGCCAATATTTCAACATGGGGCTCTGAGGAAAAAAAAATCCCTTTCCAGGTCTGATTAAACCCTAGCATCCAGGGGAGCATGCATTTGCAGAGCGTGGGGAATATAAGAGGGAGAGAGTGTGCAAGGGGCTGGGAAATCTCTCTGTTTTCCCATTTAAAAAAAAATACTTTCCTACAACCACATCAAGCAATAAACGGGTAAGTCACTTCTGGCTAGTTTAAAGCTTTGATCCAGTGATGCCCCCATACGTTTAGTCAATGGGACTAATCACATATTTAAGCATGTGCTTAAGCGCTTTGCTGGATAATGGTCTGAATGAGCAGTATGCAACAAGAGAGTGAACTCCACTAGAGGCAGAGGCACCATGCCAACTTTCACTTGAGCAAGGTGGCGAATTTTAACCAGGGTGCTACTGAGATACATACATCAGTGATGTAACTCAACCTCTGAAATCCATTTAATTCTTAACACTTTAAACACCATGCTATAAATCTCACACTCAGAATTATATATATAATATATATATTCTGTAAATGTGTGTGCATGCACACACACTTACTGAAAGTATTAGCCAATTTCATTACAGGTATCAATGCCAGCTCTACCTATAATACCTATTTATAAAAACTAAATCTCAGTTCAAATGATCTGCCTGTCACATGACCCTGAAGCCTGATCACATACAAAACTCCACTGGTTTCAAGGTTATAGGTCTATAGAGAGCCTTACTATATGAAATGTCCAAATTAATAATATTGCCCTCAGGCTTATGTTGTACACAATTATTAAAGTCAAATACTGAGATTTCAGCACAGCTACATTCCCAGCAGTAGCTTTGTCCCTGCTAATTCCTTGCAGGCACTGATCTCTGCTTTTTTCTACTTAATATTTTGGATCAATTCAACACCCTTTATTTTAGTAGAGAATGATAACCTTTAACTACAATGTCTCTTCTTCCCCATTTTTCACTGCTTGTTTTGAAAGGCAATAAAAATGGAATGAGAGACAACAAAACAGTTGCAGGACACTCTCCCAACTAAACTCAGAAAATCCAGTATAGCCATAGACAAAAAATCATTTGAAAGAACTTCAAATAAAATCACTTTTCACATCAGCATCCTGTCAGGATCTGATGGAAAAATTTTGCTGGTCTGGTAACAAAATGTAAAAAAAATTGCAGTTCTGGTAACAAAATCTAATAATAGTATTAGCTATATTGATTTTTTTTTAAATTATATACTGGTCCAATTTTCTAAGCCTCAGCTTTACCACAATCAGTGTATTTCATTGGAACTTTTGCCTGAGCAAGGACTGCAAGATTGGGTCCCCAAAGGTGTGTACATTTTAAATCTAGAAATATAATTATTAATGTAAATTAACTTTTGGGGTATGTATTACTTAAAATTGTCTTGACAAATATCACTAATAGTTTTACCAACCATTTCAGAATGAAACCTTAGTCAAGTGTTATTGTTACAAGCTATCTTGGTATTCCTAAAAGTGGAACGTTTAATGCAATACGACATAAATCAGAAACACCATATCCTTTTTAACCTGTCATCATTCAAAAACAAATCTTAGTCAAATATACCTATTGACTTCAATGGGCTTTGGATCAGAACATATTGCTCCTAAGCAAGTTTTAAAACTCGTGATATGCTATGGATGCATTGTTCAGATAAATACAATATTCTTTGTTAACATTCGCAATGATGAGCTAATTCATTTGCAATACACTTGCATAGAAAGTTATAGGAGAGTGGATTATAGAAAAGATTTTTGTTTACCTTTGTGTGTAGGGAAAATGCTACAGGTTTGAGCATATGTCTTCTATTTAGAAGAGTTCTTTTTTATTTTCTGTAGCCTATTGTAAAATTAATATTACACCAAATTTACTATAGTGCCAGTATAGACATTTTGCTTTCAGGTGATGATCCTGCATTTCTAGTGCACGCAATACTCCCACTGACTCCAACAGGCATTTTGCCTATGTAAGGGATGCAGTTTCAGGCACACAGATGATGGTAAATTGTTTTCAGCTCTAAAGGATTTGAATAGATGAGGAAGGAACTTGACTCATTATTCTGCTTTTTTACAGTATTTAGTTGAAAACAAATGCTGTCCTTAAAATCTGGAAGATATTATAATGAAATAGAAGAAACCTTTAAAATAATGAATCACATAACTTTTTCATTATCCTGAGTCACATGACTGCACATTAGTTATTCTCTGTAATATTTTTCCACATTGCCCAGTCCACTATGAACTCCTGAATTTTTGCAAACCAGCACAGACAAAGAAGATTGCTCAGGAGCAAACGCTTTTGTCATTATTTGTGACTGTCTAATGGTATATGGCCCAGCCTTAAAGGGCAAATGGCTAGATGGCATAAAAATTAATTTTCTTCTTCTTACTGACCTATCAGGGAAAGGCCCCCTGAGGTAACATGGAAAATCTTTTATGAAAAAGAATATATCAACACATGATTACAATTCAGTTTTTTTCTGATTAGGTTAGGGAAAAAAAGGTTGATTTAAAATCGAATAAAGAAAGTTTGAAATTGATTTTATTGTTAAACATATACTTAAAAGTTAAAGGAGATATAGATTTAAATGGTATAAAGCTCTATTCAAATTTGAAAATGCTATCTTTAACTTCAAAGGGTTTTTGCTAATGAAGAATTGTCCCTTTTACACTACCGAAAACAAGGTGATAGATGGACAATTAAGTCAGACTTCAAATGCACACAATAGTGGTGTTTTGTATGTAGCAGAAAAGCAGAGTGAACTCTATGCATCTTAGGTATGTAGTTACTATTTCAACCATTATTGAGGATCACAACCTAATCAGAAAACTGTACATACTAAAATGAGCTAAAAGAAGTCCTGTTACTACAAACTTAAATAAAACTGCCTTTGAAATCAATGAACCTGATTCATTTTCACAAAGCTGTTTTACACCCATCTGGCAGTACAAAGGGGCTTTAAAGTGAATATAAATTAATTTATGCCCATTTTAAGACCTCTTTACACTGCCAGTGTGGACTATCAAATCATCCGTAGGACTAGAATGAAAAATGGAATGGCCTAAAAGGGTATTTTTGTTAAGTGAAATAACAAGTCTGTCCTTTCGGTTTGTATCAATTGTTTTACGTTGTAGAAAAACTCAGCCATACGACAGGGGTGCTAGAACAATCTGGATAGTGGGGATGGTGAAAGCCATTGAACTGCACTGTAAAGCATTTGGATCCTATTGTTACTTCAAGCCTGGGAGTAATTCCACTACCATCTGAACAAAGAGATGAAGAAATTAAGCAAAATATCCTAGGTGCTAGGTAATGCAAATAAATAGCAAGAGTAATAATAACAATAATAATAACAACATGTAAGAAAAAACAAATTAGATAAAGGTTTATGCTGAAAACCCCTTATCACTGATCCAGGTATCAAAGCATGCAATTCATTCGAAAGACACTTAATCAGGATCATATTGACAGTCAGTTAAACCCAGACCCGCCTCAAACACAGAGCCTGCATGAAAGGCAGGGACACAGGTACAGTTTGCTATCGGGGGGTGGAGGAGGAGCACAGAACAGTTCCCCAACAGTATGACCCTCTTTCCTCCAGCAGACGTCACTTCTTCAGGAGAGCTGTCCAGTGAATAAAGGTACTTATAGATCCACTGTTCCCATTCACAGTTCTTCTCCTCTGCCTCCTGCAGACTATCATTGAGGAGTGAGGAGTCGGTGTATCTACAAGTACATTTAGTCATTGCCCAAATCCACTGAGGCAACGAGACCAGAAGGAGTGGAGGGGATTGAGTGCTCCTCTGAGACTCTAGCAGCAGCCATCGAGCTATTGTGCTGCAGTTCTCAGGGCTGGGATGGAGGATTCCTTCACTCCTGGCACCCAAAGAACTCAGGGTCTGATTTTCCTAGGTGTTGAGCATCCACAATGATTTCAAATGATGTTGTGGATGCTTAGCATCGCCAAAGGTCAGGTCCTTGGAGCACAGCCTGCTTTGTTAGGCCATGTGCTATGAGGAGGATTTTTCCTTTTGTGAAAAGATGACACAGCAATACTTTTACAGTGCTGGGAATGAGGTAAAGCCTCAGACCTCTAAAAACCTGGAAACAGCCAATGACATACTTCTGGATTCTAGACTGGGATTGATGATTCTTTCCTGTCCTGTTCCTCTTACCCGCACATAAGAGAACTACACCAGTTCCACAGTATTTAGGGGCCTTCTGCAGCCAAAGAGAGCAGGGTCTGGAAAAAAAGTAAATGTACTATAAGAAATGAGAGGGAGATTTTTCAAAGGGACACTTAGGTGCCTAACAACCATTTGGGCCTTGGAACTCTCCCCCTTAGTTATATTTAGTTTCAGGTCAATTCTTGGAGCTACATTTTAGATAACTGAAAACATTGTTCTAGTGGGCTTTGTCCTTAAAAGTTTCTATTAAAGTGATCCAACTGCCTATCTTACAAACGTTGATGTGATTACTAAAGCTGGTGAGAAAATTAACTTTCCTCCCATAGAAAATGTTGACGAAAGAAACAAAACAAAACAAAATTATGGTCCTCGAAGTTTTCCATGGAAAGTTCAACTTTTCAGCAAAAAAAATTGAAAACTGAAAAATTTCAGCTAAAAAAAAAAATTGTAGTTGAAAGTGAAAACTATGATTAGGAAATACCACCGCAGAGCCTTACGGGGGCTATATTCTCCTGCCTTGCTGAGCCACCAGGGTGTATCACGGCAGAACCTGGCCACAGTGTATCATGGGAGATATAGTCAGCTGGCGAACTCTAGCCAAAGAGGAGAACAGGGACAAGAGGCACCCAAACTACACTCGCATAAGGCATTGCAGCAGCATTTCCAAATCCTTTTTTTTTTTTTTTTGTCTCTTTGCTTGCAATTGGCTAATTTTTTCAGTGAATATCGAAAACTTCTTGCATTTTCAGTTATTCAACACAATTGACATTTTGGTAGGAAAACAGCCTTTTCACACATAAAAAATCATTTAGTTGAAAATCCTATTTTCCATTGAAAACCAGTGTCAATTGAAAAAGTTTGACCTCCCTACCTATTACTCCTGGTATATTGTGACTGAACTACAGTATCAAGATATATTACTGTAAAACAGCATTTGCTGCCTATAAAAACAACACATTCCAGTGATTGATGGCTAAAATTCAACAGGACAGATTCTCAGCTGCTGTAAATCAGTATAGTTCTATTGACTTTGGTGAACCTGTCAATTTACAGCAGCTGAGAATCTGTACCAATGAATCCAAGGGGAAAAAAAGTCCCCTTTGCTTTCAGTCACACTTTCTCAAAGCATATTTTCATTGTAATAACGTGCAGCAGTGTTTAGCTCAGCATGCCTCTTCTAGTTTCTGTTTGGGAGATGATTTTTCTTTTTAATTTCTCTGCCAGCCACACTTATTGAAGTGCACGCACTTTAGACAGATGCAACTTGCAGATAGGTTTGAAAGACAGTGATTTATTTGAAAAATTCCTGGTTGAGGAGGTGAGGCAAGTTTTAAAGCTGCTCACTGTAGCAAATAGTGTTATAATATGTTTAGCAAATGATGATGAAAAGCACTGAAAATATAAAGCCAAATGTAAATATCTGTACACTGCCCAAGTAGGCAATCTGTGCACAGGAGAATTACAGGCAGAGAGAATTACATAGGGATGGTAGATGGGACAACATCCCTCATCAGTCTAGGGTACCTGCACAGCCCATTTAAACCTACTACTTTAGCTCCATGGCTGCAGCAGTGTCTGTGACCTGATAATGGGCCCTATGTACATAGTTTATCCAGTTTTGTTATTTATTATTTGTGATACAATAGCAACTAGACCTGATGATCAGGATCAAGGCCCTGTACAGTGCTAAGCACTGTACCAATGTATTTTAAGAGATAATCCTTGCCTAAAAGAGCTAACATTCTACGACAAACGGAGGTAATAAACAGAAAGAATGGGAAAAGAGAGAACAAGAACAATGAAAGGAACATGGTTAGATAGAATCACTGTGTGTGCTGCTAGATGGCTTCAAGTCAGTTAAAATTTATTTAATATTTAAATATATTAAAAAGACAAAACAAACATCTAAATAGGATTGATTTGGACATCCTTACTGGCCTTGCCATTATCAGTTGGCAGTTTCTTGTAGGCCTTGCAACTGAAATGGTTTTGAGGAGGGATTGGGGGAAGGGACGGTAGTTCAGAAAGGGTGTTCTCTTCATCAAGAGAGGCAAAAAAAGATTACATGAAGGCATTTGAGGGAGAGAAGGACAAATATGCATCCGAGGCTGGCATCACTGGCAAATGAGGAGAAAGATGATGAGTCATCCCTCAACTAGAGACTGATTAAACTACATACAGTGATAAATCTGCGCTAGACTCAAGCCAATCCACAGGACAGAAGCTGGTATGGTGACTGTCAGAACAGCTATATAAGCCTCATAGGAGCAATAGCAACTTAGTCTGTTCAGTGTCACTTCAAAGCTGGGAACTCTTCTCTGCTTGATTGTGGTAAGAGATTTCAGAGGCCTTAGCCTGCTCCAGCCCTGTTCTTGCTCTGGACTTGTTCCCAGCCCTGCTCCAGCCTTGTTCCAACCCTCATGTGGACTCCTGATTCCAGTTCTAATCCACCAGCTCTTACCATTAGGTGTGACTGTCATGGCTCCATCTACTAGACCTGACCATCCACATCTCATTTGCTGACTGGAGGGATGACACAATGAGATATAATAGAATGTAAGACTTATGAGGAGAGGCTGAAAGAACTAGGCCTGTTTAGTCTGCAGAAGAGAAGAATGTGGGGGGATTTGATAGCAGCCTTTAACTACCTGAAAGGGGGTTACAGGGAGGATGGAGCTAGGCTGCTTTCAGTGGTGGCAGATGACAGAAAAAGGAGCAATGGTCTCAAGTTGCAGTGGGGGAGGTTGAGGTTGGACATTAGGAAAAAGTTTTTCACTATGAGGGTGATGAAGCATTGGAATGGGTTACCTAGGGAGGTGGTGGCATCTCCATCTTTAGAGGTTTTTAAGCTGAGGCTTGACAAAACCCTCACCGGGATGATTTAGCTGAGGATAGTCCTGCTTTGAGCAGAGGGTTGGACTAGATGACCTCCTGAGATCTCTTCCAACTCTAATATTCTATGATTCTATGTAAGTAAGGTGAGGTGAGTTGTTAAGGGCCTTAAAAGGGAAGGAGAAGCAGCGTGTGTTTGACAAGGGAGAGCCAATGGAGAGACTCAAGGTCTGGGGAAGAAGGAAGAGACATGGTCAGGATGACAGGAGAGGAAGAGGATTTTAACAGCAGCATTCAGAAAGCATCCCTGCAACCTCAAAGGTGGGGATGTTGTCTTGACCCACGTGGGGACAGGACTCTTGCCTCTAAGGGGGATTTTCCCTACCTCACCCTTCTTCCCCTGCCCCATGAGAGCAAGCTTCCTTGTAGTCTGGGGAAGGGGTGCAGCAGCTCCATGCAAACCCATTGTTCTCCATCTGAGGGAACCATATAAGCCCTTTTCCTACAGTCCATATGACATTACACTAGATTATTACTAGATCAACTTATCTGGCTTTAAGACTAAGATTGATAAGTATATGGAGGGGATGTTATGATGGGATAGTTTAATTTGAGCAATTGATTTTGGATTATCGGCAGATAAGTCTGCTCAATGGTCTGTGGGAATGCTGGATGGGATGGGAACTGAGTTACTGCAGAGAAATCTTTTTTGGGTGCTGGCTGGTGAGTCTTGCCCACGTGCTCAGGGTTTAGCTGATCGCCATATTTGGGTTCGGGAAGGAATTT
>ML675604.1:61764606-61829134 GCA_007922155.1 Mesoclemmys tuberculata | reverse complement strand
TGATCATATTGGTCCCTTCTGACCTATGAGTCTATGAGTCTAACAGATGTCTAGTGCAAAAACTCATTCCGCAGGGCTCCAGTTCTCTGATATTCCAGAACTGAAAGTGGGGCAGGTATCTCCTAAAGAAGGTGAGGAGTAAGGATGGGGCTTCTAGTATCTGGTAGTCCCTCATTCCTCCTACAAGGAGCAGGTAGTTGGTCTCAGCAAGGAGCTGGGGTGGAGGGCTGACAGCAATTTTGCATCAAATAGACCTGCACTGTATAAGTTATTGCCAGAAGTATACAGTTAATATAGTTGAGTCCTAGTTAGACCACATCTTTGTCTTGCTTTTCTTCCCAAGTGTCCGAAACAATAGACGTTAGGTGAGGTGAGACGTTGCCAAGCTGTCCCCACAGGAGGAGATTGCATTCGTCAAAATGGAAGATGACGAGAGTTTTAGTGGCACGCTCAAAGGACAGGACCTAAAGACATTCTGGAGGAAGAAGTGACAAGATTTGGAGACAGCCTACATGCGCAGGGCTAGCAAGAGAGTGTAGGTAAAGATAACGTCCAAGGTACAACATTGCCAAGAAGCAGCCAGAATAAAGGCACTGAGGCCATCAGTTGGAATCAAGGGGCCCACCATCCAATAACAAAGCCAGTAGACAGACAAGAATTAAGGAGAGAAAAAAAACCACATGAATGCAAACAGCTTGTTAAAGACATGACATTCAAAAAGAAAAATGTACACAAATATAAGCAGCTTACAGCAGTGAGCTATATTGCCTGGGCCATCCGTCACTAGCACTATTAAATCCGTAAGAATCAGAACACGGAAATTGTCAGGGAAAGGCTCTGATTAACCTGGTTTTGGGTTAAAGAAATACTTTATGCATTATCAAACAATTAAAGCTCAGCATCGCTGTCCCGCCACATTATGTCTTCACTCCCACATACAGTACAGTTTATAGCTATATGTCTGAATCTCCATTTGTGTTGTTATAAGGGAAAATCCTGAAGGTTCCCCCAAATTAAATGATGAAACAGCATATCATTATTCTGATATTCAATCTATTAGATAATGTTATGCCCTACAAAAAGAATCTCTATGTAAGTGATACATCATAATTCTGAACTCTTAACAGATGTATCTGAGTTCCCCCTGGACCAAAAATAGTTGTTGGGGGCAAAGAAAGCACTTACTCAAATCAAAATAGTATAACAGTTGTATGCATTGTCTGTTTAGACTGTAAATTTTCCTGTAAAATCAGTTAGTCAAATTCTTATTAAATAATCTGAATAAACCAATCAAGCACATTTTTATTGAGGAACAGAAAATGATGTGCCTTATGATAACATATTATAAATGGAATGTTAGTTACATCTATTCCCCCAATTCAGGACAGTCCCTAAGGACATGCTTAAGTTCCATTGAAATCAATGGGACTTCAGCACATTCTTAGAGTTAAGCACATGTTTATGCACTGTTCGGAATAAGGATGGATTTAAGTATGTCCATATGTGCTTGTCTACTTCAGTGCCATAGGTTACCCAAGTGTTTCCATTATTAATTCTCTTTTTCAGTTACTCATAAATTTTCATTTTCCAGCGTTAGTGAGTCTCTGGCAGATGGCAAGAGTTTCTGGAAAAATCTGAGGAAAAGTAATCCTCCATTTTCAATATATGAAAAAAATGACATTTTTCCCATTATAAAATCAATCAATCTTGTGAGTTTTCTTTTGAACCACTCTAGCACAGAAAAAAATAAAGGGTAGAAGGCTGAAATTTGGCAAGAAGATAGTCCTGGGGCAGGAAATGTGACTTTCACTGTCCCAATGAAAATCCATTTTGATTTGACTACGTTATGTGGATTTGAAAATCAAAGTCTAAACATGTGTAAAATATTTTAATAGCTATAGCAGGTTATAATCTTCCATCTGAAAGTGGAGTGTGCTCTATAGACACGTGGGATTTTGATACCTAATAAATATTTTTGGAAAAATATGTAGCAAATAAGGGGTAGAGAAATCAAACTACTCGTGTGAATAAGGTTTTATAGCTGTCTGCCCTTTTAAGACAAAGATAGACAATCAGGTAAGATCCTGCAAACCCTTGCCCCTTGATTTAGTGGGGTTACTCGTTACTGTAAAAACTATTGCAGGAAGGAAGGATTTGGAGACTGGACCCATATATTGCGACTGTGGGACTAGAGGTCCATTTCTGTAGCACTGGTTCTCAACCAGTACCCCTGAGCATATGCAGCAGTCTTCCAGGGCATACATCAACTCATCTAGATATTTGCCTAGTTTTACAACAGGCTACCTAAAAAGCACAAGTGACGTCAGTACAAACTAAACTTTTATACACACAATGACTTGTTTCTGCTGCTCTATGTACTATACACTGAAACGTAAGTACAATATTTATATTCCAAATGATTCATTCGATAATCATATGGTAAAAATGAGACAGTAAGCCATTTTTCAGTAATAGTGTGCTGTGACACTTTTGTGTTTTTATGTCTGATTTTATAAACAAGAAGTTTTAAGTGAAGTGAAATCTGGGGGTACACAAGACAAACGATTCTCCTGAAAGGGGCACAGTCGCCTGGAAAGGTTGAGAACCACTGGTCTATAGCACCTAAGTTTCATTTTCAGAAGTGACTTGGGCACTTCAGCTCTTAAATCATTTAGGCATTTTTTAAAAATTTTCCCTTGGCCTATGATAGACTTTCAGTAAAGTGCCTTATGTTTTAAGCTGATTCTAACTGTATTTATATGCTTTATCCCCAGAGCAGGATAAACAGGTTAGCAATTAACTTTAGCTTTACGACCTCTAACTGGATAACCAGTTCTCTAATTATATTTACAGTGACAGTGAATCTTTGAGTTGTGCGATGCTATTTCAGTTTGAATTTTCCAGTTCTGCAGAAAATCTGGAGTTTCTTGTGGTAGTTTGCAGTGATAAAATATTGGTGAAAATGAGAAATATTTATGCTGCCACTCTAGACTGGGCTTGATAGATGCTTTTCCTTAGGTGATTTTTACTATTATGGGGAATTTGCATTGATAAACCAAGGGATACTGAAAAGAACTTTAGTTCTGCTAAGCAGGAATCTGTGACGGGGCACTGCCAAAATACAACAAACCACAAAAAAGTCAAGATAAGCCTCCATCCGCTACTACATTGTCAGTTATTTTTAAGCAGTTTGCCACTGAAGGCAGTAAGCTAGTGGGGTGGGTTTGTTTATTTACATTGGTACAGAAAATGCCAGAAAATACTGATACAAGAATATATGCCAGGCCATTTGTACCATCCGTTGCACAGTGTCAGACATAGGAACAAGCCTGGATATCCTAACTGCGTTGCTTCCAAGTGCCTATAACACTACTTCCAAAAGCAATTCCTGCGTTCCTAAACTTGGTATTGTGGTATATTGAACTCTCTCTTTACTTTGCAAGGGGGCATCTGGTCCTTAGTGCAGGCTAGGAGTCTCTGTGAGGAAGCACATGATCAGAGTCAGTCTTTAGACAGCCTAAGGTAAGGTGGGGTAAGTTGCACCTTTCTGTTCTAGGGAACAGCCTGCTTTGTCTCTCTCTGATTTTGGATTCTTGTGTGTTTTTAGTCTGAATTCTAAGATATAAAGTACTGATACATCACAATCTTCCAGCAAGAGTATTTTGTGGTTTTATCTAACTTCACTGTGTGTATGCCATGAACATCACAGGTATAAATCAGGCAGCTACCCAACAGCCAGCATTCACTTTTTCTGTTATAAAACAAGTCAGGTGATCTCAGCACACGCATTTAATTTTCATAGTACAGTGTACAGTTGGGATTATGTTTTCCAATGTGCATTACTTTGCATTTATCAATACTGATTTTCATCTGCCATTTTATTGCCCAGCCATCCAGTTTTGTGAGGTCCCTTTGTAACTCTTCACAGTCTGCTTTGAACTTTACTATCTTAAGTAGTTTTGTATCACCTGCAAATTTTGCCACATCACTATTTACTCCTTTTTCCAGATCATTTTTTAATATGTTGAACAGCACAGGTCCCAGTACAGACCCCTGAGGGGACACCATTATTTACCTCTTTCCATTCTGAAAACTGACCATTTATTCCTACCCTTTATTTCCTGTCTTTTAACATGTTACTGATCCATGAAAGGATCTTCTCTTTTATCCCATGACAGCTTACTTTGTTTAAGAGCCTTTGGTGAGGGACCTTGTCAAGGCTTTCTGAAAATCTAAATACACTATATCCACTGGATCACCCTTGTCCACATGCTTGTTGACCCCTTCAAAGAATTCTAGTGGATTGGTGAGACATAACTTCTCTTTACAAAAACCATGTTGACTCCCAACAAATCATGTTCATCTATGTGTCTGATAATTCTATTCTTTACTACAATTTTAACCAATTTGCCTGGTACTGAAGTTAGGCTTACCGGACTGTAATTGCCAGGATCACCTCTGGAGCCTTTTAAAAAAATTGGTGTCACATTAACTATCCTCCAGTCATCTGGTACAGAAGCTGATTTAAATGATGTTACATACCACAGTTAGTAGTTCTGCAATTTCACATTTGAGTTCCTTCAGTGAATATGATCTGGTCCTGGTGACTTATTATTGTTTAATTTATCAATTTGTTCCAAAACCTCCCCTAATGACAGTTCCTCAGATTTGCCCTGAAAAGAATGGCTCAGGTTTGGGTATCTTCCTTGAGTGCTCCTTTAGCATCTTGATCATCCAGTGGCCCCACTGGTTGTTTAGTCAGCTTCCTGCTTCTAATGTACTTAAAAAAAATTGCTGTTACTTTTTGAGTCTTTGGCTAGCTGTTATTCAAATTCTTTTTTGGCCTTCCTAATTATATTTTTCCATTTCACTTGCCCGAGTTTATGCTCCTTTCTATTTTCCTCAATAGGATTTAACTTCCACTTTTAAAGGATGCTCTTTTGCCTCTAACTGCTTCTTTTACTTAGTTATTTAGTCATGGTGGCACTTTTTTGGTCCTCTTACTATGTTTTTTAATTTGGGGTGTACATTTAAATTGAGCCTCTATTATGTTGTCCTTAAAAAGTTTCCATTGACATCATCAGGAGACATCTTTACACATAATCACAGTTTAATGTATAATAAAACAATACATCACACATTTTGCAGTGGTATAAAACCAATCTATTACCGGTGTTTTCTAGTTTGGTTTAGTTTTCTTGAGAAATGTGTGACTTAATAACAGAGCCCTCTTCATACAAAGAACATGATTCTGAATTAGAAGTGTGAAACTGAATTTATGAAATAATGTTGGCAGTAAATAATAGCCTACCTCAAACTAGCATTCATCTCACATCTGTGTTGTGGGGAACAGAAGTCAGCTTCATCCCACACAGAGTATCAATCACCCCCAAGATGCAAATTCAGTGAGATACAGAAAGATTACTTTTCATAACCTATGGAAAGTAGTTGAATCAATATAATAAAAGCTTCAGTGCAGCATTGTAGAGTCTGCAAGTATCCTTAGGAGTGCACTTTTTCATCATTTCACATACGAACAGAAGTGTTGTAACTAGATGGATATACTAGCTCATGGCTGTGGACATACTAAGCATTATTGAAAGGTTTTTTCAAAGATTTCAGTCACAAGTTTTTCACTCCTTTCTTTTAATCTAAGGGTGAAACTCCTGCTCTATTCAAGTCAATGGCAAAACTCCCACTGACTTCATAGGGACCAGATTTTCTCCCTAGAGGTTCTTTTCTTTTTTCTTTCTTTCTTTTTTTTTTTTTAATAATATTTTTGCTTCTTTCAAGCAATCTGCAGTTTTCCATAATGCTGCCTGGAGAAGGGCTGGAGGGCTCAGAGAATGGGTATATGGGGCCTTTCACCTCTAGATCACTCATGGTGACCTAACCCTGTCTGGTAGTGACAAAAAGTGATTGTGAAATTATCTGATATTCTCGGTCTATCACTGTGCTGCATTGGGCCTTCATCCACATCACAAATGGTTCTCATCAGTAATCCCAAGAGAGAGACCAAGCACAAATACTGGACCTATTTTCGCTTCCTTAGATTTGTTCCTGTCTCTGAGGACTCCAACGTATCAATAGAACAATGTGAGGAAGTCATAAAAAGCTTGATCCACAGAACATTGAGGTCAATGGAAAAACTCCTATTGACTTCAGTGGGCCATGGAACAGACCTAAAGAGACTTTAGTGTCTGAAACTGTCCGTCTGGCACCTTTACCCAAGCACTATCACCTTTCATTTTCAATTAGGACTAGTGTGTGGAGGAAGTTACTGCTTGCAGCCATAATCACAGTGGGAAAACATTTATGTTTCCTTCAGAAAAGTGTGCGACTTGGCTTTTCCAAGTAAAGTTCATCGTTTTGTTGCACTGTCTTTATTCCACAGCTTGTAAATGACATCTCTTCATTGCATACAGTGGGTCAGATTTTCAAAAGTGAGAAATTCCCATTTAGGCACCTAACTGAAGAAGCCACATTTCCAAAACAGTGCAGCACCCAGCTCCGGAGCTCTATTGAAAATCTAGCCACTTACCTAGGTGTGTACACAGAGGTACGGTGCTTTTGAAAATCTGATCCTAGCTGGCCATGTTAAACCTTTCCGCAAATTCTGTCCAATACAGATATAAACAATTTTCAGAAAGAGAGTCAGCCAAAACAAGGTCAAGCCAAACTCAAACAGATTAAGGGCTCTGTGTAGTCAATGGAAAAAATATGTAACCATTTTATTAAGGCAGGCAAAGGTCACTATCAGAACTAGATGGAATCTATCTTTCCTTCCCTCAATACATAGTGCAATATGTAGATTCCATTTAGTCTTCTCTTTATTCTGTCATTTAATAAAAGTGCATATCTATCACAGAAGCCCCTGTATCATATAAACTACATGTGATTTCTGACACTGAACATCTTCATAAAGGAACATGCATAAATAATATATTAGGGAAACAAAAATGGTGAAACAGTTTTGTAATCTTTTGTGTATTTTGCAATTGTTGGAGGAAAAGTATATGTACATAAACTGGCAATACTGTTAAATCTTAAAGCTCGTTTTATGAGCTTTTTATTTGTTGAACACAAACATTTTCCTTCAATTTCTTACTTTCTCTTTTTTTAAAAGTGGATTCATATAAAGATAGTTTAAAAATGAGATGTTACATTTGGCATCTCGTTTCCATTAAACCATTTTATTGCTGATTTGAAACTGTGGTAAAGCAAGATGAAGCAAATAAAATACTCCTTTATTCCATAAAGCATCTGGGTCAAACTCAGCTGTCAACCCAGTGATCAGTATTTTTCTTTTAATTTTGGCAGAGGACCAGTATACCCTATGGTCATATTAGATTTTGGTATGAAATCCTCATTCACCTAAACCCCATCCATATCTGTCAACATAACGCTTCCATTTTTCTTTTTTTGATTCACACATACAATCCACTTCCTGACGGATGCATAAAACATCACTGTAAAAGATAGCAAACATGTTTTGCCTGCATAAGCATTTTTAACTGAACTGATTTTTGAAAATGAACTGATTTTTATTTTTACAGAGGAAAGTTTTACTTAAATAAAACAGAGAGACAGTGGGGGTGGGGGGGGTTGGAAACAGCCACAATATTATGGTTTATGCTGAAACTTACTATTTGGATTTTTTATAGTTTCTAATGCTATGTAGCATGCTGAGAAGTTACTGGAGAGGAACAAGAACTCCTCCAATAAGCAACACAAGTCTGATTCAGATGGCAGTTCAATGGACTGTGAACCTTATATGATGTTATATAATAGTTCAAGTTTGGGCATTTACTGTGAGATATAAAGCCAATCAAAGTCAATGCAAGACTCAACATAACATTACTTTAGATCCCAATCCAGCAAAGGCCTACATATGGGTTTAATTTTAAGCGTATATGTTATTCTAGTGAGTACAGTGGGATTAATATTAAGCACATGCACAAATCTTTGCAGGATCAAGGCCTTCCATGTTCTAGCCCATCTTTCTTTCATGGTGTGCAGACTATATCGCAAAGCATAGTGGAATAGTCTGTAAAAAATCAGCCAACAAATTCTTCTCCTTTCTTATATGTCATTCATATTTATTTCTGGATAGAAAATATTGGGAATGCATTCATTATAGTGATTAATAAATTGTGCAGAGTCCCTCATATGCTTTGCATATTGGGAGATGGGGCAGATAATTTGTGGTTCATTCTCTGTATAGATTTAGATGGTGGAGAGAAATTTGGTGGTGGAGTGGAAAGGATGCATTTTTGTGGCATGTTTCTAAAATGAGGGTGGACTAACATGCTGATTTTTCTTGCCCGTTGCACTGGCTCATTTCCACTTACGAATCAGTAAATGCAGAATATTGAATATTCAGCCTATAACTAACAATTCTGCCTTTGCCGAGTCCTCAGTTAAAAGTATTACACAAACAAGAAAAATCTATTTCTTTAGGATGAAATCCAATCCACGCACGTAGAATTGGCTTCTTTGGGAGTTGTATGCAAAAAGTTTGGGGAAGTGAAATCCACACAAATCAGGGGGTATAAGGTTGCTGCAGTCCCTCTGCACCCATTGCACAAAGCATTGGATCTACTGGATCTGTGAAAACCCTAAACTATTTCTGGCTTGCTCCCACTGTGGTCTGTGTAAGGTCAGGATAGAGACCCTTAATAAAAGAATGATCATTTATTATTTTTAAAAATAATAATAAACTTGGGGTTCTTTTTATTTGCCTTCTCTCTTTTTTAGCTTGCTGAGTGCACATGGGATGCATTTTCAAGCTTTTCTCTGGAGCCACAAGGGCTAGAAACTTATTTTTAAAATGAAAGCTGAAATTCTCACATATGCACTTGTCTCCAGATGGGTCTTACAGTAAAGCATTTTATATTACTAGTGTCATGATAAAAATCAAGGAAATTGGCAACATTGTATAAGCAACTGAAAACAGGGTCTTATAATGGAAAGTGTCAGGCAACCTTATCTATAGGTGTCATCACCTGCTCCTTGTACAATAAATTATCACACAAAACAAACTGAAATTAAGTTAAAGGGCCCAGTCCTCCATTCCTTGCACTTCAGTGACTTTACCAAGATTTTAAACAGTCCATGTGTCTGAAAATAATAATTATTTTTCCTTTTCCTCTCTCAGTCATGTGTCAGTCTGAGTGAAGTGGCTTTTGTAGCAAGGTTGTTTGTTTGAAGTTATATGAATGGGAGATGGTATTTTTGTATTTTCTTTTTAAAGATAAATCAAGTATAATTATTTAATTCAAGTTTCTCTGAAAATGTTTCCAAATCCAAGCCAGCATTGGGATTATACTAGGCCCTGATTTAGTCAAACCCTGTTCAAGACAGTGTCCAGTATTGGCCTTATTTGTGTGGTCTTTAGTAGTTTCAATTCTACATGAACCTCTGACAATTGCCTTTTTTTTTTTTTTTTTGGTTTGTGCTTAAAGCCCAATCCTGAATGAGACCTACAAAGTCTTAAAACGGAATTCAGACCAAAGTGCCCTGGACCTCTGCGATTAGCTTGTGCTCATTTCCATTGGAAAGCTAGACTGCTTATGATATGATTTCTCAACAATTTCTTGGCAGTTGGCATGCTGACACCAACACTACTTATAGCAAATAACTTGTTTTCACTGTTACCTTCCCTCTCTCCCTCCCCGCAAGTTTATTTGTTTTCTTAGCCTGTTGTCTCTTGTTATATGCAAAGGCCCAGAAACTATAAACAGTTTTACACAGGCAAACCCCTACAGAGTCCTAATGAAGTCAGTGAATGCTGGTCCACCCACAGGGAGCAGTTTGAAGGATGAGGGCCTAGACTGTAAGTCCCTTTTGCTTATCATGGTGTTAGGTATGAAATTATTTCATATGAGGAGCTGTCCTCTCTGTATATGCCCATTTTTAACCTTTCCTTCTACTTCTTTTTCTCCAGAAGCAAAAACAAACAGCGAGGGGAAAATTATCCATTTTACTGTTGAACAACACTTTTCTCCCACTTAACAGGCTCCAGCTGGTTTCCCTTCTCAGCAGTCTCTTCTACTATTATACAGTTACAGAAATGTAGGTCTGGAAGGGACTTCAAAAGGTCATCAAGTCAAGCCTCCTGCACTGAGGCGGAACCAGGTCAACCAGTGCTTCTCAACCTTTCCAATCTTTCAGGAGTCTGATTCTTCTTGCATACCCCAAGTTTCACCTCCCTTAAAAACTACTTGCTTACAAAATCAGACATAAAAATACAAGTGTCAGAGCACACTATTACTGAAAAATTGCTTACTTTCTCATTTTTACCATATAGTTATAAAATAAATTGACTGGAATATAAATATTCTACTTACATTTCAGGGAATATACACAAGTCATTGTCTGGATGAAATTTTAGTTTGTATGGACTTCGCTAGTGCTTTTTATATAGTCTATTATAAAACTAGGCAAATATCTATATGAGTTGATGTATACATATCCTTGGTTGAGAACCAGTGACCTAGACCATCCCTAACAGGTGTTTGTCCAACCTGTTCGTAAAAACCTTCACTGATGGGGATTCCATAAGCTCCCTTGGAAGCCTATTCCAGTGTTTAACCACCATTATAGTCAAAAGTTTACCTAATATCTAACCTAAATCTCTCTTGGTGCAGATTAAGTCCATGACTTCTTGTCCTACCTTCAAATTGATCACAGTCCTCCTTATAACAACCCTTAACACACAAGACTGTTATCAGGTTTCTCCTCAGTCTTATTTTCTCAAGACTATACATGCCCAGTTTTTTAACCTTTCTTCATAGGTCAGGTTTTCTAAACTCTTTGTCATTTTTGTTGCTCTCCTCTGGACTCTCTAATTTGTCCACATCTGTCCTAAAACATGGCGCCCAGAGACACAGTACTCCAGCAGAGGAATCACCAGTGCCAAGTAGAGAGGGACAGCAGAGAAACAGACACACAGCAGATCCAGGTTAGGTAAAAACAGCAATATGTTTATTCAGATGACTCCCTGCCTAAATCATAGCTGCCCAGAGGAATTGTGTACATCCTAAAAAAAGATCTAGGAGGCATACAGAAAGGGGTCAGGCTCTAAAAGAGACAGACACCCCAAACAGTAATTATGCATAGACTTTCACTACAGCTAACACACAACAAAAGATCTCCTCTGTCTGGATATTCATATAAATTCTGCCTTAAACCCAACAAAACTCCAAAGTTGGTACAGCCTGTAAAGGGAACATTTTTATCCAAGGGCACTGTACACATGGATCTCACTGTCCCAAAATGTATTGAAATGACAGCAACGTTAGGCATAAAAGACACTCCATCCCTTTGGCCATTTAACTAATACAGAAAAGATAACGCAGGTATGGAAACACTAGTCAGAGGAATCGATATGTTATATATATTCCCACATCTGTATCAGCATATGTAAACAACCAGATCAGATTGCATGTGCACATCGCTTTACAGTACAACTTTTACAAGATTCCATAAAAATGGATTGTCAGCAATGAAAGTAGTGATCATGTTCCCACATGCCTCGCAAAAGACAAATCCAAGGAAAACTGCAACCTTGTTCCTTATGCTTTTACTCAAGAATAATCAAAGACTCATCTTTCATCTTGAAGAAACTCAAAAGAACAGAAAGCGATGACTCACCAATACCCTTTATAAATGCAGGAACTCCGTGAAGAGACAAATAGGAACTCTGGTCTGTTTACCAATTTCAAAAACCATGTGAGGGGAAAAAACACATCATTCCAAAATTCTAGACATGTAGTGCAATTCTTGTCCCAGTTCTAGGAAATCTGAAAGAGGATTGTGATACACCTGACTTGTGGCTGCCCAATGCAACCTAGCTATTATCTTTACCACATCATAGATAACTTGTTGCAGGCAGCAACCTGGTTGACATATCATTGTGACAAAGGAAATAAGCATTAGGTATGTCACATGCTTTTCATTCCAGTGGCATAATGGCAAAAAATAGTACAGTCTCAGCTTCTCTCTTTTAGAACCTATCCTCTGGATGACAATAAATATGACCTGATACAGGGTCCAGCAACAGAGTTATAACATATTTAGAAAACATTATCCGTAACCATGGAGCAATCTTCCATATTAATTGTTGTGACACTGCACTCCCATCAACATAAATGATCACCAGATAATGCCCAGTCCCACTTGGGATATATTACACAAAAAATTACATTAAAATAACATAATTAAGGTTGCAAAGTCAAGCATTCAAGTTAGAAAATGACAGAATTAAGATTGTTTGTGCACCCCAGCTCCTCAGCAGATCTGTTTGTCTTCCTCCACTTCCCCCAACTGGTTCCTAGTACCAGTCTCCTAGTCCAGCCAGTTGCCTACCCTGTCCATCTCAGCTCCTCATAAGAACAGCCATACTGGGTCAGACCAATGGTCCATCTACCCCAGTATCCTGTCTTCTGACAATGGCCAATGCCAGGTGTTTCAGAGGGAATGAACAGAATAGGGTCATTATTGAGTGATCCATCCCATTGTCCATTCTGAGCTTCTGGGATGGAGTGTATGATCCACCCCCATCGTCCACTACCAGCAAAAGCTAGGGACACCCAGAGCATTGGGTTGCCTTCCTGACCCTCTTGGCTCATAGCCACAAATGGACCTATCTTCCAGGAAATTACCTAATTCTTTTTTGAACCCAGTTATAGTTTTGGCCTTCACAACATCCCCTGGCAACAAGTTCACAGGTTCACTGTACATTTTGTGAAGATGTACTTCCTTATGTTCGTTGTAAGCCTGCTGCCTATTCATTTCATTGGATGACCCCTGGTTCTTGTGTTATATGAAGGCGTTAATAACATTTCTTTATTCACTTTCTCCACACCATTCATGATTTTATAGCCCTTTATTATATCCCTCCCCTCCCTTAGTCATTGCTTTTCCAAGCTGAGAAGTCCCAGTCTTTTTAATCTTTGTTCATATGGAAGCTGTTCCATACACTTAATCATTTTTGTTGCCCTTCTCTGCACCTTTTCCAATTCTAATATATCTTTTTTGAGATGGGGTGATCAGAACTGCATGCAGTATTCAAGGTGGGGGCATACCATGAATTTATAAAGTGGCATTATATTTACTGTCTTATTATCTATCCCTTTCCTAATGGTTCCTAACATTCTGTTAGCTTTTTTGACTGCTGCTGCACACTGAATGGATGTTTTCAGAGAACTGTCCATGATGACTCCTGGATCTCTTTCTTGAGTGGTAACAGCTCAGTTAGATCCCATCATTTTATCTATATAGTTGGGATTATGTTTTCCAATGTGCTTTACCCCCCTACTGGCTACCAGTCTCTCACCACCACTCGTCTCCCTCCACGGCTCCCAGAAGCACTCTCCTCCCCCTGGAATGCAATCATAGTCTCTTTACCCAGCTAGTCCCAGACTCCCTTCCACCACCACCCATCTCCAGCTCCCACTCTTCTTGCCTTACTAGTGCCAGTCCCCCCACTCAAAGTCCAAGTTATAGTTTCTCTCCCCTCCCACTTCAATCCCAATCTCAAGAGGCTCCCTGCCTCAATCTACTCCTTTCTCTCCCCCTGGACTGGCTTTTATCCTGTTTGCATTCAAATCAGACGGTTCCCATCTTCATGCTGCCTGGGCACCAGCAGAGGGGTCACTGAGAGCCCATGAGACACTGCTTAGGATCCCTGCTTAGTTACAGTGCCTGGCTTCACCTTCATCCACAGCAGCCATTACAGAAAAGTTCCAGCTTCAACCCTGTAGCCTTGGCCTGAATAAAGCACACTCAATTGCTTTGAGGGATGGCACATGTGCAGTCTGATCAGCACTAGGAGCTGCGAAGGATGGAGCATGCTCAGTGTACATGGAATCTTCGGAGATTTTAGCTGCTAAAATATAAGAAGTCTTTACTGAGCACGTGCAAACTGTGATTTTTCAAAGGCTCATAGCTTTGGGCTTTCAAAGGGCAAAAGGCACATTTCTAACACAAAGGCCACCTTCCTGCCAAATTTAAATTCCCTGCACCAAAGCATGGTGGCATTAGAAGCTTTTAAAGAAAATTATTAAATTACAAATCAATACACTTTTTTCTATCATCATTCTCACACATGGCTAAGCTGGTTTAGACAAAGGTGTTTGGATGACACCTTCCAAAAACACATTCAGCCTAAAGCACACACCCGGCATGGAAAATTGCAGCCCAAACAGTTAAAGTTTGACAAAGTTATAAGCAACATAAAACAGGGTCTTATAATGGGATGTATCGGGCAACTTTAACAATAGATAGTGCTATGAGCTTGCCTATAATAATATGGGTATATTCAAATGAGAGTTGAATGAAGGAGAAGTCTTTGCCTGCCAATTGAACTAAGTACCCAAAGCCAAGAACGTATATTCAAATATAAAGCAGTCATGCTTTGTGGCATAAACTTACTGTGATGGACATGGAGTTTTTCTGTAATAATTTATTAATACTCTGTTGATGGGGTTATTAGAATGTTTATTATAAGAAACATTGGTTTATTTTTATAGGAGCTATAAGGAAAAGCAAGCCAGAAGGAAACAATAGAATCATAGAATTATAGGACTGGAAGGGACCTTGAGAAGTAATCTAGTCCAGTCTTGTGCACTTATGGCAGGATTAAGTATTATCTAGACTAGACCATCCTTGACAGGTGTTTGTCTAACATGCTCTTAAAAATTTCCAGTGACGGAGATTCCACAACCTCCCTAAGCAATTTATTCCAGTGCTTAACTATCCTGACAGTTAGGAAAGTTTTTCCAAATATCCCACCTAAACTGCCCTTTCTGCAATTTAAGCCCATAGCTTCTTGTCCTATCCTTGGAGGTTAAGGAGAACAATTTTTCTCCCTCCTCCTTGTAACAACCTTTTATGTACTTGAAAAGTGTTATCATGTCCTGTCTGTCTTCTCTTCTCCAGACTAAACAAACCCAGTTTTTTCAATCTCCCCTCATAGATCATGTTTTCTAGACCTTTAATCATTTTTGTTACTCGTCTCTGGACTTTCTTCAATTTGTCCACATCTTTCCTGAAATGTGGCACTCAGAACTGGACACAATACTCCAGTTGAGGCCTGATCAATGCAAAGTAAAGCAGAAGAATTATTAACACTCCCACTAATACATCCCAGAAATATGGTTCTATATAAGCCACTGCACTGTAAACACTTGAGGGTTGTTACAGTACACTGGCAGATTGGATCTGAGAAGTCTGGGGATCCATCTCTGCAGAGCCTAGTGAACTGTTCTGGACAAGCAAGGCCAAAACCAAGGAACTGACCAAAACAACTCTGGCTGAACAAAAAGAGATTCCCAGAGGGGGAATATTTGTTGGGGAAAGCAGCACAGGCTAGACCGTCAGGGCCAAACATTAAAAAGCTACTGTGTGCTGTGCTACAGTTTAAGACACGTTAAAAACCAAAAAAAAAAAAAAAGATGTTTTCCATTTTTTCCACTTCACATGCATGCCACATGGCACAAAATATTGCAGCTGTTCTTGCCATTCTTTGGGATCTAATACAAATTGATAAAGAGTCTAGCACAAGATTTACATGATCTTTGACCTTTTTGTGATATATGACATTGGGAAGCATTGTCTGGGACAGTCCATCGTGGACTAGTCTGTTGACATTATGGAATATGTGTTATGCCCTTGTCCTTCCAGCACAGGCATAAATGTGTTTATGGTAATTTTATTCCCAGTTAGGAAGCTATTTTGTATATTTTCAGGTTACAGAATAACTAAGGATCCAATTCTCTGTGTCTGGCAGTTAGAACAAGGCACCTTGAACCAATTTATGCTGAAGTACAGTCTTAGTTGTGAATCTGGCTACTGATTAAACACTGATCATGCGTATGAGCAGTGGAGAACTGGAAATTCTCCCACAGCCAGATTCATGCAATATGATGGGCATTGCAGACAGAGAAGGGAGTCAAATTGGCTTCTGCTGCCTAGCTCAGGTACAGTGATCCATATGCTTTCAGCCAGGTGATCTACATACTGTTGTCTTCGTCAATAGGGTTTACTCCTAAACGCATATAATTTTATTATAATTTGTTGTTTATCTTAATGTTTTTAATGTCTTGCTTGTGATGTGCAATTATTTATCCTTGAATAATTGACTATTCTGTGTCACTTCAATGGGACTCTATGATTATTATGGTGCATGAATTATTTGAGAGGTCTTGCTTGAAGACTGATTGTGTTTCAAGGTCTCTGTGGGGGAGAGGTGAAGGAAACCCTACTGTTCTAGCCGAAATCAGGCCCCCTGGCAGGTCAAGTACAGCTGCAAAAGTCCAGTCATCTATCATTGCATTCGCAGTGACTCGTGAGCCAGGATTTTAACTCACATAGACATAACTCATAAAAGAGTTATGTAGCTCTGCAAACACCAAGGAGGATTAGGGTTCTGGTGGAGTTCAGTGAGTGTGCCATGCTAGGTTAATTTAAAACTATAACAGCCTAAAAAATCTATCTACCTCTCACAACATATAAAACTGGAGCGTATCACCATATTCAAAGGAAGGAAAATCAGTATATTAAGGCCATCTGCAAAGAGAAATAATCTCAGCATGACTGCAATTCTCTCCCAACTCATGAACTAGATTAGATTAGATTGATTTTTGTTTGGTTTCATCTAACTTTTTGTACTGTTTGCCATGTTCTCGTTGGGGAGTCGTGTGCCTGCTCCTTTCACAAAGAATGTTGTTTAACTATTGCTGGGTAGAAGCTAGGGGGAGTGGATGTTATTGGGGGTGACTGATTGGACATGCTAATAAAGTTCATAGACCTCTTGAATCTTGCCTTATGTCTGAGAGAGGGTAATTGGCTCTTGAGAGATTATCGTCTCATGTATTGGCCATCAACTTTTGGGCAGGAGTCGCTGCCAGGTTCATGCTTAGAAAGTTGCAGATGGGAACTCATGGAGTTGAGCGCAATGCCCACAGTGAAATAGAACATAAAGTCACTGTCTGCTCAGTGGAGGTTGAGTCCCACCTTCTTTACTTTGGGAGGCTGTCATCTAATATAGGAGTAAACCTAATTTGTTATCAGTCAGTCCAGCGAGTCAGAAAGCGACAATAAAGGTGAATGTTTTAGAGAAATTCAGAAAGTCTAGGAAAGAACAATAACAACACAGATACACCATTTAAACTGAATCTAAAAGCCAATGATCAGGTGACAGGGGGCCCAAGATAAAGTAAATTACAATTCCTTTTTTTGTCTATGACCTTTATATTGAATTGTGAGATTAGTGTTCAGGGTGAAATTGAGGTATGGTTCTGTTGTGCTCATTTTTTTGTTTCCTTCTATAGCTGATCTAGTATTTATTTGATTATATTTATTTCATGGCTTCCCTCAACTTCTGCTTTAAAGGTCCTGTATAAATGGAAATTCAATGAAGGGCCTAGTCTACCAATCTGTATTCATTTGAGTAATCCCTGCTTCCGGGAATAGTCCCATTGAAGCAAATGGAGCTAATTCTTGTAAGGATTACCGGAGTGAGGATTTAGCCATAAAATTCAACAGGAACTTTATCAATGCAGATCTGATCTGGGATATGCAGGTGCTGCCAGGATCAACTGAGCCCCTCTGTAAAGGCACCAGAATTGCAATTATATATGCTGAGAAAAAAATTCCCAACTCACTGGGGTGCCCCCCACCTCCATTATACAGCTGATCAGTGAAACGATGGTTAATGCAAGTATGAGCCCAGGGCACAGGCAAGTGTAATGCAGTCTTCAATTCCTGACACTGCAAAGCCAAGGAAGACATTATGTATCAGGTGGAGTAACTGTCCCACTGCTTGGATTCAAAGTGAGTATATAGGCAACGTCAGTACTGCTGATTTAGGAGTGATTGTTTCTTGTCAGGGAGAGTATGGGGCCAACAGCATGTAAGGAGAGGTTAGGCAGCCACTGATGGTTCAACAGAGGGAAAAGTCTGGTTTCATTTTGGCTTCTGCTGCCAAGCAAGTCTGGAACAAAACCGACAGAAAAGTCAGCGTGTGGGGAGGGAAAGCTGCAGGCAAATACCTTGTAGATTGCCTTGGAAGGGTGCTGCAGAATTGCAGGCCAAGAAATCCATTTCCCCTGCATCGCACTGTCCTGAGCACAATAAACCTAACACCCATCATGCTGACTCAAGGCAGCAGCCTTCCTCCGGCCCAATCATCCCGGCTTCAGCTGCCCATCGCATGCGTTGGGCTGTGGCACCTCCCAATAGTGACACTGCTGCGATATCTCCCTAGGACCCATCTCACGGTGTATGCTAGAACATACCTGGGGTGCTATGGTGGACATGAAACGCATGCACGTCCCCACGGCTCTGCAGCCTGATCAGCAATAAACAGTGTCATCCTGTGTCCCCTGCACAGCCACGTTCCCCCACTCTCTTCCCCCCTGTACCTGCCCATGTCTGCCCCTTCTCTGTGCCCTAGGCCTGCTGCAGTTCCCACCTGCATCCTTGCATTCAAGGGAGTAAACACCAGCTCTGTGCCGGGGTGGGAGAGCAAGCAGGCCCCTCCAAACACCACGAGATCCTGGTATTCACACAGGCTTGCTGCCCCCTCCTCTCTGCAGATCCACCCCCTGCACCTCCCATCCTGAACCCCTTCTCCACTCTTCCTCTGCCAAACTCCCCCTCCTGCTCCGCACCCTGTACACCAAATCGCTGCTTGTTTCCCTAGGGCCCTCCCGTCTGCAGCATGACTTACCTATCACACTCACCAGCCGCTGGCTGCCCTGTGCTCATTCGTCTCCTTGAAACACTTCTATGGGTCCCAAACATACTGAACCCTACCCCTCTGCACACACAGAACACATTCAGCGCACACACCACACTCTGCTCAACTCCCCCACAGGACACTTTGCCCCCTCCCTCCACAAGCACAACACATTCTGTCCCCTACCCCAGCAAACACAAACCAATCTGTACCCCTATCACCCACACAAACCACACTCTGCCCCCTCCTCCTGCACACACAGCACAACCTGCCCCCTCCACTCTGCACGCACAATAGTCTGCCCCGCCCCTATACACAAACCACACACTAACCCATTCCCCAGCCCCGCAAACACACCACACTCTGCCCCCTTTTCCTGCACACACACCATACTCTGCCGCCCGCCCCCACATACCCCTCTGCACCCTCCACACACACCAGTTTAACCCTGCACGCACACCACAGTGCCCCCTGCCGCCACACACACCATTCTGCTGCCTCCTCCCAAATACACACCACACTCTGCTCCCCTGCCCCCATGCACACACACTGGCCCCTCCCCCTGCAAACACAGCCCACTCTGTACCCTTCCTCCCACACAAACCACACCCACCCTTTTCCCCTCACACACACACTGTACCCCTCCCCCTCAGACTCACACGCACTGTACCCCTCCCACTTCCCCTCACACGCACTGTACCCCTCCCCTCTCTCTCACACACACACACACACACACACACACTCTGTACCCTCCCCCTCCCGGCACAAACCCCGCTCCGCCCCTCCCCCCGCACACCCCCGCTATGTGCCCGTCCCCCGCACACGCTCCGCTGTCCGCTCCGCGCGCAGCCCTACATCCCCGCTCCCTGCACCCCCCCGGGGCCCACGGAAAAGCCTGCCCGGCCGTTTCGGCGGAGACGCTGCCGACCTGCCCGGCTGCGCCCCGCGCCCCGAGGGCAAACCCGCGGCCCTGCCGCGCTCCGCCTGCCCCGGGCTCTTCTCAGCGCCGGCGGGGTCCCCGCTCCGGCCGCGCGGCCCTTTGCCCGTCTGCCCGCGGCCGCCTGCAGGCTGAGCCGGCCCCGAGCCTCGCCGGGTTCAGCGCGAGGGCACGGGCCGGCGACAGCGCCGCGCGTCTCCCCCCTGCGGCGGCGCCGGTCGCCGCCACGCGCTAACCCCCGGGCCGCCGGAGCCGCGTGCGGGGCCCCGCCCCGGCGAGCGGCCGCTGCGCCTCGGCGGGGGAGGCCCAGATCCGCATGGGCAGCGCCCGCAGGTGCGGCCCGGGGGGGTGTAAAAGGAACTGCGGCTGACGGCGCTGCCGGGAGGGGAGGGCCAAGCCGCGCCACAAGAGAACAACGCGACACGCTGCAAATGCGGCGTCCCAGGCCGATCCCCCCGAGCCAGCTCTCTGGCCTCACGGTTCCCGGGAGCGGGGCCCCGATCCCCGTATGCGGAGCGGGGCCCCGATCCCCGTATGCGGAGCGGGGGGGGGTCGTAGAGCCAAGGAAGGCGTTCAGCTGCCCAAAGGGCCCGAGGTAAAACTCCGTCATTGAAACACCGGAGTGTCTCGGCCAGCTTCGCTGCTCAGAACAGCCGCAGGGCTCCGGGAGCGCCTGGCCTCAGCCTGCCGGCGTGGTCACAACTTCTCTAGCCAATTTGTCAGACCCGCTCGGTGGAATCAATTAAAGAAATTCAACTTGAAGAATACACTGGCCTAAACTTATTCCCTGGACTCTCTTTCACCCTTGCAAACCCCAAACTCCAGGAGAAGGTTGGTCCAGGGTTTAGATTATTACGTGTCACCGCTGAAATAGACCAAAAGAAAACAACGCTGGTCTCCCCATTCTGCATTTTAATATTGAAATCTGGAAATGGAAATTGTTTGATGTATGAGGAGACGTTATCTAATTAGGGCGTAAGAAATTTAATCTTTCCAGCAGGCAGGTCATATAATTAATGTTAATTTAACGCTCAAATTCTCAGTCATTAGTTTTTATTCTCTTAACTGTAGTTTGGCAGGGGCCCCTGATCCATGGCAATGGATTTTACTGGATGTAAGAGCACACTTGGTCTTTGGAGTGAATTATTGCAGACCTTCCTATCCCAATAACAAGATCACATCATGTATGCATTATTAAGCCATGTAATTGAATGGTCCATAGTTTGCATATCAGACTATTAAAATAATGTGTTTTGCTTCTCTTCCAACACGTAATGTTAAAGCCGTTGCGAATATTTGGTGGTTCTGATAATTATCACCAAATTACTACAAATGTTCTCTTCATTAGCGTGATTTCTTTCAAGCATTTTTAAAAATGTGAATAATACATTAAGTGATGGCTTGTAAAGTTTTTTTTTTCAGTAAAACTTGTCAACCACAAAGTCGAAAACGAGATTAAAAAAATAACAATTGGACAAGAAGAGAATAATTCTCCTATGTGATTAGAACAGAAAACTTTTATTTTTTTCTCATTTCAGATAACTCGGTATAAGTGTCAAGTTTCACTTCGTCGAGAGCAAAAGTGCATGCCATCTAAAGAAGTCTCTACTTCAGAGGATGCAGCAGAACTGATGAAGGAACAAAGTTGGATATTTTCTCTTTACAGGGGACATAGGGGGACACAGCAGACAGATTGATTTGAAAAGACACTGACCTCGCTCCTTTAGCTGCAGTGTAACTTGTCCTGGAAAAACAACAACTGAAAATTTCCCTCACAGCAGTTAGAACTGTCATTTGAACAAACTGCTGTGACGATCTCAGCAGGTGAATAACTCCCAAATTAACTACGTAACTAACTTTCTTCTTGCCATCTTGAGGCACACACTTAACTAAATCTTAAGCCTGGGAGACCCTTCATTATTGTCTTCCCTCTCCACGCTGTTTTCAAAGTTCAATAGCAAGGCGACAACAAAAACACTGCTGCAAAATAAGAGTCTCTTTTAACATTGAAGAGCAGGTCATTTACATCGAAGAAGTAAAGTTCTCCTCCCCTCTCCCCCCTTAATTATTTAAACAAAAAGAAGCTTGTTTCAGGATCAATGACGCTGAATATTTGCAGGCTGGGAAGTCTCTGTGATCGAATGGAGAGGGGATGTATCAGGTGTAATGTTCCTTTCTATGTGTCTAGCGTGCTTCGCCGTTGCACGTTTGTGGTCCGCTGTCAGAAGCTATTGGATCCCAGCAGGTTTCAGAGACCATGATTTCTGCTTTTCACTAAAGCACGAGAAACCCACAGGGTGCAGAAAGGGGAAACAGTGGCTTGGTTTGCTTGTAGGTGCCAGACTGTTTGCCTGCTCAGCCCCAAGCTGTAGAAGCAGGGCACCTCCCTTTCTACCTCCCCTAACAGTGCGCCCTCTCCTCCATCCGTCGAGCAGTAGGCCAGCGCCCAGGAAGGGTACTGGGGAGGGGGGGTCGCTTTTATTTTGGTTGGGGGTGGTGAAGGCTGCTCACTAAGGCTGGGAGAGCTGAGGGAGCCGAACTATGCTGCTCTGTGTGGGGTTTTTTCCCCCCTCCTCACTATAGCAACCAACGACGGCCTGACAAAAATGCACCCTCTGTGGACAATGGCCCAGCCTCCTTGTTTGCCTCACTCTTCTTCCTCGTCCTCGAAGCCTGGCCAAGAAACTTTCTAACCGTTTCGCTGCCTCCACCGAGGGAGGAAACTGAACGCCCCGGCTCTCCGCGCTGCTCATGCAGTGCTAACTCTCAGGCAACTCTGTGCACGGGTCAAGCAAAAACGTGGCATCCTCCCATCGTTCGCGAGGGTCTCTGCTCTTCGCCTTGCCTCCTGGAGGGCACAAGGCGCACCGAACAGCATTGCAGGGCGGGGGGGGAGAGGGGTTAACCTATTTTACTAAAGAAAATACTAAGGGGAGGAGGATACCAAGCAGGTTTCCTTTCTGAAACAAGCGGCCCCGATCCTGCTTTCATTCCAAAAGCAGCAGGATCGGGCACACTATCAACATCTGTGAGCTCTTGTTTTTAGACTTAAAAGGTCAAAGAAGTTCCGAGCCCAGATTGGAAGATGTCGTCTATTCGTTGCTCTTCTGCTAGCCCCCAGCAGTAATGGGTTCGGGCCTGGGAATTCTGTAGCGTCATGTTTTCCTCGTTCACACTGGGCTGTAGATAGTGTAAAATTCCCCGGAAAGGACTAAGGGGTCAATATTGGGGTGATTCTATGGCAATGGTTCTTGCTCTCCCCAGCTCCCCCAGCTATTCCCACAGACAACATCGGTTAGCGACCATTTCTTCCTTCATCCCGACTTTTTATTATGGCTAAAGCTTTGTGACTTGCATTATTTGCCATCCCCTGTAGCTGCTAAGGTTTAGAAGCGCAGGGTATGCTCAGGTTTTCACGGCTGACTGGCTTCTTTTATTGTAAGCATATGCACCACCACTAGGCAACTCTGGCTTCTTTTCCACCCTGTGAAAGTTAACATGGTCTTAGAGATCACCCTAAGAAGGTATTTCAGAATGATGTTCCTCTTTTATCTGCCTAAAAATATACCGAAAATGCAACTTACCTAACAAAAACATCATTTCCCTGAGTTAAGTAGAATGATGTTGTAATTGGGCTCTTCCTAGTGCATATGTTCTCCTTAATCGTATTTAATCATGAGAGGAGGGGGGAAGAAAGGAACTATTTTATTTGTCAGTGAAATATGCTTAGGGACTTTTTAATTCCCCCCCACCCCCGTAAATCTCCAGACAGTTTCATTTTTGAAAGGTCCCAGTTGAAAACACTTTAATATATCAAAGACGTGTGAGCCCCTCCTGTCTACCAATCCACCTGCTTTAACGCCAAAAGAAACCTCCTTTAAACTGCATTGTTGGGAGATCACTTAACAGCAAGCCTTTGGAAAACTAACTTGCACGAAGGCAATTCTGCACCACCATCCCATCTTGTTCCTGCTCTGAGATTTCAATATAAACAAGCTGTATTAACTCCAAGTAGAATTTATCTCACAAACTGATGGAATTTGTCCTTTTTGCTTCCCCCCCCCCAAGGCCTCATATTCGCCACTCAAAATTGAGTAGCGTTTCTTTGATAAATTACTCAAAGTAATCCCTGTAACAGCTAAGCCTGACTGGTTGACGTTGTGTTAGAAGTCTTCATAGCGGTATCTGTCTATAAAATATTCACTTGCGGACTACAAAGGGTGGATCATTCTAATGACAGGATTCAGAACTGGAGGATGAAGGGAAAAGATTACTATCCGGGAATTCAAATAATTTAATTTCAAATACTGGCTTTAGCACGTTATACCCTACCACTTTAAACAGCGGTGCAGATAAAACAGAATAGTCACGTATGAATGAAAAGGCCGGAAGAATAGAGTTGCAGGGGATGTTGGAAATGACCATTAATACAAACTTTTCAGAAACTTTTGTTTTATTCTTCTTCTACCCCTTTCTGTCTTCGAAGCGAATCGATATTCCAGCAAGAAAATGTATATTCTTTTGTCTGATGCAGCTAGGTGGAGAAATCAATTTAAACTCTGGGTTTTAATTTCGGTGGGTAACGTGAGCCCGTGCAATCAAAATGATCCGTTTCTGTCCATGTCGTTAAGATATCTTAGTTAAATGTGTTTGTTAGACCTACCCTGAGGAGGAGCAACTTGAAAGTGTAGCTTTTGAGTCATCTTATAAATACATCCCTGAGGCCGCAGTTCTTGCAGCTTTAAGGCAGTTTTCATTAAAGGAGCCAGCTGCCTCTTTGTGTAGATTGGGTTTTTTAAAGCAATCTCTTGTGAAGCGTCGGCCTCAGTTTTGTCCCTCTGAAGGCCCTTAAAGTTGAAGTTTCATTCATGTGTTGAGTCTTTCCACGAGATCAGGCTCCTTCCAGCAACACTGGAAAGAGCTACAGAAAGTGCAGGATTGAATGGTTCATACAGAAAGGTTAAAAAGGGAACAAGAGATCAAAACAGTGGCATCTCACAATAGATACATTAAATGCATCCTAGCAATGTGCACAAATCTTCCAAGTTGGCCTTTGTAGGGAGAGCCAGGCTCAGATGCACGGATCTATATTAATTGCACCCCAAAAGTAGATTAGCAAATCGTGCAGGGCATTTGCTCTTCTTGATTATTTCACCCTAAAACTCGCTATCGGTGAGGGGGGGAATCGAAATACACCAGAGGTTTTTTTTTTTTCGTCTTTAGCTGCAATTTCGAGCCACTGCGTGCAGACTTTAAAACAAGCCTTTCACCTCTGCGTAGAGAAGCCTGAATTTTAAAGAGCACTCTTAAAACCCTAAGCGCTAAGGGGTCGTTAGGAATAAAATCTTGTTAGAAAGGATCAGTGTTTGTGTTTTGACCGTGGAGATGTAGCTGTCTCTCTGCCAGGCTTGGATTTACTAAGAGTGTCAGTGTTAAGACAGCTCAACATTTTGCAAGTAAAAGGATGATTCGACAACCCAAGATATTTAACAATAAAGGGCTGGCGTCCACAAACTATATCCGGAGGAAATGCAGTAGCTCGCCTTGGATTTTAAAGGTCCCAGTAGGATCAGGACTTTGAACCCACCACCGTTCCTCATGCACTGTACCTTGCGAGTGTGCAACAGCTCACCTCCCATACAGGAGCAAGCTTCATTGAAAAGGAGTCTGTATGTATTTGATGGAGAATATTCTCGGGTTGCTGTAATGGAATGAAGGAGATATCAAGGAGGCCTGTCAGTTCAAAGCTTTTTAGGGTTGTTTGAAAATCCTCTTCACGTCAAAGTAAGCAGCCCTAGTATTTGAACAGCTGCTTTGAACAGTGAAAAGGGCTGAGCTGAATCAAAACACTGCAGTGTCTGCCCAAGACACTGCACCGCCTTCAACCTGCTTTTATACGGGCAGAGAAAGGAAATAAAGGCTCCAGAGCCCTCTAATCCCGCAGGGTCAGCTCCCAAAGAAAGGGGACACATGACTGTCTCTTTCACATCCCGAGCTCCGCGGACCTAACCCAGCCCCAGTTCGGCGGCTAAAGCTGAAATCAGAACCAGCCGCAGACAGGCACCACAGAGGAGCAGGCAACCAACAGCGGCAGTGGTTTCCTCCACAGGGGGAGCTGGGAGTTAAGGATGCTTAAGAAACAATATTAATGACAAGGGTAACAATAATGATGATGGGGACGGGGAGGCGGAGTTTCTATCGCCTCTGAAGTCACCCTTCGCCCTCCTCGCTCTTTCCAGCTGTGAACGTATAGCGCAGCCGGGGGAAAGGGGTTTTTACACCATGTTCATACTTTTGCAACTGTGCGATTGCCAAGAGTCTTTGATATCTACCAGTGATTTATTAGGGGATTAAACACGCGGAACGGCGATTGCATGCATCGTTCCTGGCTCTTTGTCTGTGCATAACTGGAGGGTGGGGGAGAACAGAGAAACGCAGGGAACTTTAAGTTAGATAAAGCTGATTTCAGACTGCTTCGCCATAAACAAATAATTCCAATGTATGGCACCTGATACCTGCTCAACGTTGGTGTTTTGTCCAGTGGACAGGTAAGTTTCACCAGATAGAAATATTAGTTGGGCATAGGTAGGTGATATACCTGATATATGGCAGAAGTGACTTTCTCATTGACTTTCTAAGAATAGCACTTGTAACCACCCACTGACACATAAATGCACATTAAAAACTGATCTTGCAAATAAGCCATTCTGTAGCCTGTAACGCTGTGTCCTGAAGTACTTTCATTAGTTATCTGAAGAAAAAGCTACTTCAAATTCAGCCTGGAAAAAGCATTTGCGCCAACTGGTACATAAGACCCGTGCTCTTCTCCAGTTGGATGCTACGCTGTGATTCTGTTCAGGCGCGGCTGGTTGTTTTAGTGGACGTTTATTGTAGATTTTGCTTGTTTTTATACCAACGCAGTGGGCTATACCTGCTTTGGAGAAACCACACCAGCATTTCAGCCTCCAGCTGTAAATGCCCTTAACACACGATGATTTCTCCAGTGGAAACGATTCAGAGACGCGAAGTGGACACTGACTTTTCTTAAATACCTGCAGAGCAGGCAGTATTGCTCTTTGCTTGTCTTCTTCGCACCACGGGAAAGGAAACGTGTCAAGAAGAATCTCCCCTTCCTTGCAGCTTAAATGATTTTCACGTGGGCTAAGTTGACTCCTCGCTGAACAATCTCTCAATATACCGCTAAACTAACTGAAGAGGTACCCCTGCGTAGGCCCTTGTTTCCTAGCTCTAAATGCCCAGTGTATGTTGTCTCTGTGCCCATCAGCCCATCCCCCCATCCCATCCACACCCTCGCACAGAGGAATATATCCAGCCAAAAAGCCTTTCCAAGGCGGTATGTTAAGTGCGGTGATGTATAAACAACGCTCAGAAGAAAGCTGCTTCTTGTTAGCAGTAACAAATTCTCCAGTCCACCCTATTGTACCGTTTCGATGTGAGTCTACAACTTAGCCCCTCTTCCCCCAGTCGTTTCTTTTCGAGACAAAGCTTTCGCTCCCACTTAGAAATGGGAAACGATCTCTTTACCGTGGTGGCCAACCCGAGTCCCGCTCATTCCTAAGAGATCCGAATCCAGTTCCACAGCCTCCTTCTGTCCTTTTCGGGCAGCAACTTGTTTATCTTTTTGTTAGCGCACAGAAAACGGAGTTGCTCGAGCTGATCTGAAACACCCCCGCGCCCCAGTGCATGGGGAAGCCTAACAATGCCAGACTGCCTCGGTTTTGTGATTTGCAAGGTACTAAGCCCTGACATTCTTTGCTGGGTGTTTTGTCCCGGGTAGCACCTGCTGCTGGGACAGTCTGCGAATTGCGAGAGCCTCTTGTCCGCCCCAGAGCACAGCAGCACCCGTTTCATCGTCACCCTCTTACACCGTGGCACGGGAGCAGCGAGTTTTCCCGGGATTGCTGGGTGCAAAGACTATAGCGGAATCGCATTCGCTCACCCGCTCGGATATTTACAACGCCCTACTTGCGGCTACAAATCGGCGGGCTGTGTTTAATTTTTCAAGTATTGCTCACAAAGTTGCAATGATTTTTTAAAAAAGAACCACCACCACCCCAAAACCTAAGGAGTCGGCGCATGGATGAAAGGGAGAAAAAAATCACCGTAAGTCAACACACAAAGCAGCACTGATGAAGCTCTAGTGTGACTTACAGAGCGAACAAATGATTGTGGTAAAGTGATCTCACTCTTGTACCAGTGCCATCCTTGCAATCCATCCAGCCCGTTTTTCAAGATATTCCACTTAACAGCCCGCGCTCCACATGTCTCCTCTGTGGAGCGTGTGCGTGCACAAAAGCAAACAGCGTTCAAAGCATGCAACGAGCCAGCCGGGTTTGCAACGATGCAAGCAACAGGAGAACAACATGCATCTCCTCCAGGACTTGCGCTGTGCACGGCCAGAGCGTAGTACACTTGCTTCTGCCGTGTACAGAGGGCTTAGCAGGCTGGGCGCGCTAGGAACCAGCGCCCCCCCCCCCCCTCGCATCTGCCCCCTCCCCGCCAGCCGCCCCAGTCCATGTGGTTGCAAGCAGCGACGCTCCTTTCCCCCCTCGGAGTTTGGTTACGAAAAGAGAGCGAGCGGTCGTGGGGCGGGGCGTCGGCGCCTCGGCCGGGGCCAATCGGCGCTTCCCCCGGAGCCGGTTGCTAGAGGTCTCCACGTAAATCAAAGCGGTGGGAGCCAATGGGTGGCCGCGAGAGGGCGGAGCCGGGGCGCGTGCCTTTGCAGTGGGCTCTGCCAAGAGGACTTGGGGGGGGAGCGAGCGGAGCGAGGAGCCCGAGGCGAAAAAGTAGCTGTCAAATGCGCGGCTCCTTTAACCGGCGCGCTCAGTCCGGCTCGGAGAGTCATGGCGACCGCAGCGTCTAACCACTACAGCCTGCTCACCTCCAGCTCCTCCATGGTGCACGCGGAGCCGCCGGGGACCATGCAGCCGGGCGCCGGCTACCGGGATGCGCAGACGCTGGTGCAGGCGGACTACACGCTGCAGAGCAACGGGCACCCGCTCAGCCACGCTCACCAGTGGATCACGGCGCTGTCCCACGGCGGGGGAGGCGGCGGCGGCGGCGGGGACTCGCCCTGGTCCACCAGCCCCCTGGGCCAGCAGGACATCAAGCCCTCGGTGGTGCAGTCCGGGGGCCGGGGGGACGAGCTGCAGCCGCACCCGCCGCACCAGCCGCCGCAGCAGGGGAGACCGCCCCACCTGGTGCACCACGCCGGCGGCCACCACGCCGCCGCCGGGGCATGGAGGACGGGCGCCGCGGCTCACCTGCCGCCCAGCATGGCCTCCTCCAACGGGGGGCAAGCGGGGCTGCTGTACTCCCAGCCGCCGGGCTTCACCGTCAACGGGATGCTGAGCTCCGGCCAGCCGGGCTTGCACCACCACGGCCTGCGGGATGCCCACGACGAGCAGCAGCAGCAGCACCACGGCGGGGAGCACCCCGGGGGGCACCCCCAGCAGCACCCTCCCCACCAGCAGCAGCAGCCGCAGCAGCACCCCGGGGCGGGCGGCGGCGGGGGCCACCACGACCCCCACTCGGACGAGGACACGCCGACCTCGGATGACCTGGAGCAGTTCGCCAAGCAGTTCAAGCAGCGCCGGATCAAACTGGGATTTACCCAAGCGGACGTGGGCTTGGCCCTGGGCACGCTGTACGGGAACGTCTTCTCGCAGACCACCATCTGCAGGTTCGAGGCCCTGCAGCTCAGCTTCAAGAACATGTGCAAGCTGAAGCCTTTGTTGAACAAGTGGTTGGAGGAGGCGGACTCGTCCTCGGGCAGCCCCACCAGCATAGACAAGATCGCGGCCCAGGGGCGCAAGAGGAAAAAGCGCACCTCCATCGAGGTGAGCGTCAAGGGCGCCCTGGAGAGCCACTTCCTCAAGTGCCCCAAGCCCTCCGCCCAGGAGATCACCTCGCTGGCGGACAGCCTCCAGCTGGAGAAAGAGGTGGTGAGAGTGTGGTTTTGTAACAGGAGACAGAAAGAGAAACGCATGACTCCCCCGGGAGGGACTCTGCCAGGAGCCGAGGATGTATATGGGGCAAGTAGGGACACTCCACCACACCACGGGGTGCAGACGCCTGTGCAGTGAACTCACACGGGGGGTGGCGGGGGAATTGACCCACCCCTCCTCCTCCAACTTTTGATTGTTGGGTTTTTTTTTTTTTTAAAGTTTTCTCCTATCTCAAAAACAGAACAAAACAAACAAACAAAAAAACTGCACTGGACTCTCCCATAAACGGTAGCAGGTGAAATGATGTGTTTTGATCTTTACAGGCGAGTGCCCATGCAATGGAATGGAGTGAGTATCACACGTAAACAGACACGAGACAGACAAATCCACACACAGTGTCAGGCGCTGGGAGGAAGGTTTTGCAAAAAACTAAATTCATGACGAAAAAAGAATGAACTCGACTCTAAGCCCGGCTAGACACAAAGGCAGCTTTAATTTTGGGAGGATGCTCGGTGTAGGCACATGCTGCTGTGTTTATGTCATGTGGCTCCCCATTAGGAATAAAAATAAATCCCCTTTGATGTAGACAGTATTTAACCGTTTGAATTTGCACTGCGAGAAAATTGAAGTTTACATTAACAAATACATTTTTTTCCCTACCTTGATTTTGAAAATGACTTGCATTTCCCACGGTGAGCGTTAGGCAGCCATTGACCTGTCTACAAAATGTTACTGTTACGGCTCTTGCTTTCTTTATGTGTATATGTGAACTTTTGTTATAAACAGGTCTTCTTAAATATGTGTAATGTTTATTTTCTCCTTTTACCATAGCAAATGCATAGAAACACAACCCACTTCCACTTTCAAGAGATCTGACTCTCACAAACGCTTAATACGTGCCTTCAGAGGCCAGAGTCCAATTTGGGACGAATAATGAAAACCAGTAAAGTAAACTTCATTTTCAGGCAGTGTTTTGGGGTTGCGGACTGTAAAAGACAAATGAATAGTGACGGATTGCTTCGTTTTAGCGAGCAAGGCCCATTATGAAAGAGCTCGGAGGAAATGTTGTGGATGATAAATATTTTTTTCCAGAGTTTTCCAACAGAAAGTGACGCTTGGAAGAGAACTCGAGGGGAGGGGAGAAAATTTAGCTTGAGACACACCATATGTAAAGTTCCCCGTGTGCTTTTAGTAGTCGTAATTACATCGCACTGCAATATATGTGCAGATGTCAGCCTCTAAACTTTGTCTTATTGAACAGTTTCAGCATAAAGATATAAACAGAACCGGAGAACCTGCATATATATATATATATATATATATATATATATATATATAAAATATATTATATATATACAATATATATATATATATATAAATATATAATGTGTGTCTGTGCATATATATATATACACAAACATACACAACACACGGTTCTGTCTACATATGTCTAGTGCATTTATTTGTGCTTTACTTCCCATATTTATTTTTCGGCTCATACATAGGATCCCACGCCCTTTGCTCAACTCGTTGCTTAATTTATTGCACGAAAGGACTCATTTAAGTCGGGCAGCCTTGTCTCTTCTACTGGGGAACCAGATGAATTGGGAAAATGCCATTTTCAATTCCTCCCCTTGGTTGATTGATTTAAAGTGCATTTCTTGACGTTATCTTGACGGGAAACGGTTAACTTTCCAAAACCACAAAAACAAAAGGCTCAGGAGAGGAGCAGAGAAGAGAAAACTTGAAACAGTATCTGTATAGGAGATGGGGGGGAAACTTTAAACTTGTGCTAGCTACAAATTCACAGATGAACTATCTAGTCAGCACAAAAGGGCGCTATAATTGAGGGGAGGAAAGCTTTTTCATAATCTGAAAAGTTTGCTTAATTGAGTGTTTGGCAATTATGGAGGAAAAATGTGAAGCATTCTCTCGATGAACTATCAGATCAACAATGAATTCAGTAGATAGGGCTTTAGAATATGTTTCTCATTGTCTCTTTAAGCGCCTGTCACATCTGGTTTTTTATGTTCTTGGTAAGCAAATGGCGAGCTCTCTTAGGCATATTTAGTTGCCTTTATTCTGTTTTTCCAACGATTGTCAAAATGATACAGGCACTGAGGTTTTCTTGGATGTATTCAGCTGCTTGCTATTTAAAGTGTTGAGGATTATTAGCTCGCAGTGAAGAGATTCAGATCAGGACAGATCCAGTGGTAAAGGGAGGAAATGAACTTTCAGACACTTATTAATATGTGGGTAAGGTCAGAAAATGGAGTTCAGAGGATGTTTGTGAAAAATTCTCTAACTCTGAATAGGTTTACTTAAAATAATAATAATAATAATAATAAAAAGTTACCAGGCAAACCTTACCACTATGTATATATGTTTAATATTTGTCCTTTGAAATGCAGAAATAGTTTAAATGTTTTCTTTGTCTATTTTTCTTTGTTTCTTTTTTTTTTTAAATGCTACCCAGGGAAATATTTTCATATCATTTTTAAGTGGCCTGCCTCAATGTATATTTATTTCTTTTAAAGCAAACAGGTTCTGGAAACTGTTTTTCTGTAGCTTTAAATGAGTAGGTAAACAAAATCTATATGGGATGTAATTTTTTTTAATTATTATTTTGTTTCCGTCTCTAAAAAAATTCTTTGTTTTGGTACATTTGGATGTGCTTGTGGGGAAAAATAAAAACGCAGAGATCCTTATATATTTATGTTAAAGTAATATTTTATTATCTACATAAAACAAAAATGCACAATACCTTCATAGTTTGTTCTAATTATTGAAATATCTGTACTTCGTTTTTAAGGCTGATTTGCATAGTTCTTAAAATGTGGAGGGGGGAAGAGCCTAGTACCTACGCTGAGTTGAGTGATGTATAACACATCGCCCTTCCTTTGTACTTAATGGACTTTTGGAGTAAGTGTTATGGTTCTATCGACAGGTCCCACTTTATAACTTCCAGGGTCTTTGAGTTTGGCACAGGGGGCCGTTTTCCTTTTGTCTTTCCAAAGATAACCTCAGCGGTATATTTTTAAGTCTTGAATCCTATGTTTGCCGGGGTGTCCTTCCTTTGATGCTTATCTGAAGAGCTCTTGCTTTCGAATCTGCTGACGGATATTTACTCCTCTCTAGTCAGCTCTTAATTTAAGATCTGACTCTTAAACAAAGGCGGAGCTTAATTAAAAAGAGTACTTGTAAAACCGACTAGATTTAAAGGAAAGGGTAACTTCAGGTGGCTTGCGGGCTCCTAGAACTCCCAGTGTCATGTGCACTTGCTCTCTGGTTTGGTAAAACGAGCTGAATTTTGAATCGCTTTCGAAAGCGGACTTTTAGTTGGTTTCGGTGGCGCTGAAGCCAGTAGAAACAAACGAGGCGGTATAAAAAAGTAACAAGTAGGCTAGTGATGGCGGGCTGGGGGGCGGCTGTGTACAGCTGCGCTGTTTGTAACAAATTGGTCACTTTCAAGTGAAAGAGCTCCGTGTTAAAGAAGCCCCTTTTTTGGAGCCTAGCTGGTGGGCGAAATCAAACGGAGCAGTGTTAACACGTGCTCATGTGTTAAAATCCTTTTTGGCTTGCTCGGTTTAATAAGTACAATATCCCTCCCCCCTTTTAATGAGAGTTTTCAGGTGTATTAGCTTTTATCATCTTTTCTAACTCTAGGCAACATCACATTCGTCCCACACAGCTTCGGCTAAATGATCTTCTCCATAGTTCGGGAGAGAGGTGTCAGAAAGAGGTGTTTGGTGATCGCTGATGGGTAAAGTGTTTAAGCTGGGGATAGCTTTAAAGTCCTAGGTCAATATCCTACAGAAGTGTCTGCAGAAAACAAGCAGCATCTGCCCTCTGCAGGACATTTCTGTGGACGTGGAGGAAATATTTGTTTCTGACAACGGGGCCTTGGTAACTCGAAACGATCACGTGTCAGCTGGACAAGATGTGACTTTGATGGATACCTGCCTCCCAGTCCAGCCTCCTCACCTCTGCTTTGAGAATCTCCGGGTTAAACGGAGTTTGATGCTGGACTATTTCTTGAAACACAAAGTAACACTGGGAGGAGCTGAGCAGCTTTTCAAAGACTTCCCCCCCCCCACTAGCCATAATAAGCAAGCTTTGACACATCCTCTCCCCCACGCCTCCCAGAACAAGCATGCAGAATAGGAACTGTGGATCGGTCTTTTGCTCTTGGTAAATTACACAAAAATGACAAAGAAAAACCAAATAGCGCTGCCGAGTTTTCTGCAGGTTAGAGGGAGAGGGAATACACCACTATGTGCGGTTTAGAGCTGGGTTGAATCCCCTTATTTCTGCCCGAGACCCTGCTTTATAGATCAGATGTCAACAGCGAGAGGCTATTTCCTCTGCTCACTCCCTTTAAAGGGGGCCGAAGCCGGTGGGTAGAATTAGATTTTATATTATAAAGGCCTTGTCTCTTCCCGTTTCTATTAAGGCACCGAGTCCCTGGAAGCAGCAGATATGATCTGAGCCGCAACGACAAATATTGTGTTGCAACCCAGACCCCGAGGTGTAAGTTTCACTTCTGCGTGGGGAATGGCTTGGCTCGCCTTTCATTCCTCGATCTGCTGGCTTTTGCGGGGAGAGGGGGGGCTTTAGAAAGCCATTCTCAATCCCAGCCACTAACTGAAGAAGGATTTGGAGGGGGAAACACTACGGTAGTTGTACAGGAAAAAAGAGCGAGAAAGAGTGTCCAATATTGAGGGAATGGCTACAGAAACCTTGCTGGGATGCCATGTGTCTGTTAAAGACAGGCTACTGAAGCATTTGCTCAGGAATGTCTTTCTCCAAAAGATAGATTTTAAAACCAAACCTGTCTTCAGTTTAGTTTTATTTTAAAAATAAAACCGAAAAAGGCGACACCTACGATTGTTGGGGATCCTGTTGACCGGCACAATTTTTGCGGCCCAAACCCGGTACAACAGGGAGCTGAAGAGAAGCTAGAAAATAAAAAGGAGGTTGGATTCCGTCCCTGTTCTCTTGGTGTTATAAGAAAATAGGGAGCTGGTTTGCTCTGGCGCATTTTCATTAATTTGTTTGAAGTTGCGCGATTTGATGTTTACGTTTTGTTTGCCTCATGTGATAAGCGAGTATGTAAATGACACGGACTTCAGATTGGTTTTACAGCTACAAGGCCATATGCGTATGCGAGCAAAGCAGTGCCTAGCTATGTACATCTGGATATGTGCACACGCATTTATGCTAGCACGCTCCTTTCTTCCTTCTCCTCCGGACTGGCTTTACCAATGACAAAGTTCACTTCCCTTGAAATAACAGCTCTGTAATTTATTTTATGCAGCTGTAAACCCCAAAACAAAGACACCCCCAACAAAATCCAATCGCAGACTGTGTCGCTCTTTCTTTCCTGTCCGTGGCATTTTGCTTTTGATATGATTAAAATGGGTGATTTGTAAATCGAGGCCAGATCCTCGACAGACAGACCAATTAACTGAGGAGCAGAAACCCACCTCTTGCTTAAACTTTATTCCACCCACGTCTTTCGGAGCTTTTGTAGCTCTTTGTTCTGGTGTTAAAGAAAAACGTGCATATTCCAGTCTAGTATGGAAAGTAAATGGTCTTGAAACAGCTGCCCATTGTGGAGAACGCGTCTGGAGAGTAAAATAAACGGTATGTGTAAAATATGGAAAGTTAGCGCATAAAAAGCACCCAAATAAATACCCCGAAAAGAGGTTAAAGGGAGTGTAGTTGGCTAACTGAAAGTTTACGAAATTATTTTAAATGAAAATAAACCGTAGCTTATAAACAAATCTCATCACCCCTTTTTAATAAGGCTCTTCCCCCCCCCCGCCCTTTTAAAATCGATGGCTCCTTTAAAGCATTGTTATGCGGTAGTATTTGAGAAAGGAAGAAAAGTTGCCTACAATTTTATTTAGGGGGACTTTTTAAATGACCGTGTTTTAATTCGAAGGCAAATTCATGGTAGGCAGTTTTATGTTCCCTCGAAAACATCTGCTCATCAAAGTGATATTCTGGGACAACCCCTCGTAGGTTCTCGCTTACATGGGTTTGGAAGAAAACAACTTTTTTCTTGATACAGTTGCTGTTTTAATCTGCAAATGGAAAAGCCAAACCCTACGAAGTTCTACTCAATCACTTGTAGAGTATTTGCACAATTGCCTCCGTCGAATCCCATGGACTCTGCGGTACGTTCAAAATGTGCGAAACAGCAGCAATTAAATTCCATCTCAGCAGCAACCAGCCAAGTTGTACTCAGAAGAGCAGATTGGGGGCGAGGGGCAACCAAATTCAGTTTCGAAAGCAGTAGGATTAAAAGAAAAGCCCATGCCTCCCATTAAAAAAGTGACCATGGCTGCTAAACAAGTCCAAATTGTTGTGCATGGATTTCCAGAACATAGTTGCGAAGTACAAAGTCCTAACAGCAAAATGCCTAAAAATAAACATAAAAGTCTATTAACCCCTTCCTTATACACTCCCGATTGTGCCCAGGTTTTATACAGCTTTTCAAGCGCTTGGGGATCGGATATGCCATACGCATCCCATAAAGTTGATCCTGCATCACTCCTTGTAAAACCCATCTGAGATGTTGTGCCTCCAGATTTGCAGGAGTCACTCGCTAGCAACGGATTTTCGCTGCCAATATTGTTGCACAAGGCAGCTGAAGCTGGAGTGCCAGCTTCAGTTCAGTTTTTCTCGGGTGCGGGGGCGGTTAAATGGAGTACTTAAAGTGACCAAAATGTAGACTTCCGCGGACTAAGATGAATGCAGGTGAAGATAGTTTTGCAGTGTGCTGCCAAAAGGAGCAAGGCCTCCTACAATCCCTGTGGGGGGGAATATTTACTCTTTGTCTGAAATAAAACACAGTGAGCAAATGAGCGGAAAAGTAATCGCAGTTATTCGGAGCTTTGAAGCAGCCATAGCTGCTGACTTGAAACCGCGAACAAACCAGTGTTAAATACACCATGGGATATTACTGATAATTTCCGCAGGGTGACAAAAGCGCTTTTAAACAGGATGCAAACAACAGTTGCTAGCAGCAGGCCCACACACTAGACGTGCAAAGGAAACTCAAATGTAAAAATCAATTTACAAATGGAAAACGCGCTAAAATAGACCCGTTTCGTCATTCCAATCTAGGGCTCCTCTAAACCGGATCCAGCTTTGACACCGAAAGCTGCCCTTACTCTTCATGGAAAGGAAAGGAGAAAGGGAAATGTCCTTAGTGCGCCATGCAGATTTGCTCCTGCAACGCCCCGAATAGTCGCATACAAAAAGAAGTCAGACTAAAATATCGTGCATGCAATTTGTCGGCTCTAAAGGTCTCAGCTAAGACGCTGCTGGGGTCCCCGAGGATTTCAGGGGACCGTTAGAATCGCGGAACACAACAAAGGCACAACTGCCTCTTATGCCCCGCTGCTGTTGCGAGCTGTATTATCAGCCCTGGAGGTGCGCTGGAGTCCTTTGGAGAGGAGGGGATCGCACGGCCTGGCTCAATGCAAGCAGGATATTTCAAAGCCGCAACAAAACCCGATCGGGAGCGGATTAAAAGGCTGCGAGGCCAGTGGCTCGCGGTACTTTGGCTGTTTCTAAGAGGATGGAAATCCTGGCATTAGTGTTGCAGGGGAGACGCTCGGGCCGAGTCCACTCGGCAGCACCGCTTGTGAGCGTCTCTCTTCCCCCTCGCTTGTAAGAGATGCTTGTGAAAGTTCGGGCTTCTCTCCGGCTGCCTGACTCATTCATTAATTCTCCTTCCCTCCTTGGCTCATTCATGGCTAAAGTCATTCATTGCCAAGTCCATGGAGGCATCAGTGCCTCGGTCAGTAGGGGAGACATACAAACAAGGACGGCGCTATTTATTTCCCTCCGCCTGTGGATTCCGCCGACACCCAAGCAGGCACAATCATTACACTAATTTGTATTTGATTGTTTGGGCGGACGGGGGTAGTTTTATGGCGCTAAGCATTCAAGCACGCACGCACCGCTGATTACCAGTATACATTAAATAAAGTTGTTTGTACACATTGTCTTACCACGTATAGGCAGCCTTATTATTCTAATTACTCTAATTAGGGCATTGAAATGTTTTCTACTTGATTTGAGGAGACACTGATTAGTTCTATTACTTCTTTAAACTCTTATTTCATGGGAAGCTGTTGAGGCATGTTCCAATTACTTCATTTTTCTCTTGAATATAGCGCGGGCGAAAGGTACAATGAACATCATCTGCCTTGGTGGGCGGCCTCTGTGAGCTATTTCCCCCCCTTGCAAGCGCTTCCATCGCCCTGATCCCTTCCCCAGCCACACACCCCCTTTCTGTTTTAAAAGCTAGCTGTCAAACGAGTGTAAATGATGATTTGGAGCCCGTGCAGCCAGAGCTCCCTTTTCCCAGGGCTGTGGCCTATAAGGGTGGTAGCGTTTACTTTTTTGTTTTTAAAAACCACAGCTATCCTGAGTGCGTGTTCTGGAAATCCGTGTCATCAGCTGTAAATTACCGTTGCTATTAAGTGATACGATCAGTTCATCAAACACGTTACTTCGCGGGGGGATGGAAATGAAACCTTTAATCCCGCCGGAGCCTTTTTTCTTCAGCACTTTGTGTTTTGGAAGAATGGTCGGGTTCAGAGTTGAGCATCTCAGCCACTGGGGCGGGGACCGGTCCCTAAATAGCCCTCTTGGCCCTCGAGCCAATCTACGTGGTTTTGGGTTGACCGGGGGGTTATAGCAAAACGAGCGCGTTACACAACGTGCCGTTTGGAAAGCGGCTCCCCCCGGCCCTTCGCCGCCACGGAGCCTGGGGGGCTGCTGCTTAATCGAAACCCCGCGTCTCTTGTCGCGTTGCCCTTTCTTGCTGTGGTCTGCTAAACCAGCACGGAAGACAAAGTGTCCCGTGGACGCTTAGACCCCCCGGTCCGGAGGGGGCCGGTGTGGCGCTGCCTGGCCAACGAGCGTGTCCCTCCCACGTTCACACTCGGCTCTAAAGGCGGGTGCGGGGCGCGGCCAGGCGGGGGCCCGAGCAATCCCGCACGCCGCACAAAGGAGCGAGCCCCCGATCGCCTCTCCCCGACCGCTCCGCCGCTGGCGCGGCCAGCTGGGGCCTGCGCGTCTCCGCCTTTCCAGCAAAGGGGGCGGGGAGGAGGCCGCGAGCCCCTGCTCTGAGAGCCTCGCTGCAGCGGCTGGGGGCCGCAGGGGCGGCGCCCGGAGCGCGTTCAAGGGCCAGGCCGTGTCCTTCTGCCACGGACACTCTGCTTGAGCCGGAGTGGCCCCGGATTCGTTCTCCCCCCCGCGCGTCCATTGTACAAGGCGGAGCCCTTCCCCCGCGGGTGTCTGTTATGTAACCGCGGCTCCCCCGCGACTGTATTAGAGAATGAGGCGCCCCGCCCCTCCGGCCCCCTGCCCAGCGCATCTGTTCGGGGCATTTCTTTCCCAGCCGCAGAGATCAGTGTGGATCTTGGGCGCCCCCCAGCGGCCGCAGCTGCAACGTGCGCTCTCGTCCCGCTCTCCTCCCCGGCTCCCAGGGGGAGGATCGGTCCGGTTCCTTTGGATAAAGTCCGCTCAAGCCCAGCTCTCTAGTGTCCGCAGCCAGGCCAAGGGCTGGACGCTTATATACAGATGTGAAAGCAGGGGTTGGCAGCAGGGCCCAAGCATAAGTTTTTCAGGCCCAGCACAAACTACAGGCAGGGCCCCTGTTACAAATCTCCAAGGTTTGCAAATCCGAGAAGATCTGGACAATAGATACAAGGAAATCAGTGTCTATAAATAGCCTTGGGCATGAGCTATAATTTAGCCTCAATTTTTTTCCTCCTGGTAATGGGGGGAGGGGCTGCAGCCCGGGCTGGCCCCCAAAAGTGTACCCTTCCCTGCCCCCCCATGTGGGGCCCTGGCTGAAAGGTGAGGGGGCTTCTCTAAGCCTTACACCCGCCAAGGCAGGGCGCGCCTGGCCCGGTGCCCAAGCCCCTTGCGCTGCACCAGTCCCAATTTCAGGCGGGAGGCAGTCGAAGTTCCCGCTCGCTTTGAAGCGGATTTGAAAGCAGGCGATAAACGCACAGAACCGGCGCCCCGGCCCGGCCCGCTTTACTCCGGGGCGCGCCTGCAGCGATCGCTCGGCGCTTCGTTTCACGCCGACTGGCGCGTCCGTCCACACGGGCCAGCGCGGGCCGGCTGTCGGGACAACGTTAGCACGGGGCCAGGCTCTGCTGGGCTGGCTGACGGCTCGCAGGCTTGCCCTCGGCTACGGGCTCACTGAGGCAGGGGCTCGGCTTAGCCACCGCAATATTCCTTTAAATCGCTCCATTCTCGGGGGAGACCAGAGGCAATTTTCAATTCACCGCTGGGTAGCCCCTTAGTGGGGATCTCTTTACTGCCCGGAGTTGGATAACGCCAGGCAGCGGGGCAGGGCTCGCTCGCCTTCTACTGCGGTTACGCCCAGCCCACTCCGAAGTCGCTTCCCAGCGCGGCCCGGGCTTTGGCTCATGGAGCAGGGCGCGGATTTGCTCTGGGCCCACCGTGGGAAAACGTCGCTGCTGAACAGAACGCGCAGCGCTCACGGTAGCCGCGCATCTCTAGCGCGCACAGCGCGGCTCTGCGGGCAGCGGCGGATAGCGTCTGGGGCCCCACCTACGAGCCCCTGTCGCCGTTTGTGTCTCCGTGGGAAAGCAACTGGCGAGCTCGTGTGGCAAAAAGCCTAGTCTCCGCCCCGGCGCGTTGGGATCTTTGCTGGGGGCAGAGGGGGAATCAAAACGGATCCGGTTATTTGCAGGCCTCTGCCGGTTCCGAGGGCGGATGCGATTTCCCCTCCGTATACCAGGAGCAGCGCTGGGGAGGTGAGCTGTTCACTCAGCGCAGCCACTGCCCCTCTCTCGTCACAGCGCCCCTCAGTCCCGGAACGTGCTCCCTAGTCTAAGAGCAATTCCGCCTCCCCTTCACAAGGCAACTGGAAAACAAGCCCGCCACGTTCCTGCCTATCCACGAGCCCTGATGAGTTTCCCTGCCTCTCCTTATCCGGAGGGTGACCCTAAGCGGTGCGGCCGATTTTTTGTTATTGCGGTGGTGGTAAAGTTTCCTCCCCGGCCTAATTCCAGCGCGAGTTACCGCCGTGTGAGACACAACCAGGGAGAACGCTGGGTGCAGCAAAACACCTCGGATTGCTTTGATTTCTGCCCTTCCTTTCAGACGGGCCTTCCTTTCCTCGGCCCGAAAACTACCTGCTCTGACAGAGGGATATGCAAGAGCTGACATTATCCTCTCCCCCCACCCCCCAGACAGACAGACACACACACTTCCACAAAGCACTGACCAGGCCCCAGCTAACAGTAACTATTGACTCAATCCATCGCTTGACCCGGCCAGTTGGCTGACGAGGCAGGTCCTGGGGGAAAGTGGTGATGTGTCACCCCTTGGACAGCTCTCCGAAGGTGCGATCTATCCCAGGGCAGAGTGCAGGCTCCCGGGGAGAGGTGTGAGGGTTGTTGTGTGGTTTCATGGTGCACGTGGAGCGCTGGGAGAGAACAGCAGGGGATGGCACCAGCCAGGGTAAGGGTGGCGGTACGTGCCGAGGGCCAGCAGCTTCCACCTGCGGGCGGGGGGGGGGCACAAACACCCATGCCCGAGCGTGCTAGCCTGGGTCGCTCCCCTTCCACCCCCAGCCAGGTGCCGTCTGCCCTTAGCCAAGGTCTCTCTGAGCACCAGCAAGCATGGTCTGTCCCAGCACAGGCCAAGACCAAGCGGGGCTGAGTCAATAGCAGCAAAGCATTGGCTTGCTAGCAATCTGGCCAGGCAGCAGGGCAGGAAAGGGCTCTCCCTACCAAGCCACCGAGAGGGGGTCAAAACCAGCTCTGCCCTTCTGCCCCCAGTGGGCACGCCCCGCACTTTAATCTGTGCCTCTTCGACCTGCACTGACGTGATCCGCCCCTCCGCAGTCCAGGGCTGGTGCCGGAGCTGCCCAGCAGCGCCCCTCACCCCCACTGGACGCCCCCGCTTGCTGCGCATCTCCGCCGAGCTCGATTACTGGAGCCCGGTGGTGGCAGAGCGGGTGTCGCCCCCTCTCGCCTGACCAGCAGGGGCCTCTTGTTCCGGAAAACAGGCCGAGCTCCGCTTGAGGGGCCCATTCAGAATGAACCCCCTAATTCAGCGCTTCAGGCTGTAATAGACTCAGCGGCCCCCGCCACAGGCTGCCCTCTACAAGGAGGGAGAAAGAGGAAAACATGGCTCGAGCCTGAAAGAAGGTGGCAGCAGCCTCTTGAGGTAGGTGCTACCCAGTTCAAGAAAAGATCATTACTTTACCTAGCTCAGCACTTCTGGGGCTCCTCATCCCCGCAGAGCCTGAGCAATCCGAAGTCAGCTTTCTCCTAGCAAGATGCTGGCATTTACTACTCCCTTCTTTGGCACTGAGACTTATGATAATGATTTGTTTTCTTTCAAGAGGCAGATTTACACCGCGGGGTCCCTGTAATGTGGGCCATTTCTGATAGTAATTCCTTCTCTGCAGCTTCACCCTTTACTACATGACTATTTACATCAGGTCATTGCTCCAGCCAAAGCTACCAAACCTCTCCCCTCCAGCAACCCTGCAAAAATGAAGTTCCTTTTCTTGAAAAAGAGCAGAGAGGCTATTTTCTGGTAGGGGGGAAAGGTGCAAACTCACAGCCAGGCTCAGCATATTTGGGCAGGCCCCATGAAACAATTCCCCCCCTCATCTACATCCTTCCCCTCAAGAAACAGCAACACTCATGTAACTAATTATTGCCCAGTGCCATGCCCAGAGCTGTTTTAAGGACTGTGGAAGGCAGGAGGAGAGAATTCTTAGAGATAACCCCCAAATGTTACGGACTCATTTTTCATACAGAGTTGGTATGTGTGTAATCTTTTGGCACTCTCCAACCCCAGCAGCAGAAGTGTAACCCAGCTGCTTGTCCTTTCTACCATAATTATCAAATTGATCTCTCCTAGGAAAAGGGCTAAAAACTTGAAACACAAATAAAGTCTCCTTTACATTTCTCTCCATTTACAGTTTTTCTATAACACCCATCACTGCAGCAGATCTAAGTGCTTCTTAAATTAGGGAACTACATGGCTGAAGGCTCCAGGAGGCTCAAAGTCCAGTTCCAAATGGTTTAGTTCTTTGTTTGGAGAGAAATGCTTTGAGCGGGGGGTTCGACTAGATGACCTCCAAGGTCCCTTCCAACCCTAATCTTCTAGGATTCTCTGAGATTAGTAGACAAAAATGCAGGATTGCAATACAAGTCCAATTTTATTGGCAAGAGTCTATGTGCTCCAACAGGGATTATGAAACAATTTTGATAACTCACAAATAGAGCACCACAGAACTTTAAGTAAGCAGTTGTGTCTTCAGGTTCTTAGCCAGACTGCTGTCGTAAGTCTTAACTCTTCACCAAATATATCAGAATCTCCTGACAACCTGGTCTTTTAAGGAAGTTTGTATTTTTAAGAAAGTCACCCTACTCCAGCTAGGTCCTACTTGCTCAACCTCTATGACTCCATGAGTGGGATTTTCAAAAGCACTCAGGGCTGGCCTACCTCACTATCCCTACTGAAGTCCATTTACCAAGTTCAATGGAAGGAGTTGAGTGAAAGTCTTGCCCTACTGAAGTTAATGGCAAAACTCCCATTGAATTCAATAGAACCCTGATACCATCCCATGTCTGCTGGTGCTGGGACAGGTAGGTGGTCCTCTTCTGTCCAATTGCTCTGTAAGACAAAGGAAACACAAACGTTACTAGAATTTAATAAGCCTCCCTCTTAAAACACAAATGTCCTTCAGCAGATTTCATCTCTTGCTCGTATTTATGGCAAGTGACTTTGAACTTAGAGTTACCAATTTATCAATGACGTAAGGTGCATCTGCAGTGGCTATTAAGCCTTTCTACAGATTCGCATTCAGATATTTTTGTCATTAATACTATTGATTTTGTATCTTTACTGCTTTTGTTACACTATGTAAGCTGTTTATTTTACTCCCATTATAAGTATTTTAAAAAAATCATTTCAAACATGCTATGACAGAATTTGATGCACCCAAAGCAAGTAGAAAAGGGTTACTGTTTGCACTTTAGACCCTCTCTCAGTAATATTCAGTCTGGTATCTCAAAGTCTTCCACTGATCCAAGCAGCAAACTGAGATGTAAAGAATAAAAAAAATAAGTATGAGAGAGAGAAAATGAAAGAAGACAGTAAGTAATTGAATCAAATGGACAAGAACTAAAATATTAAATAAATTTGGGTGGAAATAATCAGAGTTGATCAGCTCAATATCAATTAGGGGTATGCACTACATACATATAAGCATTGGCTAATACAGAAAAAGTAAATAGTGGATAAATCACTGATTTCTACCAAAGGAATATAGTTCAAGTTCATCTAAGCTCTAAATTAAATGTGTTCTGTTAATGTAGCTCAGCTTTCAGTAGAGAGGATACTACCATGATTATACAACCTTTTGAAGTGGAAGAAAAGAGCCTAAAAAGTTTCAGGAACATTTACAATGCTAAAATACTATAGGATTCATAACATATTCTCCCCTTGGATTTCCACAGTGAGTCTGCGGAATTGGATATGGCCTTTCCTGTCCTGCAATTTTGGCAGATGATGTCAGTGTTTAATCCATATCTATGTAATGTATAGGTCCATCCACAGTAATTTTGTCTACTTGCCTGATTTCAGCTGTCCAGTCCAGACCAGAATTGTTAGTAAGTTCTTTACTAAACAACATAAGAATAACGTATGGTCCAGTGGTTAGAGCAGTTTGATCTTAGGCAAGTCACACGCTTTTTCAAATGTAAACACATACCTACCTCCTGGAGATTTTAGGTTTGGGTTCAGCAAAGCACTTAAGCACATGCTGAAGTGTTGTGTTGAACTAGATCTTTAATGATTAAAAGTCAAATTTGGCAAAGTGCTTATTAAACATGTGTAATTTATTATTTAGCAGCTAGGAGCCCCCGTCATGGACCAGGACCTCACTGTGCTTGGCAGACAGAACTAGAAGACGGTCCCTGCGCAAAGAGATTTAAGTTTCTTTAACTACATTTAAGACGAGACAAAGGTGGCTACAGATGAATAGATGGGGAGGACATGTTCTTAAATCAATGATATTAAAGCATGTTCTTAAAGCAAAGCATCAGCTTAAATGCTATACTGAATCAGGACCTAAATGTCTGTAAAGTGCTCAGAAATCCTCAGATCTGTAAGTGTCATTATAATAGAATATGACAATAATGAATGTTCTAACACAGGATGAACAAACAATCCTGATGGATCAGCAGGATCTTATTACCTTAACCCACACAACAAGAATGATTTTTGTATGTATAGTGTGTTTCCCTGACTCTTTTCTGTTACAGTCTCAAAATGCACGTAGTCCAGCACTACAATTTACTTGACCAGCAAATACTGCACCACTGTTTTTATAAACAGTTTCCACTCTGCTGTGGTCTGCAAGAATGTGCCCATCTCTTAAGCAATAAGGGAAAACATAACAGGCACTTTTCCTTTAGAAGAGAGATGCAGCCAACAGCTGCAAAATGGTCACTTTAGGGCTGGAGTGGCTTGATTCTGCCTGATCTGAAGGACCATCTCCAGAGAGGCTTCTGGGGAAAAAGGTTCTATAAAAGGACAATGGTGCCCTGAGGAAAGTTACTAGGGAGTTCTATTTTCCTTCTTAGTGCTGACGAAATGGCATATTTTCACAATCTCTCACAAACTGTGTTCTGAAACATTTAAGTAACATCAAATAGCATTTTCAATTTTTATTAGTAACTTCCATTAACGTATACTTGGATGATTTGATATTAAAATAAATAAAAGAATGATAGAATATTTGTTACAGATGAACTGCATATATGGATGAATGTAATCTATTAATTGGTGCATGGGTCTAAACTCCTTTAGGCAGTGGCAATAAATCCATATGATATCTCTGACTAGGGGAATTTGTATTTGGACTCTTGATTGGATTGAAAGAAACTGCTTGTAGCTGGTCAGCTCTCTATTGACCACATATCTGAGGAGACTCAAAAGAGCTCTTTATTTCAGCATAGATTGTCTTCTTGCTGTCAGGTGACAGAATATGAAGAACCACTCACCCCTTTGACAGATTATTAATTATTCTCAGACTATGCCCCTTTTCTGGGGATCTACCATCTTGAAAGAGGGAGAGACAGGGGTATGAAAGCCTGTGTTTATTTGAGACTAGCAGAATGCCTGGGGATAAAGTTTAACTTGAAGGCTGTTGGCCCCTCTACAGATTCAATTATTCAAAAGAAGAAAGGGGAAAAACAAAGAAACAAACAATCAGACATCTGCAATGCAGCTCAGAAGATTTTATCGATGCCTAAATTTATGGTATCTCAAATCCCTTTTCTTTGCCTTGGCTAATAAAGATAGTGAAATAATTATTATTATGTTGTATTCTGGTATAGCATATTTAATCTGAGAATTTTACAATTAAGCTTGATGACACAACTGGCAGATATAATCAATATTTCCCCATTTCACAGATAGTGAATCTGAGTTGCAAAGATTTAGCAATTTGCCCTGAGGTTACACAGTAAAGCCAGGAGCAAAGCCAAGAATAGAACCTCCAAATCATCCATTTCCCATTCTCTAATTCTAACTACTAAATCATTCATGTAATTTTTGGTATGTAATCCATGGCAAATAAACTGGCCTATGTTTTATATAGGGTACTGCAGAACACCTTATAGAAGGCATGGTGGTTAGGTAATTGCAAGTCACCCTCAATAATTATACCACCATGTCAGTATTAATAAAATATATAGCAAAGAAAAATACACAAATACTGCAAACAGCACATGTCGATCCCTCAGTTATCTCAGTAGGTGGGTCTGAAAACATTGTTGACAAACATTTCATGAATACTCGAGGGAAATTATATTTCATTATAGTTTTGTTTGTTTTAATATTTGTCTGAACTAGGAATATTGTAGCTTAAGATTTCTGTACTAAAGTTTACTCCAGTGAAATGTTAGTTTTACCTATTTTCAAAATGCCATATTTAGCTCTCTAGAGAAAGAAGGTGAATGACGTAGTATCTTTTAAAATAGGACCAACTTCTGTTGGTGAAGAGACAAGCTTTTGAGCCACACGGAGCTCTGGGACTGACATGGCTGTAACCACAGTTGAACTCTCTGACATTTACTCCTGTATATACTAGGAAATGGAACTGCTTTCAGCAATAGATCCCTTTGAACAGGTGTTGAAACCTGATAGCATAGAGCAGACAACTATTTGCAGTACAGTTTAGTGAAGCAAGACAGATTTGCTTACACTAATCACTCTTTCTGAAAGTGTGTTGAAAATAGTGTAGGCTAGTCTAGTGTTTCTCAACCTTTTTGATACCAGGGACCGGCTTCCTATACTGTGTCAGGGCGATCTCAGGCTTCCTATACTGCGTCAGAGTCTACATTACCACATAACCATTTTCAATACTGGGTCAGGGGCAGTTACTGAAAATAAATTTCCAACAACTTCCTGATTTAGACAAGGGAGTAGATTCACAAAAGGACTTACACTTTACAGCACCGAGTGTTGTAGCACCTAACTTTTAAGTGCCTTGTCACCCAGTGGAATCCCTAGTCCCACATTAGATGCCTAAGTTCCGACAGGATGCAGGGAGAGAGTTAGGTACCTAAGCATGGGATCCACCAAACGTAGTGAACGGAGTGGGGAGTGTCCTAAAATAGCCAATAGGAAATGCTGAATAGAGGGGTGTGGCCTATACCCTGCCCACTCAGGGAGTTAGTCACTTAAATCTGGGCTGGATGGAGGCATCTATGTCTGTTTGGGGTTCTCAGCTGCGAACCCTCTACTAGCATTAGGCACCAAAGTTGTTTTTTAAATAAGAAATGCTGGAGGGACGACTCTCTTTATACACTTTAGTCCAGTGGTTAAAACAATCCCCAGGATGCAGGATACCTGGAGTCAATTACCTCCCTTTACTTGATGTGGCAAAGGGATTTGAAGGACCCAGCCACTGGGTTTGGCATATATTGGAGATTCCCTCTCAAATCTTCTTGTTTTAGCTATTCCAGTATGTATAAATAGTTAAATATGATTTGAGACTGAGAGAGAATGACTCTATAGTGCAGCAGTTAGGGCACTCTCCAGCCAGAGGGGAAATCTAACTTCAAAAATCCTGTCTCCACCTCCGGCTCCAGGGTTGGAGGGGAGGGAACCCCAGTCTTCTAGATTCTGGGTGACTACACTTACCACTGGGCTGAAGATTACATAAGGTGCACCCTTGCTTCCTCCCCCGCGCAGTTTTGTGAGAGTTTAGACATGTTCCGAGCATGCCTACTGGATAAAGCCCTGCATGAAAGATGATAGGTGGAGAGAGACACATTAAGGTCAGAAGGGCTCATTATGATAACCTAGTCTGACCTCCTGCACAACACAAGGAGTTCCCTAGTTGAGGATCTCAGCTTTTAAATTAGGTTCTCACCCCAAGTCCACAGAAGTCAAGAAGAATTGTCTGTTGACTGCAGTGGGATTTGAATCAGGCCCTTCGCCTTTAGCCAGTTGTGGCGTGACTGATTCTAAATAGTTCAGTCCACACACAATGTGGTTAAAATTCACTTAGCAAACATGATAGATAAAAATGTTTTGATTTTATCAAAGGCTTAGGATGGCACATGGATGCTTCTCTGCCAGTAAATGATGAAGCACACTTTTTCTTTTGCAGCATAGATAGCACTTCCTCAGCTTGCCCTTGTACCTCGTTTGGTTGCTTATCCTTCGTCCCAGCACTTTAAGGTGCAAAATCGCAGCATGCGTTGCTGCATATGCTGCCAGTATTGTTCAGAGGGCCTGAAGGACATGTACTCAATCCTCAGCTGAGGTACTAGGTGGTTACCTTTTTCCAGAAAGCACCAGTGAAAGCACATTAGGCAGCGTGGGAGGATGCATAAATATGGTTGAGCCACTGCGTGAGACAAAAAGGCTGAAGTGTAAATATAACATTGTGTTTGTGTACCATCAGATGAGAGAGTCACAACCTCATTACAAAAATAAGGTGGTACTTGAAATGTGGGAAAAACCTTCATTAGTTTACTCCAGCAGAAATTCTGTAGCTCAAAACTGCATGGCCATTTCATATATCATAGTGTTCAAATGTTAAATAATTTTGCATGCTTAGTCCTTGTGTCCTGTGGAAAAATAATTTGGCATTAAACATAGTTAGACCAGAAATAGCCAGATAGTCCAGGGGTTCTCAGCCTTTTTCTTTTTGACCCCTCTCCCCCACTTTCACCCTGCTATAAAAAGTCCACGGTTCACCTGTGTCACAACTGTTTTTCTGCATATAAAAGCCAGGGCTGGCATTGGGGTTGCAAGCAGGACAATTGGCTGGGGCCTCACAACACAGAGGCCCTGTGAAGCTAAGTTGCTCAGGCTTCAGCCCTGGGTGGCGGGGCTCAGGACCCTAGGCTTCAGCCTCATGCATTGGGGCTTTGGCTCTCTGCCCTGGGCCCCAGTGACTCTAAAGCTGCTCTGCTTGGTGGACCCTCTGAAACCTGCTCGTGACCCCCAAGGGAGCCTCAGACCATGGTTGACAACCATTGAGATAGTTTATGATGGCATGTTTGATATTACGTGTAGCAACATCTACAACATGTTGTGTCAAACCTATTGTTTTCTATTTATAAAATGAGTTCAAATAAGGTTACCAATTTTATATGAAAGTACAAGGGTAAAATAAAATTGTTTGAAATTCATTCATCCATCCTTCTAGGCTGACAGAATATAAGGGACCCAGCACTGAGACACACATTTGCCATTATTTTCACTTTTATAGTAAGTGTTCAAGGTATGGTGTTGCAACCCATCAGACATTCAAAACAATTAAAAAGCCAAGTTATCAAACAACATCCTTACCCAAACAAAACACTCATTACAATCACCAGGTATTTTGTTCAAGTAAGATGTGCAGAAGCAGAGATCTGTCTTGTATTTATGTTTCCTTATAATTAGAAACAGTAACAACAGTAAGATGGGTGTTGGATGATAGTTTTGGCATGTTTGAAATGACATTGGCCTGAGGCAAAGTTCTGAGACAAAAGCACATAAGTGAGGCTGAACGCTTCTGTGCTATGTTAGAGATTAAAAGTTGTTTTAAGAAGTTTCCTTAGAGACATAAGAAAACAACTCTAAACTCAATATTTAACAGTTCTTACACCAGTGCTTTCCTAAACAATTAACAGGAGCAGGCGGACTAAATACATGTGGGAACTCACTGTAATCTGTGTTTGGAAGGGGATGGGAAATGATGGCATGTTCTAGAGTTGACTAGAGGACAACAATTCTGTTCTGCAGCAACTTTCGACGTTTCAAATTTGGTTTTTGTTCTGCACTGGAACAAAAGCAAAACCTTTTAAGTTTTAGTGAAAATGGACTTGTGTCAAAATGTTTTCTGACCGAAACTGCGTGCATTTTGCGTCCCCTATCCATCCTGCACTGGCCTAGGACTTGGGAGACCCAGTTTCAAGCCCCTGCTCTGCTTCAGAGTAATTTTTAATCCCAGATGACTGACTAAGGCAGAGCAGAGACTTGAACATACATCTTTGGCCACTGCCCTAACCACCAGGCCTGCTCAGTCTCTCTCTTGCTCTGATGTAAACTCTGTCAAAACTGAAATATCTTCACAAAACATTTTAACTTTGATGAAAGTAAATTTCAATGAAATTTCATTTGATCGAAAATGTGACCAACTCTAGCATGCTCCCCTATCCTGTAGCTATGTCTACACTGTGCTGTTTTATTTTTTTCTAAGAATTTCATATAATTTCTACCAGTGATTCACCTCTGGTGGACATGCTAGTGTAGACAGGGCTCCAGACAGCAGCTGGCATTTTAAGCACCATGTCATCTAATGCAACTCACAGTAAATACGCCACGAAAGTTGAGACACTAGTAATCACTGACATTTATCTGCACTAGCACACTTGCTGTTGCTCTTACCAGAGGAGAAGAGAGGAACGGAGAAATTCTTGGCAATAAAGCCCAGTATAGATAATGCCTTAATTCTAAGGATGATGGTGATCCTGAAAGGTGCTAAGCACTTCCTGAGAGGTAGTGAGTATCCTTAATTTCTGCTAGAGTTAGAATCATAGAATATTAGAGTTGGAAGAGATCTCAGGAGGTCATCTAGTCCAACCCCCTGCTCAAAGCAGGACTAACCTCAGCTAAATCATCCCAGCAAGGGTCTTGTCAAGCCACAGTTTAAAACCTCAAAAGATGGAGATGCCACCACCTCCCTAGGTAACCCATTCCAGTGCTTCACCACCCTCCTAGTGAAAAACGTTTTCTAATATCCAACCTAAACCTCCCCCACTGAAACTTGAGACCGTTGCTCCTTGTTCTGTCATCTGCCACCACTGAAAACAGCCTAGCTCCATCCTCCCTGGAACCCTCGTTCAGATAGTTAAAGGCTGCTTTTAAATCCCCCCTCATTCTTCTCTTCTGAAGACTAAACAAGCCTAGTTCCCTCAGCCTCTCCTCATAAGTCATTTGCTCCATCCTCTAATAATTTTTGTTGCCCTCCACTGGACTCTCTCCAACTTGTCTACATCCTTTTTGTAGTGGGGAGCCCAAAACTGGACACAATACTCCAAATGTGGCCTCACCGATGCTGAATAGAGGGGAATAATCACTTCCCTCGATCTGCTGGCAATGCTCCTACTAATGCAGCCCAATATGCTATTGGCCTTCTTGGCAACCAGGGCACACTGCTGACTCATATCCAGCTTCTTATCCACTGTAACGCCCAGATCCTTTTCTGCAGAACTGCTGCCTAGCTCGTCGGTCCTCAGTCTGTAGCTGTGCATGGGATTCTTCCGTCCTAAATGCAGAACTCTGCACTTGTCCTTGTTCAACCTCATCAGATTAATGGGTAATCTACATTACAACATTTTACTGTGTTTCAACATGATTGTGAGTTAGATGACATGATGTTGGCCTCCTGTATAGCACAGGCCATAGAAGTTCCTCAAAATAATTCCTAGAGCAGATCTTTTAGAAAAACATCCAGTCTGATTTTAAAACTTGCTGGTGATGGAAAGTCCACCATAACCATTGGTAAACTGCTCCAATGGTTAATTACTCTCACCATTAAAAATATATATCCTTCTCTCAGTTGTTTACAATCTTGTTCAAACATGGCAACATTTTGTTGCAAGACAAGGCCTATAGGAGTGGAGGGCACTCAAGAGCTGCTTAGCACTCCTTTTAGGATTAGAGTCTATACTTACACTGCAGTAACAACAATAAATGGGAAAAAATTGCACTTTAGAGAGTAGATTACTTAGTAGTGAAACCGTAACTGGGTTCCGCATCTTTGTAGTTGGACTTTGTAGAGGACTAGAGCTGGGCAAATACTGAAAAACATTTCCAGGAATATTTTTAGACACAAAATTACTTTGGCTATGCTTGTATCCCCCTTGTGTTTGCTTTCCAAGGATATTCTAGCAAATACGTTTACTGGCACAAATGTATACTGATATAATTCATTTGCATTGGAGCATATTTTTGAAAAAAATTCAAATTCACAATCAAAGCTTAATACCTGATTCTAAGTTACATTTATCCATTAAAAAAATAGAAACATACCATGTAACCTAAGTTTCCAAACACTAATTTTTAATTATTGAATAGTTAGTTGCATTGAACTGCTTCCAAAAAAGCTACAAAATCAACAATTTCACAAATAATTTTGAATACAAGAAAATTACGATCCGTTCTAGGGAATTAATGAACAGAGGCAAAATCTGGTGAATACATTATTTTTTGCTAGTTAATTATTCACCAAGGTCTATGCTGGACAAAGAGTAACTATTTCACCACCAGTCTCTTCTCTCTCCATAATCCCCAAAATTGTAAGAACTTTACTAAATCTATTAGAATTCATATAAAAATCACACTTATTTGAACTTCCACAATACCCTTTACCAAAAATATATTCTCTACATAATTCAATTAAAGGGATTTAGGAGTTCATTAACACAAATGATGCTATTACAGTGCAGATGCAAACTGCAACAGCTATTACATTTTGTCCTTGTAAGAACTTAAACTATTTTTTTTGTAAGGAAGCTTAGAATACTTAAGAATTGTCATCTCCACATTTCATTTTATATTTTTTTCTTGGCAACAGGACAGTTTAGCTCTCAGGCAATCCTGGTATGACACACTGCACCCCATGTACACCCACTTATGATGTGATAGTGTATCATTCATGTTTACACATGTAACTGCGTATTGTTTAATGCAAAGTATATCATGTAAGGTGTGTTTGGAATGCTCATGACATACTGAACATTATTGTTATAGTAGTATGTTTCTTGCAATGTCATATGTATGGTTATGGAGCTCTGCTATGTAATATTCCTAAATATGTGTCTCACATGGCTTGAGGCAGATCTAGGCAAACACTAAAAACAGAGAGGTAGTTGACGCCTCAATAAGATATGCATGAAACAACCCAACTCTTCCAGGAACAATGGACTAGCCTAAGCATCTGATAAGGGGATGCTCATTGACTCAGGATGTGGAGAAGACCATGCAGGAATACTGTTAGTCACCTGACCCTGAAGTGGGGGGTAAGGCCCCAGGAGAGGACACAGGGACATGTTGAAAAGGGGGGACATTTTGGCTGCTAGCTCTCTCTTGCAACCTAGCTATGAACAACAGCAAGCAACTGAAGCCTTGACCACAGGAGAGAGCCTGGTAGGAGGCTGACCAACCAGCCTATAGTGAGAACCATCTAAGACTTTAAGGTTGGTGAAAGTGTTAAGCTTAGTTTAGAATGCAATTTGCCTTTTGTTTACTTTTGATTAAATCTGACCTACTTTCCTCTGTCTTATAATCACTTAAAATCTTTCTGTACTCAATAAACTTATTTGTTTGTTTCATTTAAAGCAGTGCATGTGGTTTGGGTGTGTGTGGAGACTTCATTGAAAGAGAGAGAGCTGGTGCATATCAATTTCTTTGATAAACTGATGAACACATGAGCTTGCAGAGTCCAATGGGCAGCACTGAACTCTTTAGAACAGCAGTTCCTAGGGTTGCAGCTGGGACTGGGTCATTCTATTGCATAATCCCATGAGCGACTGGACAGAAGCACTCACTCATTATTTAGGCCCGGTCTACACTTACCTAGGCGATTTGGCGGCAGACATAAATCACTTGCGTATCTCCCGTCGACTTTGCAGCGTCTCCTCTGTGCGGCGTCCACACTGCGCGGCGTTGAAGGGAACAGCGCTCCCTTCGACGCAGCGCTACGCCATTTACGGGGGTGATTTTCCTGCGTCACTTCCTGGATCGGCTGAGCGCGTCTATACAGACCGCTCAGTCGATCCAGAGCAATCGATGTGACGGCGGCGAATTTGTTGCTGTCAGTGTAGACCCAGCCTTAAGGACTGCTTGCTTGTAGGAGGTCATACATGGGCTGACCCAGGAGTGGGGGGGTTCACACAGCACGGCAAGTGCTAGACGGGCCCCAGGAGTGATACACCAGTCCAGATTGCAGAGGGTAATGTCACACCTGGATCTGAAAATGTCTGGAATAACTGAAAATTAAAAAAATGAAAGTGATAGGAATATGTTCAAATTGTTCTTCAGAACATCAGAACACCATAATTAATGTTTTATTTCTCTGTTATTTTGAACCAATGTTCAAAAGTAAATTAGTGTAGGCAAATTATTTTATTGTTTTGTATTTATTTATTATTTTATACACACTTGGCGTTTCGCAGTACATAGTCAAAGGGAAACAAATTAATTTTGTAAAGTAAGGTAAACACCCAGGGTAGAATAAATGTCTTCTTTTTAACACTTTCCTGTCATTTTAACAGATACTGACAAATCAAAACGATGAAAAGATTAGCAATATGAACAAATTGAATCTCATAAGAATACAACTGTACAACATCAGGTAGTATTAATATGTTAACCAGTCCAAAATTATGTCAGAATAAAATAGGTCTAATTTACTAAACAAAAACAATCAGTGCATAAATATATATATGACAAAAGCCAACCAGTTTCAAGTTAGTAATATAAGGCATTAGAGGACTTCCCCAGATGAAATTAAGCCATTAAAAATATAGAGTAATCCTTACTCACGCTAGAAGTGCTCATATCTTTGGCATGAGCAAGGATTACTCACATGAACAAAGGCCAGAAGACTTGGCCTGAACTGTGTATAAAGATGATAAATTCAGCAATATATGCACCACAGAGCTATTGGCTGACTGTGTATCGACACAGAGACTCTTGTGTTAGTAAATGCAGAAAGGATGCAATACTCAAAGCCAGATAATATAATTAACAAATTGAATATAGTACCTCCAACGTATGATTAGTGAAATGGAACACAATACAGGGGGAGAGTTAGGGAAGGACATTTTTTAAATGCAGGCCAGTATTTTATACTCACAAAAAATGCACAAACCTCAATGAAATGAAAAACCAAACATATAAGAAGCTGTTCAGATAACTACCCCTACTAGTAAAAGCAGAATCCAAAATGCAAAACAGGGGCTTAAGGCAGAATGTATATGCCCTAGTCGATGGGCTAGTCATCCTAGTGGTAGTTAGCACACTTAGATGCAATTTGTCCTCGGAAGGAAGGTAAACACTGCTGAATTAGTGACATGAAAAACAATTTTAGGATGCAAAAAATACACAGAAGTACATGTATTAGAAATATACAGAAATACATGACTATCTCCCTTGGATTACTGACTGCAGTTGCGTCAGCACCAATTTTATACAGTAATTGGACACTGGGCTTATGTGCCAATGTTACTAAGAGCTGGATGGAGGTCTTAAAATGCATTCCTGAAGTGTTGCTCAATTTTTTTCAAACAGCCATATCTTAAGTTTCTGTCAGCCTTTCCAATGTAAATTTTTAGGAGTCTCTTTTCTGTGGGGGCATTAAGAGCTTTTTGGTAGATAGCTCTCATTAAAACTTACTGAAGCTAGCATGGAACATCATTCACATATTTCCAATAGTATTTTATAAATTGGTTGCAAGTCACCACTTTGGGATGAAAACCAATAAAAGTATCAGTCGGGATGTGCTTTTTCAGGGGTGGAGTATGGGGTCAGGGGAAGAAGTGGGGTATTTGAAAAAAGTTATACAAGACCTAAAACACAGGTATTTTTTAAAGCAGTTTTGAACTTCTGAATCCTAAAAGTGGAAAAGTCGTATGCAGTTTGCCAGCAATATGTAAAGCATGTGCAAAGAAAGCACAAAAAGACACTCCATTTAGAAGCAATTCTCTTTCTATACCTTACTTGTTTCTTCTTCCCCTGCTTATTACAAGTGTTGCATTTGCCTCTGCTACTTACTGGCGCTAATGTGTATAAAAGAGCTTTTATTCTTTTAGCAGAGCTATTAATATACTGACCGATCTAAGGACTTTTCCACGTTGCTGTTCTTCCACTTTCTGTATAAATTAGTCTACTTAAAAAAGTAGCACAGTAGCAGTAGTTATAACATTATTTAAATATTAATGCTGCAAAATAAAACAGAACAAATGTTATTAAATCACAAATATTATTTTAAACTTTCTTTTTTAAAGTGAATTAGGGCTCAGTTCAGAGGTTGGGTTTGAAAAGCCCAAAGATGCAATTCTTTATCCACAAAGCAGGATAAACATGGGCAGCAAACTTCCCCACATTACCCAGGCAACTGGCTGCACCTCACTTGTGTTCTGGAAGGATCACCATTAAGGGTGAGTTCAGTCTCCTTGCCCCTTTATTCCTTGATCTTTCTATTAGGAACGTCAACGAAAGGAGCCATGAAAGCCTAGATCTCACATGTATTTAGGCTCCTAACTCCCACTGAAATCCCATTGAAATTACATAGGTAATTAGTGGACAATTGGTAATGATTTGCAATCACAATCATAAAGCTATTATTTTGAATTTAGCTCAGTTCACTTCAAAACAATGCTCACAGTGCAAAAATTTGTCTTACTAAGTTGAAAGAAACAAACTGGGGAGGCAGGGGGGCTTCACAGAGGATAATAGCTACTGAAGGAAGAGGACTGGCAGCTGCTTCACATATCCCTCCTAATTAGCCCTGACCTTTCTTTGGTCAATAACTCTACCCACAGCATCTTCCCCAAAAGACTGTACTGCAGCAAAGAATGGCGGCCTATACACCACTGTAACCAATGTCTGTAATGTAACAAATGACTGTGATTTCAGATGAGGTGAGGCAGCAAGCAAAGCTGACCCCAAGCAATGACTATTCTGTTTTATAGAAATACCTCTTGTAAAAATTACAGGGAAACAAATATTAAAAATACGATATTGTCTCAAATGCCAAACTTGTCAAAATCCAGTACTTTTCAAAATTCTCGATGACGCAGAAGTGGGTTTTTCAGGTAGACATACAAAGCACTCACAGGTTAAAAAAAGTCATATACAAAGATAAGGATTTCTATATTAAATCCTGGGTCTAAATTGCATATTATATAGAAACACCAGGACTCTCCTGTACAACATAATTATGGTAATTTTTAGCACATTCCAGAGCAGTATACAGGAAACGTGTAATCTGTTAACAAATTGTTTTATGCATATTATCAGAAAATATCTACTTATGCTAACCTATGCCAATAAAAAGTGCTGCTTCCCACCAAAAAACCCCCAAAACCAAGTCCTTGTAACAAGAAACTGGTAGTTTCAACGAACAAGTCTGATTTCTGGGCACTTTTTAGACTGCAACTTTCTCAGGGCAGGTGTCATTGTCATCTTCTGTGTCCTGTTCAGCACATTTCTTTAGATTATAGATCTAGTGTTCTCATTCTGGTCTTTGAGATACATCTTTTCTGATGCTCAGTGGGAGACAGCCACCTGCTTGAACCACAATGAGTGGAGAATAGTGTGGATTCCTGGGCCTTTGCTTGTACATACTTGACAAAAGGAAGGGTACTGTTAAGTCTCCTGAAGTATATAGAGGGTATCTTTACCCATTCCCTTTAACCTCTTTCCTGGCTTCTGAGGAAGAGGATAGGGTGAAGAGAGAAGAGAAACTTATGTCCCACCAGGCCTTCTGGAAGGCAGAGATCAGCAGGTTAGTTGGGATGAAAAAGGAGGTTCTCGGCTCCCCAGAGTGCACCCTCCCCTCCTTTTATGGTCCTGGGAACCTTACAGTGGTCAGAAAGGATGGTTACAACTGAAGGAAGACCCTTCTTTGGGGTAAGGGATGAGTTCAGGCGATAGACAGAGCTAAAGAAGTTAGCTATGAAAGGGACAATGCCATGTCCAGAGGTCCTGTGTCACTGTCTGTGTCCCTTAAAAAGTGTTACCACTGTAATGCTCCACAGAGTAGCAGAGATCTCTTTCTCTCATAAGGTAGAGACAGACTGGTGCAGGGGAACAGAGTGCAAACAAACTACTAATAAGGGCAGAGCTAGCTGTATACAAGAGAGGAACAGTTCACTCCAGACTAGTAGGTTCCTTCTTGCAAAATAGAGCTTTCTGCAGAGATTTTTGTATGGTGACAGGGATGGAATCCTTCTCCCACAAGCTGCAAATACTAATGGACCCACTACGCAGCTACTACTGCAGCTTCAAGACAGCAGCAAGAGCTTCTACTTTGCTCCTCCATGGGATGAAGGGTATTTGACCAGATTCTCATAGTGACGGATCTACTACTGGCCATATGTTCCCCTTCTGGCAGTAGAGCAGTATGGTAAGGACCCTCTCATTCCCCACAAAGTGGAACCACAACACTTCTTCCCATTTGGTCTTCCATGGTCCTTCTCCATGATCTGACCCCAAGATAACACAATTACTACATTTTACTGAGATCATATAACTAACTGTGGCTCTTTCAGAAGTAATTACTGAAATCGTTAAGCCCTTAGGATGCTGATTAAAAAACAAAACAAAACAATGAGGCAAGATTTTATGGAGCTGTTCTCCCTCTCTACACTCCATCAATAAAGAGAAATATCAATTGTTCTGGCACATAGGTAGAAATTTAGACACAAAGAAAGATGGGGAAAATAATACTCTCTCTTCAGCCTTAGTGACAAGATCAATATTTGTAATTTATGAGAATTCTTATTTAAATACAAATTAAAAGCTTAAATTTTATTGTATTATTCACAGCAGAACAAGATGGCAGCATTTCAGAAAAGATGTCTATTTAAAGAAAAAAGTAAATAAATCAAGAACCCTAAAGAGTGTGTTTTAATTAACTTAAGAACCTTGAAAAGGTCAAATAGCTGTAACATTTCTCTTAAAAATTGTAAAATGTATGGCACAGTTGATGTGTATCTTTAGTGATTTCCACCTTATAGAAGAACATATGATGCACATGCTCTCATGACAACAAACACACGTACACAGATGGTTTCGACACATTCAACTCAATGGTAGTTAGTGAAGTCCCAAAACCATCAACCTTTATTATGAAAATGTTTAATGTATTTAATATAGTATTTGCATGTGCATTAAAATAGGAACACTTTTATTGCATGATAATATGGAGCTAGAGTATATCTGAAAGCAAAGTTCTCAATATTTGGAAAAGAGTAGTAATGAATACATATACCAATACATATACAAAACTACAAACCTTATGTATCAGAAGCAACTGCCGCATTTTATCTTACTTTAGTAGATTTTAAAATCCTGCAGAAGTGATCAGAATGCTTACCCTTTAAGAAGCCTATACACAGAGTTATTTTTCTACTAAAACCCAGGGGTCATAGGATCACACCATTGTGTTTTTGCAACTTTACAACAGTTAATCTTTCTGTTTGTAGGGACACAGTTATCTTAGAAATCACATGTATCTGCTTTGTTATAGAAATCAAGGCTGTCAAGCTGATAGATTAGAGGAAAAATACAGTCTTTTCTAAGTTTTCAGATTTCTTTACTTTGAGCATTTTACAGAAGCTTGCATAGTCACTTGGTTGCATGGATCTTTAACACAGCAATAGAGTCAGAAATACATTCTGGAATAGCTATTCATCTTTAAATTAAACCTGGAACCCTATTTTGTTCCAGAGTAGCTGTCATGTAGACAGGCCCCAAGGCATACTGACAAACCAACATGGGAAAGTCTGCACAAATGTTGACCAGGTTGACCCTGACTTGTGGATAAAGAGGAATTCCAGGTGTATTCCAGTCTCCAGATGCTTTGAAATATTTGACAATGGAAATGCTGACAGTGTTAACTATTGTGATGCAAGTGTGACAATATAATAGCAATTCTTAGATTGTTCTCAGTTGCTAGCTGGATGAAAATCTTTCTTGGATTGTATACCAAAATTCAGTGTTTCAAAAATATTCTAAAATAAAAATCTGCTGAACAACTCTGAATAAGATGATCAATAATAAGAGGTAACATCAATTAAAATTGAGACTGTAGCCTATTTTTGCTTCATTATGATGTATAAGGAAGGCCTGAAACGGTTTTTTATTTCATTTTTTTTAGCTTAGAAATATCAGGAATGGCAAGTCTGGTCTGTCCTCTTTTTGCTGGAAGACTTCTTGGAGGTATTAAAAATGTGCTTCAGTCATTAATTGAAGGGCCAGGGTGTCAAACTGTAAACAAAAACATCCTTTTCCTCAATTATTTAATTTAAATACGTGTTAGCAAAACCAAAAGTTTTAAACAGTCTGAAAAAATCACTTCCCTTTCATTAATAATTAGGTTTCACTTCATCAGAAAATGTGACAACATAATCCAACAAGCTCTCCAATCACTGCAGAGTGTTCCAGAGAAAAACTGAAATTCGAACATAAGGAACAAGTAGAAGGAGATCCTTTAGTCTGAACAACAAAAACAAAAATCAATTCAGACCTTCGTTATTCTTCATAATGAAGCAAAAAAGACTGACACCCTCCCCTGAGCCTTTACACGGTATCTTTTAAATGATTTCTACATGCAGAAGTAAGACTATACTATTTGCCTACTTTAATGCTTTGGAAGGCATAAAACATACCACTACATCAATACTAGACAAATCCAATTCTATTTACAATTAAAAACATAAGCCAAGAAGCATTTTTTAAAAGAAAAATAAAGGTAAAAATTCATTTGCACCCTGAGGAGTGAAATTTCACAACAAAAAACAATACTTATTTAAAAAAAAACAGTATCTGTAAACGCCCACAGTCTGAAGCTGCGTTCTGCTGTAACTGGGACATAAATGTTTAATTCCCATTTACAATGAATACACTGTAAATATATTATATTAAAAATAAGTTTACATTATACATTGGACATTATACAATACATTGTAAATACATTACATTAAAATAAGTTTAAAGAAAAAACTGTTGGAAGAAGTGAGCACACTCAAAATAAAATGAGATTTTGCACAGAACTACTCTAGGGCAGACATCTGTAGGTTGAAGAGATGTCTAGATTGAAACATGTCTAAGTATCTCCAGTGTTCTGAAAGACAAACTGAATGGAGGCACCTAGCTGAAAATCATATGGTGACATGTGGTTGTGAATGACAGACATCTGTGCACTTTTCTTTGGATTTGGAATTTTCTACAAGATTCTGTACACTTTAAATCAGAATAGAGATTTATAAAAACAAAGAAATGTTCTTTAGTTATTTCATGAAATGATTTATAAAACACTGCACTGGAATGAAGAGTTGAGAAACACTAATTTAGGTCCATGGAGGTCACTGGTTCATTACTGCTTTGAGGCACTTCTCTTCCAGTGGACAGGTATTTACTGCATCCGTTTTCTTCGTTGATGATCTTCTATATAGCAATGACCTTCTGCCATGCAAAAAGTTTTGCCTACTCTTCCAGTGGAGAAGAAGAAACATTGGACAGCTATAAAGGCGACAATAATGGAGTTAATCCCAAATGAGAGATGCTGTTTGGTGGTCTTTGTTCACTAGTAGTGTCTCAAGAGGTGGGAGTTATGCAAATAATGAGTACATGCTGTAAATACCAATCCACAATAGCTCTGGTGCCATCATGGAGGAGTGGATGTCTCATTCAGAGAAGTGCAAAAAGTAGAAGAAAACCATTCATTCATCAGCATCAGCATCTCTCTCCTTCAAAGACTTAACTATAGCTAAGAGGGTTTAGATTACCAAAGATATTGTCTCTTTTGGTGAAAAAATAAACGTCTCAGAATAAATTAGTATGTAGCCAAATCACATTGCTCTTGGTTCACAAACCCAACATTTTCATCATGATTTTACTGAACACCAAATATTTGTTTTTAAACTTGATAGTAGGTATGTATCCAATATAAGGAAGAGTTTCTAATACATTAACCTGAGTAATATTTTTATGGTATTCACATGAAAGGCAGATGTACCACAAGTCAACACACCTTGACATAATAGACATTTGAAAAGAAAATTGCTTTTGGGTTTTCTGTGCATCATCAGTTATGACAATAAGCACCTGACACAAATTTTATATCCAGGACAGGAAGAGACAGGTAAATTTCTTTCTTTTTAGTTTCTGCTATAAACTCATGTTGTGGGTTTTTGTATTTATCTGTTGTATCATTTAAGCTGGACTGTAAAACATTGCTACATTTCATCCATTTGAAGGGAAAAAATTCTTAGCAAACACATCAGAGTTTTAAAATAGATACCAACCACTGTCAACCAAAGGAGAGAAAAAAGTGGCTTTTCAGTCGTCTGATCTTACACTAGCTTAAACAATTTATCAAACAGCACATTACAGGCCAGATCACAAGGTCTTATAATACAGGTCAAAATTAAGACACTACAACCTATAAAACAGAAAAGCTCCCATCATTTCTCTACTGCTAAATGTTCAAACCTTACTCTCGCCTGGATTTTATTGTATCTTATGTACACGATTTTCTTTAACAGGGTTCTGAGAATATTTTTTTTCATCTCCCCTAATTTAGGCCATATATGTGGCTATTTAAAAAACATGCAGTGCCACCAATTAACAAAGGGTAAAAGGACTACCAAGTACAGGATAATAAGAGCTCCCCACCAAATACATAATATGTACTCATTTCGTGAATATAGTTAACATTTCCCCTCTATTTTACAGAAGATTTTAAGTTTTTGAAGAAAAATATAATCACAAATGCACAGGAAACAACACTGTCAAATGAATTCCATAGCAGCATATGTAGTGAGTCACTGAGTGAAACTCTTTTTTATGAACACATTAGGAAAGCTGGCATTCAGTTCTAGGACAACTCTATTATCAATTTGTGAACAGAAGGACACATCAAGTAAAGAAAGATCTTTACAAGATTCCAGCAATTTTCTTAAAGATGCAGGGCTTACCATCCTTGTCCCTGTTTAAAAACAAAAAAAGAAAGATAAACTTAAAAAAGTTAATGTGAATTGAACCTTTGTTAAAGATGTTGTGGCAAGATATCATCTACACCTTACCCCTCATTTAAAGTTTATTTCATTTCTTTTATTTTGACTACATTTCAAATGAAGGGTTCTTTTCATGGAAAGTTTTTGCACACTTCTGACCACAGAAAGTCTGTTGACTACCATGGCTTAATTTCTGTAGACGAACTCCACAACTTTCTTCCCACTCAGGAAAAACTCCAAGATTCCAATGGGAACTCTTCCTGAGTAACTGACTGCAGGATCTGATCCTAAATTGCAAAAGCAAGATGGCTTTTCCTCACAATCTGGGAGCCTGGATTCTGTGCTCTGAATCACCGCTTTCCAATGAGTTTGTAGCAAAAGGTCATGCCTAGCCCGTGTCCTTACACCCTGGACCCCTTCACTGGCTGTAATATAATGCTGCAACAAATGCACACTATTAAGAGCAGTCTAATGCTAACTGAAGTCAATGGGATTGATTGACTTCAGTGGGAGACGGATTAGGTCATAGAGAATATGTTTTTTAACACACATCAGGATTCTCAAAGAACTGCAAACCTTTCCTACAGACAATGAATTGTAATAGCAATACATTTCCTATGGCTAAAAAAATCACTTTAGTGAATAAGCTCCACCAACAGATGACTGTGGGAGAAGAGATATGACATCTTCTATGCTTTTAACATTATCTGTGCAGTGTACAATTAGGAATGTTTCTCCAAAAAACATTTTTTAAAGGCTATGTACAGCACATGCCTTTTATCCTTTTTTCCCCTCATAGAAGGGATATCTTATCACCTTACATACCTATACAGGGGGATCCAAGATTTTGAGGGTGGTGGGTGTGGGGGGAGGGCAGGGGTTTGAACATAGGATTTTAGTTTGGGCCCATCTCTATTTACGAGAGTTTTGTTACTTCAATTATCTGCCCATTGCTCAGTGCAAATGCACAGCAGGTGTCTTAAAATCTGTCATTTTACTTTGTTGTTCAGTTTGTTCCCTGGCAAAATTCTCTGGCATTGGCTCAGTAGAGTGCCTGAAAGCAATAACTGTTCAGTGGGACAATTTTGTTCCTTAGCTGTAAATCAGCATTCCCATATATGTACTCATCTATCCAATCCACCAATCCTGCCAATTGTCGGGAAGACCATTGCACAGTACCGGTCAAAGAGGCAACTCAAGAAAATTCTTGAAGCCCAAAATTCTATGGCAGGGGACACAACAACACACTCCCATGAAATGTTTTAAAAGCTTAAATGAAAAACATCTGCCTCTAACTATTTAATACAAAAACATAAGGCTGGCCATACTGGGTCAGACCACTGGTCTAGTCCAGTATCTTGTCTTCCGACAGTGGCCAATGCCAGGTGTTTCAGAAGGAATGAACAGAACAGGTAATCTTCAAGTGATCCAGTCCACTGGCCATTCCCAGCCTCTGGCAAACAGCAATCCCTGCTTATCCCTGCTTAGTTGTAAGGTGGATAAGGAACTGGTTAAAAGGGAGACTACAGCG
>ML675604.1:61672605-61764206 GCA_007922155.1 Mesoclemmys tuberculata | reverse complement strand
GATCATATTGGTCCCTTCTGACCTATGAGTCTATGAGTCTATGTACCTATCCTCCATGAATTTATCTAGTTCTTTTTTTAACCCTGTTATAGTCTTGGCCTTCATAATATTCTCTGGGGCAAGGAGTTCCATAGGTTGACTGTGCATTGTATGAAGAAATACTTCCTTTTGTTTGTATTAAACTTGCTGCCTATTAATTTCATTTCGTGACCCCTGGTTTTTGTGTTATGAGAAGGAGTAAGGCTTGGTCTGCACTTACCCCCGCAATTCGGTGGCAGTCGACAGGAGTTATGCAAACTATGCAGAAAACCTGCGTAACTCCCACTGACTGCTGTGCTTCTCTTCCGCATGCCATCTTCACTGCACTGTGCCACTTGCGGGAGTGGATTAACAGAGCTGACTTCTCGGCAGACTGAGCGGGTCTTCACTGATCGCTCAGTCAATCCAGATTAAGTCAATCTGACGGCGGCAAAGTCGCCATAGCCTTAGTAACACTTACTTATTTACTTTCTCCACATCAATCCTATCCCCCCTTTAGTCATCTCTTTTCCAAGCTGAAAAGTCCCAGTCTTATTAATCTCTTCTTATATGGAAGCTTTTCCATACCCCTAATAATTTTGGTTGCCCTTTTCTGTACCTTTTCCAATACCAATATATCTTTATGAAGAGGCAATGTGATATTTTCTGTCTTATTATCTATCCCTTTCCTAATGACTCCCAACATTGTTAGCTTTTTTGACTGCCACTGCACATTGAGTGGATGTTTTCAGAGAACGATCCGCAGTTACTCCAAGATCTCTTTATTGAGCGGTAACATCTCATTTAGATGATCTTTTTTTATATATATAGTTGGGATTATGTTTTCCAATGTGCATTACTTTGCCTTTATCAACACTGAATTTCATCTTCCATTTTGTTGCCCAGTCACTCAGTTTTGTGCGATCCCTTTCTAACTGTTTGCAGTCTGCTTTGGACTCTCCACCAGCAAAGATACATTAGCAATAATTTTAGAGATCACATAAAGAAGAAAGCACAAAGACCAGTTAATATACAAAGAGACCTGTGTCCCATGCAACATGTTAGATTTAAGTCATGTAGCAGTGACCATGGAATTATCTGGCATTTCTCCCACAAATGCTCACCTCACTCCCTAGTCCAGTCCAATTAGCATAGTATTCCTTCTTATTTATTTTATATTCAATTCAATTTACTCTACACTGCTCTCACATTTAAATATGTTGCAGATTTCTATATTTAAAGTGATCAACTACATGTTGAAGCTGCCAGGGGAAAGCTGAAGATTTTGACAGCTGGGTAGGGGACAGTTGGGGCTTTTGGCGCACAGGAGGCGTGGGAGGTGTTTTGGTAACTAGGAGGGAGTTGATTATTTTGGCACTAAAGAGGGGTAATTCAGCTTTTCTTTATCACCTCTTTTTGTGCAGGGCAAAGATGGCTGTACATTTTGGGGAGCACGGTTTGCCAGGAACCTTTGGCAGTAAGTAGTTGCCGTACTGCATCCCGTCTCAGTATCTGACAATACATACAACAATGAAATATAAACATACTAGTTTGAGGCTTCTGTTAAAATAATCAGCAATGTTGATATTCAAACTGTTGACTGACTTCAGAGTTAACAATGAGATGAAGGAGAGCAGCTCACATCTCTCAGAGTTATCATTTCAGGCTGTGGGCAGACAATATTGTATTGCTGTGACCAAAAACACCCCTCTATTCACGCCCCATTCACTACTGTAAGAATCTCTGTACAAAATATACCTTGTAAGGTATCATCTGAAAACTAATAACTTGCTGGTCAAAAATATCACAGTGAAATGTGTGTTGTAGCATTGTATGCAAAATTATCAAATCCCCCTGTATGATGATCTTAGCACATGTTCAAAACCAGACAGACCTGCCCAGGAGGAAGTATCCTGAATGAAGAAATATGTGTTTACCTCAGTTTGCATAAAAGTAGTAAACAGGGTCCTCAACAAAGCAGAGAGAGCACACAAAGCAGGAGACAAAGCAAATTTGCATTTCAGCAAACACAGGTGAGAAAGAAGAACATGGAGCCTTATTTGCCACCAGACTCCATGTCAGCTTCTTTCTGTTTGAATAAATTTTGCTTTGGGGGGTAACCCTCAGAAGAATCCACTTCAAAGTCAACTGGACTATAAAAGAAAGGGACAGAAAACCCCAAGTTCTCGCTCTCTCTTAGTCATCTAAGATGACAGAGGAACCAGCCTTTTGACTTTAGGGGCAGATCCTGGTCTAAGACTTCGGTCAGGCATATTGCTGGGGACATGTGGTAAGGATTTTTATCTCAAACCAAGTCTAGCTTAAGTTTTAGTTACTAGGAAGCATTTTATCTTTATTTTTCTTGTAATCATTTTTGATCCTATACTTGTACTCACTTAAAACCTATATCTTTGTAGTTAAATAAACTTGTTTTATTTTTAATCTAAACTACTCCAGTGTTGTGTTTCAACTGACCTGTTTGGTAACTCCAGTACAAGAGGCGAACTGTTGAATATTGACCCTTTACAGGGGCGACAGACCTTTAATATCTGAACTGTCCAGGAAAGGGCTGGACAGTGCAGAACACACGTTTTTGGGAAAATCTAGGGCTGGGAGTGTGTTGGAGCCACTCTGCAAGTAGTTATCAAAGCCGGTGGAAGCCAGAGTGTGACTGGAGTGTTGCTGAACACTCTACGGGGGTCACTCTGGGTGTGACCTGTATGCTGGCAGGCTGTTTGTGAGTGGCCCAGATTGGGAGCTACAACGGCAAAGCACTGTGAGGCATTCAAGGTTGTAGGGCAGGCGGTAACACAACCCCTCACTGATCTGGACTGCACCCCAGCAGTGACAGTTGTTCAGCATATGATTCAGAGGAGGTTACCTTCATAACTAAAAGGCCTAGAGGCTTCATCCCAGCCTCTAGCTGCATTGAGACAAGTACCTTGTGGCTTAAATGCTTACATAGCCAATCACAGTAGGATCATCCTTGTACAGGGTGTAAAGCTGTGGTGTAAAGCTAGTGTGATGGTTAGTTCCCTGAAGCTGGACAGGAAAAGGGGATGTCTGAGGTTTTCCTGTGCCCTGTGATCACTGTCTCCCAAAATGGTCCCTTTGTGCTGCTCTTAAGTTATACTGTGGGCCCTGGCACACGGCTTGCAGAGGACGCACAATGGTGGCTAACACCTACCTTTGCATCACCACCCCCTCCCAAGTTGCACTGTGAATTGCTAGGCCACAGACAAGGATCAGGGCTTTCATATTGTTTTAAAATGGGAATTTATTTTCTGAAGCACATGTTATACACCTAATTAAACATAATCCACAGTTAAGCAGCAATTTACGTGGTCACATAATTGCATGACACATGGGACCATGCAGGTAAGGAACAAAACTGCAGGACCCAGCAACTGAAAACACCATCCAATTTGGACAGGATATTGATTTTATAATGCTTAGTAAATGAATGAATCAAACTGGTTGCAGCCCAGCAAATCTTCTCAAAAGAGGCTTCATTTTTGTCTGCCCAGAAAGCCACCCTGGAATTAAATGCTGTAACTGGAACAGGAGGAGTTCTCCCTGCTGAATTTATAGACTTTAACAATATCATCAGAGTAAAACCAATTGCCACACACATTGGGAGTGGGCAAGGAAATTTCAGAAATTAGATCCCCAAATCATCTGATCATTAAAGGAAATTCCATGACTTGGGGGGGGGGCAAACGGGTTGACTCATGATTTTTAAGCTGTCTTCTTGCTATATGATTTGGATATTTGAAGTTCCTTGCTGCTGCTTCTGGGAGTGGGAGGGCTGGACAGAGGAAACAATCAGATTCTCAGTAATGCCTACAATAGAACAGAGTTGTTCACTGGTTCGACACAGTAAGCTGGTGCAGTGAAGCAACTGATTCAGTGTACTTGGGATGTGTTAAGGCATCCCTTACCAGGTTAGGTAACTGGGCTCCAAGACTCTCCTAGCATGATGCCTCCATAACAACTGCCATGAACAGGAACCCACAGTAGTTTCAAAATAAATGGCTGAATTTAGTAAGAAAATATATTTTAACGCCACATGTGGTCTTATTATGAAAGGTCTTCTACAATGTATGTGATAACACTACTGTTAACAAGTCAGATTGTACATGTTCAGGAGTTCAATGCCTTTCTTTTCACTTTTAAGATATTATTTAGCATATAAGTTTCAACAAGTGAATTCAAATATTAAGAGAGATTGTGGCAACAAACCTTCATTGCTGGCAAAGAGGAAGCAGAGCCTGCGGACATTATACAAGGGAAACAACCAAACCATTCATTGCTCAGCCTTTCTGTTCTAGTGAAAAGGTCAGATCGATTTGTGGGCAGACATAATGCCATCATAATAGATAAGCATGAGAGTGGGTGGCCAAAAGAATGTATATGTTTATAAAATGCTTAATTCAGTAAGCCTTTTGGAGATCTATTTTGTATGACTAGGAAATAAGCCTTCTTCAATCTAGCTGCAAAATAGATTAACTTAAAACACACCACAAAGCACATATGTTTAGGTTTTGATCAATTTGTTCTGGATGGAGTAAGCTTTCATCTGTTTTCCTTTCTTCCAAATGCTGGTTGGATGTTGGCTTTGTAGGTCATAGCAGCATGAGACCATGTTTTATGATATTTACTGTATGAGCTACGTAGGGGTGTTTAACAATTAGAAGCCACATTGTAAATTTTCTTGCACATGTATGGCCCGACCCTGTGAGATAATGATAGCTCTAATGACCCACTGAAGACTATTCAAGCGGAGGGTTCTCAGCCTCTTGCAGAATCAATTTTAAAACTTGTTCTTTTCATGACTCAGATTGAATTAATTTAATTGGTTCCTTTTAGGCATCTATCTTCCTTTTTCAACTAAAGCCATGAAAATATCCATCAAGTGTAAAAGAACTTGTCCCTATAGGAAATCTTGGTTCATGTGAATGAATGCTGTCTTCCACCATTTTAAATATAAAACCATGTGTCCCAGCCTAACAAGATTAATGCAATATTTTGTAAAGATACTTTTCCCTTCACAAATTCCTCATCCAAGAGTCTCTAAAGCATATTTTACTTCAGATTGCAAAAGGTACTGCCACCTGTAAGAGCTACGAACGACTAGAAATTTATACTGCACAAAAAGTTACTTTTTTCATTTCTGCCTCAGTGGAAAACAAAATTAAGTCACATTGTAACATACTTTTCAACTTTAAAAGAGACATCATCTAGTAAAAGTTACAAAAACAATGGAGAATATTATTCTGTTCTGCTTGATGTGTATTGTGCAAGAAAAGTCTGCTTATTTGATCAAAAGGCTCATATTTTAGAAATATAATCTATGACACAGTATGCAAATACTGTAAAAGGAAAAAAGGGCTTAGAAAAACTAGCAATGGTAACCACAAGGATTTTTTCAGCCACAAAAGCATTAAGAATTTGTAACTGTTAAAAACCCTAATAAAAAGACCAATTTATTAGAAATATTAAATTACATTAATATTACCTTAATAAGACTGCTTACCAAACTAAATTATGCCAAATGGCTGATTAAGTTAAAATGGGACCCTTACAGCAATTGAGTAATTTTTTATTTTATTGCATTGGGATTTACTTTTTAAGGAATATTTAAGAACTGGAATCAAGTCTTATTTTATGCAATATCTAGTTCTCTTTTCCTACCAGGATATAACATACAAAAAATTACAGTGCAAGTATTCATGTGTTTCCTTACCCAGTATATCCAACTGCCGTAGATGAGTACAGTTAGCAGCAAGTTCTTCAATGTCTGTGTCACACACAGACCTGTTGGCTGTAAGAAAGAGCTTTTGCAAGTTTGGGAGCTTACGCGCAAGGCTTGTGAAGCAGCCAGTACTGCTTTGTAGTGTAGGGCACCAGCCAAGATCAAGCTCCTCCAAGAGCGGACACCCTGAAGCCAGTTCTGCTATTCCATTTTCAGTAATGTTTTTACACCTCCACAGATCCAGAGTACGAAGTTTTTTACACTTTGCTCCTATCATACTCGCTATCAGGTCATAGTCTTCAATCTGTGAAGAAAATAAGCACCATTTCTTATATATCATCATCCCCAGTTACACCCGAGCAGCTTTGTTTGTCACTACATCTACTGATCTGTTTTAAGTGGTTTTCACTTCTAAGGAATTTGGAAAGGAGTTCATCGCCACATTGGAGGTCTCAGTCTGCTTTAAAAAAAAAAAAAAAAAGACAATGGCAAGGTGAATATTCCATCAGTTTTTAAACTTTTTTGTTTTTAAATTTTGCTCACTGAATAAGACCGACCATTGGAAAGCTATAACTAAAACCCATTTTCTTCCCAAGATTCCTTTTTGCATTTCTGTAATAGCGGTTTTTTTCCCTCCAAAGGGTAATTAAGTTTCACTGCCAGTTATCTGTCCTGCTTATATAAAGGGGCTATGGGAAGGATAACAATTGAGCTATTGGTGGTTTAATGACAGTTAATAAAAGAAACCGTGCACACACATCTGCATCGGGACAGAAGAATAAGCCTCATCCCTTTTCAAGGTTGAACAAGGGCTGGACCTGGATCTAGCCTTCAGGTAAGCACTGCCAGTCCCCACTGTGGAAGCTAGGGGGGCAATGAAGAAGTGACCCATTGTATGAATAGTGGGGCAGTATAGCCCACTATCAAAGGAGCGTTAGGAAGTCTAGAATGTTGGAAGAGCCAGTTGGTACTGCTCCCTCCCATTTCTGCTGAGCCAACTGGGCGAGGTCTATCCATCTCTTCCGTTGTCTTTTGGTTCTAGAGTGGGTGGAGAAGACCCCTAAATTTCCTATTAAGTTCTCTGCTGTATCTATAGCCACAGGGAGCTGACAAACAAGGCACCCTCTATGTCTGCCTCTGGCATTCAGGTGCAACACAGTTTAGGAAGGGCCTCACCATCAGCAATTCCTATTTTTTTTATTTTTTAAAAAGTAACAAAAAAGAAAAAACAACCCTGGCCCTGGGAAGCCTGTGACTAAAAATATCTCCATTAAAACTAACTCTTTATGCATACACAGAGTTTTATTACTGTTGTGTTGCTCATGAGTGTAGGGCTTCCAAGAATCAATATTTGTTTTAAATAAAAATTAATATTAGACATTAGCTTTGGAAGCAAAAACACACTACACGTATAAAGAACTGCATACACTTTACAAACAGTTAAGAGGGTGGAAGGATGGTGAGCTAAATTTTAGACCTACAAAACTGGCCAGTGGCCCTTTCAATACACACACACTCATTTCTGCCCTTCCACGAGAATAGAGGCCATTGTTAGATACAGAAACATCGTACACTGGCTTTTAATACTTTTGTAACCAAAGACATGTAAGTTCGACATTAGCCCTCTCTCACACCCTCACGTACTTACCATGACACAGCTACCCAGGCTGAGGTGCTGCAGCTCGGAACAGAAGGTCAGAATGCTGAGCAGCGCTGTTTGCTGCCATCAGGGACCACATCAGAGGCAAATATGGAAAGTGAATCAAAGAGAAGAGGTCAATTAGACATTAAAGGCTGTCACCACTTTCCCTGAAATACAGCTCAAAACCTAGGTTACAGACACCACAAATGCCACTTAATGAGTCCCTAAGTGCTCTGACCATTGATTGGCTTAGAGTCAAGGTAATCATTACAAGGCTTTGTGTAAGTCACTTTAGATGAGATTTTGCGTGCCCCGAAGATACCTATATTCCCATGACCTATCAGTTCATTTCCCACAGGAGAGCTGTTGGAAAGCGTGGTAAGTTCAAACAACAAGCAAGGCCAAACCATAAACACAAGGGACTGGTGACATCCCAGAAGAACAGCAGCAGCTCTGACATTCACTGATCAGCTACAGCCTGATGGACCTGTCAATAGAGTCACACAGCATCAGGATTGAGCTGGCAACTTTAATGTCAAAGGATTCTCTTTGCTGACAAGGATACTGACAACCATTGAGCACCTGTCACTAGCAACATGCAGACTGAAATGAATATAATGTGTACTTTACAGCCATGTTTCTGCCATTTTAACATGGCCATTCTGTTCAGAAAACTGCCACACAACTAAAAGAATCTGAAATTATATTAGAACCAGGTGCACCTTACAGAACGTTTATATGCTTAAATATTCAGTTTTATTTCCATAAGACAAGGTGAGGCTACCTGTTGTCCTGAAAATTTGTGCTATTAAAAATAATTAAATCCATTTCACTATACTGTATAGGCCTTATTTTATTTTGTAGTTTTGAAATATACTCATACAGAGAAGACAAGAGAAATCAAAATTTTCAACCATCTGTCAATAAATAGAACAACAAATAAATGTGAGCTACATTTAAAACATTTTAATCACCTTTTAAAGATATGACAATTTGTATCTTGTAATCTCTGAAACCAATGAGAGTTCATAAATGGAAATAAATATCACAACATATTAACAACATGACATTTGGAAATCTACAGTGTTTATAATAGTTCTTCACTGAGGAAAATAAAACAAGCTGAATAAACAACAAGTTGAGACAAAACAACTTGTTAATAAATAGAAGTGCTAAAGGAGCTTGTCTAATATTTGTGTATGTATATTAGAATTTATATAAAATTAGTCTAATTTATTTTTTGTACTAAACTTTTGGAAGCTATAAAAGAAAATGTCTTTCCCTATTAATGTTCTCCTTTTGTTATGTTCTAATGAAACGTAACATTAACATATTGTCCTGGGATGTCCTGGGAGGAATTTTGCCTGCCTGGACCCCATGTCTAAAACATTATGGAAAGGTTGTTGAGGCTTATCCATCCCTCTGATCACCATCCATGCTGCTCATCCACAAGGGCATTAATAATACTGCCAGATCTGACCCTGAACAAATCAGCAGTGATCATAGGGCTCTGGAAGCTGGGATAAAGGGGTTGGGGGTACAAGCTGTGTGCTCGTCCACCTTCCCAGCTGAATGTAAGGACTCAGGAAGGGACATGCTCATCCTGGAGATGAATGCCTTGCTGCACAGATGAATGCATGGCTGCACAGATAGTGCCAATGGAAGACCTTTGGAATTTTCAATCCTGGAATGCTGTTCTGGGAAGGTGGTGGTGTCCTGGGAAAAGATGGGATCCACCTGACCAAGAAGGGGAAGACAATCTTCACACACTGACTCACCAACCTAGTGAGGAGAACTTTAAACTAGATTCAAAGGGAGCAGGTAAGAAAAGCCCACGAGTATTTATAAAAACAAGACAAACTTTGTTTTGAGAGTTCGATGTTGGAGGGAGAGGGAGGGCATAGAAAATTACAATAGGCTTATAGGAGCAACAAGAAGGAATTCAGTGAGGGAATCTGCTAAACATCTTAAATGTCTACACACAAATGCAAGGAGTACAGGGAATAAACAGGAAGAACTGGAGGTATTAGTACATAAACTAAATTATGACAATTGGCATTATTGAGATTTGGTGGGATAAGTCTAATGACTGGAATATTGGTACAGAGGACTATAGCTTGTTGAGGAAAGACAAGCAAATAGGAGGTGGTGTTGCATTACACATCGAGAATATATATACTTGTTCTGAGGTCCAAAAGGAGGTGGGAGGCAGACCAGTTCTGAGTCTCTAGGTAAAAATAAAAGGGGTAAAAAAAATAGAGGTAACCTCATGGTAGGGGTCTACTAAATCAGACTAATGAAAACAAATATTGAAAAAAGGATTGAAGGACAGCCCTATGAAAGCAGGCACCTGACTATGAAGGCTAAACAAGGAATTGTGCTGCATGAAAAAATGTGAACTGATCCCTCTGTAGCTGCCTTGCAAATTTCTGAAAAAGGGAAACATCTTAAAGAAGCTACAGAGGCTTGCTAAGCCCTGGTGCAGTAGACTTTAATCTGCATGGATATACACTAGCTATCTCATAATGGGACCTAACAGAGTTGGATACCCATTCAGGCAACCTTTAAATGGATAAGACTTGACACTTAACCCACTCTGCAAAGGCTACAGTCTCGGGTAGCTCCCTGAAGGGTCTTGTCCTGTCCAGGTAGCAAAGAAGAGTCCTCACTATGTCAAGTGGGAAGTTTGGCTTCCTCCTGGTTTGAGCAGGGCTTGGTGAAGAAAAATGGGAGGTGAATCAAGTGATTTAAAAGAAATTCAAGAACAACTGTAGGCCTCCTCCCAAACTGTTGCCGGAGAGTCACCTTGTGTTTATGGAACACTGCATGAGGTTGACCATTCATAAGGGCCCAAATTTCCCCCAATTTCTGAGCAGATGTAATAGCAACAAAAAAGGCAATCTTTGTAGACAGACTGTATAAAGAACAAGTTGCTAGAGGCTCCAAAGGAAGTCTTTTAAACCCAGTTAACACTATGCTGAAGTCTCAAGGAGGGGGATCTCAAATCGGTGGAGGCCAAACACATGAGGTCCTTGAAGGATTCACCAAGGGAATTACGGTAACCAGACTCACCATCATGAATTTGAAGTGACAGATGAATCTGTTGAAATGTTTCCAATCTATAGGTTCTGAAATGGATCTGATCAGCTCCCAACAGTGGCATACAACCTGCTGCTGTGAGGTAGCCACCAAGTAAGCAGCAGAGGAGGCAGTCTTCTATGCTGGAACCTCTGTTTCTTCCACAGTGGTTCTGATGTTCTCTGAGAGTTGTAATAATAAGAGGTAGAGGGCCTCCATCTGTTGGAGTTTTGAGGGCTAGCTATATCCCCCTTGAGACTGGTGTGTCTATGTTCAGTGATCAGAGGGGTGGTTCTTGAGTCCTTTAATGAATGAAAGGCTTTGTCAGTTGGTTGATTAAACAGTTTGTAACTTTCAAATGGGAGGTCCTCGATGGTTATTTGTACTTCCCAGGGTATTCCAGAAGATTGGAGCCTTGAAGCTCTGTGCATCACAGTGGGAGCGGCCATATCAGAAGCATCAAGAGTGGTCTGCAAAGATGTTCAGGCCACTAACTGCCCTTCAGACACTAGGGAATCTTAGCTCCTCCCATTCATTCTGTGGAAGCTCTGCTATGATTCACGACTCCTTGTCCACATTCAAACAAACAGAAGCATCTGAAAATTTGAAATGCACATCAAGAGGCAACCTGAGCAGTGGACCTTCCTGATGAATAAATGAAGTTTCTTATGGGCCTTCTCTTTAGTATCATATTTGGAGGCTCTTGATGTCCGGATCTTTCAGACACTGCTGCTACCACCACCAGTGATCTAGGGACTCAGTGGGCATAAAAATACTCAGAGAAAGCTTGATAACACTTATTGGCTTTCTTGGACATGGGTACCACGGATGGTGTGGTCTGTCACAGGCTCTTAGCTGATTCCATTAATTCATTGTTGATAGGCTGGCAAACCTACCAGCTACAGAGGCATGCTGAATGTCCAGTAGTTGGTGGGATGCTTCTTGTGTCACCTCCACTGGAATCTGTAAGGTTTCTGCCATGCACTGTAAATCTTAAAATTATCCAGCTGGCTAGGAGTAGCAGGGATGACTGCCTCAGCAGGTGAGGAGTAAGATTTCAAGGGCACTCTTATCTCCTGCTGTTGTTTCTCCTCATCATATTTCTGCTGGTTTTATCTATGGGATTGGACTAACAGACCTTCTTGAATAGATTTACAATGTCTTGTAGGAGGAGGAGATCTAACTTGGCTGGAGTGGCAGGGGAGGAAGGCTTCTTAGATTTTTGCATACCCCAAAGACTCCAAAATGTATAAGGGTACAGGATTGGATACCAAGAATATTCTGCATGAGATCCTTGAGGTCTGTGTTTGTATGGGCAATCTTGGGACTCTATCACACCAGTAAGGCTCATACAAGGGAAAGCAAGAGGTATAAATGGGGGACATATACTGCTATATCAGGAACAGGAGAAAAATGAATATTCTTCCTCTCAGCTTGGGGGAATTACACTGTCTGGTGTCCTGAGGTGCTCTCGGATGCCATTGACTTAAACTGAAAATGTCATCTGGAGTGTGGTAGCATAAGTAAGCTGTTCTGAGGCTGAGGGAGTAGCACTTAGAATGGCAGATGAGGAGTGGTAAAGGTGATATGGGATTCTACTGATAAAGAATTAAAGAGGAGGAACGTAATTAATGCCAATCGACATATGTGACACAATAAGGTCTACCAGCAAGGGGTTCTGTCACCTCTTACCCTCTATCTTTCGGGATGTTTGTGCTGTGCAGCTATGGTTCATTTCTCTGGTACCAGTTCTTGCCCACAAGCATAAGATCTCATTCTGACCCTCAGCAGCCTAATTACACTGTGTAAGGTGATACCAACATCTCTTTCAGTCCTGGGTATTCCCAAATACATCCTTCCCCAAGTTCTTAATTTCCAGACACTCAAGCCGTTCCTTTCTGGTGCATCATCCCTAGAGGTGTGAAACTATCCCTCCACGGCATAAACCTGCGCAACAGAGACCACTTTGCATTAAAACAAAGTATATTTAATAGAAAAACCACAGATTCAAAGATGAAATAGTGAAGGAAAGCAAATATACAAGTTACACAGAAAACAAAGATGCAAACTCAGGCTTTCCACTTTCATTGTAGATAAAAACTCTTTTCTAACAAGTTACCTCTTACATTAAAACAGTTTCCCAGGGTATCCCCTAGCTATACGAAGGATCCATCATTCTCAGACAACCTCCTACCTCATGGCTGTCCTCCAAGTTCTTGATGCTCTTCAAGAGTTATAAAGAATCCCGTACTATAAAACCCTTGGTTTTAAAAGCATTTGCAGGTTTTTCCCCCCCTTCATCACAATAGACATTTAAAGTTGGGAAAAGTCTCCTTTTTTAGTTTTTGATGACTGGGGTTTTTCTTTCCAGTTTCAAGGTGTTCTCATTTGCTTTGATAGTTCCTCATTGCTTTTTCCTGGGTTGGACAAGGATAGGTACCTGAAGCTAGTCTTGTCTGGTTGGTGAGGTAGCCCTTCCTTGCCTGATTGCTTCACTGCCCTGTTGTGAGGTGATACTGAAGTCGCAACACACACACACACACACACACACACACACACACACTCTACAAGTTTCATAAAAGCTCTTACTCAATATTCTCTTATAGTGAAACAACATAGTATGCAAACATTTAATTGCTTTTTTGGATGGGTTAACCCTTATTTTTCCCCCTTGGGGTGTCTAGACATTGTCACAACGTGGTTTTATGGAAAACAGGTTCTGTCAAACAAATTTCATTTCATTCTTTGAGGAGATTACAAGTTTGGTTGATAAGGGTAACTGCATAGATACAATACACTGACTTTTCTAAGGTCTTTGACTTAGTACCACATGGCATTCTGATTAAAAAATGAGCACTATAAAATATCAGTAAAGCACACATTAAATGGACTAAGAACTGGCAGACCTCAAAAAGTAGTTGTCAATGGGAAATCATTATGAAATGAGGGTGTTCCTAGTGGGGTTCTGCAAGGATTAGCACTAGGCTATTCAACATTGTCATCAATGATCTGCAAGTAAATATAAAATCACTGCTGATAAAATTTATAGATGGCAAAGACTAGTGGAATGGTAACTAGTGATGAGAACATTCAGAGCAATCTAGATTGCTTGGCAAACTGGGCTCATTCAAATAAAATGTAGTTTAATACAGCAAATGCAAAGTTATACATCAAGGTACAAGAAATGCAGGTCATATCTACAGAATAGGGATTGCATCCTGGAAAGCAGTGACTCTGAAAAGAATTATTGAGTCAATGTGAACAAGCAACTCAACATGAACTCCCAGTGCAATGCTATGACAAAGAAGGCCAGTGCAATCCTTGGATGTGTAAATGGGAATTATAAGAACGAGAAGGCAAGTGATTTTATTTCTATTTGTGGCACAGTTCTGATGTCCACATTTTAAAAAAAGATGTGGAAAGACTGGCGAGGGTACAGAAAAGAGCCACAAATTATTTGATGGTTGAGGAAAATGCCTCACAGTGAGAGATTGAAAGAGCTCCATTTGTTTAGTTTACAAAAAAGAAGACTGAGAGGTGACTTGATTACAGTGTATCAGCACCTTCACAGAGAGAAATACTGGATACTAAAGATCTCCTTAATCTATTGGAGAAAGGTATAACAAGAACCAGTGGCTAGAAGCTAAAGCCAGAAAAATTCAAATTGGAAATTATGCACAGATTTTTAGCCGTGAAGATGATTCTGGAACAAAACTACTAAGGGAAGTGGTGGATTCTCCATCTCTTGATGTCTTCAGCTCAAGACTGGATGCCTTTTGGGAAGATATATGCTTTAGCAAAGCAGAAGTTACGCATCAATCAAACACAATGAAATGTAACAGAATGAAATTTAATAGTATGTGATATTTAGAAGTCAGACTAGATGATAGACTCATAGACTCATAGGTCAGAAGGGACCAATATGATCATCTAGTCTGACCTCCCGCACAAGGCAGGCCACAAAACCCTACCCATACACATTTATAACAACCCCGAACCCATGACTGAGTTATTGAAATCCTCAAAAGTGAGATTTGAAGACCTCAAGCTGATCTAATGGTCCCTTCTGGTCTTAAACTATGAACCTACTACCTTGGCTATGTAGTCCTGAGGCAGAGTTCTCTAGTTTTCCATGCCCTTTTGGAGAAGGAGAAACAGACTGAACATCTGTCAGAAACATGTCACTCACTAAGGCAAACAAGGCACCCACAGAATTCATTATTCAGCACTATAGCAGCCTCACAAGAGGCGGCAAGTTTTAATTCTCGAGGACTTAGTCTGACTCACTGCAGCTAAGGTCCTGGTACTAAGAATCCCCTAAACTAATATAAAATTCCTAATTATTTATATATATTTGCCAACAGGCATAAAACTATTAACTACGCCAGCTATGCCAACAGGCATAAAACTACTATTAACTATAACTAGCTTGACAACCAATCTCACAGAATGCAGACTAAGCAAATCCTGCAGGGATTCCATCTCACTGCTACAGGCAGCAAAGGATGATTGGGCCCACTCCATCCTTAGTGTCTGTTAAGCTGTCTGAAATAGCTCAGGAGTGAAAGTAATAACTCTAGGACAGACTGTTAAAAACCAGCACACACACTCCACCAGTTCTATACATCCTTTAGGGCTAAGCCAGGCCACACACTGGGGATCTTTTGCTTATGCTTAGTAATCCTTGCCCCTCAGAGTCCAAGTAGCATAGAAATGAAGTTTCTTCTTGTCAGGGATTTTTATTCCCTACCCCAAGAGTTCAAGCTGATGGGATGAGTCCCTGTGCATGTCTCCTCTTCATAGGTGTTTGGGGGAGCAAACAGCAAAGTCTTCATTCTTTGATGTTTCACAATGATTCATTTGGTTTCCATGAGCCTTCTTGGTGGGAAGGACCTAAAGCCTTCTCTAGGAAGCCAGCATTTTACATTATTTAATGCTCCTCTCCTGTTTGATGATTTACATCATTACAGAGGATTACAATGCAAACACATGGGGCACAGATGTTAACAGTGAAATTAATATATACAGCATCCTACAACCATTTTATAAAGTCTAAACGTTAAACACATTCTTACAAAACTTAAGATCTATTTTAATAATACAAATGCTCAGGTAAGCCAGACTGGATTTCCAGCTATACATTCGTCAGTGTTCAGCTGAGGCCCAGGGGACATGTGAGGACATTAGAAATGCAGGTGGAATCCCAGCAGACACTGTTACCAATTAGATCTGATCTCGCATGCCTGAGGCACATGCACACCAGGAGACAAATCCATGAGGAGAATAATTCAAAGAACTATACTGCTATAAGAATGCTCTTTTTTGAAATCTTCAAGAATTCAATGTAAAAGGCAAGTTTGGTGGTCATTCATGATCCCCCCAAAGTCTGAACAAGATGGTTTTGAAGAAATTAAGGTTCTCAAACTTAAATTAACATGTACTTCCTATAAATTAATTCAATCTCAGTGGAACACTTGCACTTAAAAATCCATACATGTGAAAAGATCTATCCTTCCAGTTATGTACATAGCATTAATGCCCATAATCCTCACTATACATTGATACTAAATAAGGGCCTTACCAGTGTATGTTACATTCACCAAAACAAGTATACCCAAAGGGTATGTCTGCAGCAGCATGTGCTACAGCACAGGCTGTACAAACCTGCCTGCACTTTAGGTACTTGCATTGCTAGCCCACATTGAAGCTTGTACTGTTACATTGTCAATGTTATTTTGAGCAAACTAGCTAGATTAAAGCTAGTGTGGGTATGCCTACTGTGGCAGATCAAGTCCCCTCCTGGGTCTCACCAGCCGGCCACAGTCTCTTCTGGCCGGGGATCTGAGGTAATTCCACCCCAAGCTGGACAAGCTTTTTGGCTTTTCCCTTCCCCCTGGCACCTCTCTCGCAGGCCAGTGGGGTGCAGTCCTTACTTCAGGCCTGAGGGCCGCCCTTCAACCCCACAAGGGAGGGCAGGTAGTCCCAGTCTGTGTATCTGACCCAGGGAGGTACCTTTCTGTGGGCCCCTCCAAGGGCTGCAGGGGTCGTGGTGGAGCCCTGGAGGCTCAGAGGGCCACCAGTCCTTCCTGGAGGCTGGGGTCAGAGTGTCTCCTACTCCACTTCTCCAGCTGTAGGGGAAACAGGTGAGCCTCCTCTAACCACTACAACCTTCTAGCTGCTCCTTCCTCTCCTTCTCCTATGTTCCCCCCCCCCAGTCTTTAGGGAAGGCAGGGTTTAAGTACATCTGGGTCAGGCTCTTAATTGGGTCCAGGTGCCTCCAACTGAACTGGAGTAACTCTAGGGAAAAGGGCTTTTAGCATCCTGGGGCTCACATATCAGCCCTGGCATACCCTTTTGTAGTCATCTGGCCTGACTTTACCACACTACACTTGATGAAAATCACACCTCTGATTACAGTGCAGACATATACAAAGTTAATACTAAGATGTTTCCTTTAATTTCCCTCAACCATTGCCTATGCATTATATATTTTATATTATTCACTTGCACTGTAATCACTGAATGATACAGGATATACACTTGTCTGTCTTCATCTCATGTGTCTGTAAAAATCACCACCACCACCACCTCCTCCTCCCAACACCAAGGCTAGCTTCAGTTATAAGCAGGTTCCTATCCATTTCTGTTTTGAGCCTGGGGTTGCCAAGATGGTTTTATGTACTGTGTTATACCACTGTCTCCTTGAACATCCATGGTGCCTCTCACCATGCACTCTCCCATAGAGACTAACTTTAGGCAGTCACTATGGGAGTCATTCTAGCAACATGGCCAAACTTGTGTAGTTGGTGCCTTTTGATGACTGTAGTCATGCAAAGCAGTTTCAGTCTTCTACTGTCTTCAGTTTTCTACATAATTTTTTAGCCTATCTAGCCGTGTCTCACCTAGGATACAATGTAGGTACCTCATTTCAAATGTTTGCAGCTTTTACTCCAGATGCTTCAGTACCTGTGTTTGCAACCATAATATAATATGGATACAATCCGTATTGTATGTAATCTGGTTTAAGATATTATGGACACTGATTTAAGCTTCCAAACATTTTTATTCAGGTGTGCTAACAACCTGCTATCAGTAGCTACCACTTATTGATGTCATCTTCATAGTGGCTATTATCTGTTATGGTGGAACCCAAGTAGCAGAAGGTGTCTACTTCTCCAATGTCTACACTGTTAATGACTAGTTTAGCCTGTTTCTTGATTTTTGATGTTACCATTAGTTTGGTCTTTTCTTCATTCAGTCAACAAAAAATATAGATATTTCAAAAACTCAGTGTTTTGTAGATTCTAGACAATAATTAAAGTTGAAGAGAGAGTATATAAAGATAGATTTTTCTACTTAAGGCATATATTGTTAATGGGAGATGTGCATCCATAGAATACAGATTACATATAAACTTCAATTTATTCTAGTTAGTGATACCAGATGATGGGAAAGAATGTGTTTAAGAGACTGCAGTTTCACTGTTCTGTAGAATGGACACAGAACAAAACACAAAGCCAAAAGTTATACAAAGGATGTCTACACCTGGTTCATGAAAACATCAGCTGAAAAACAGAAGTATTTGTGAAGTGGAAACAGCCTATAAACTGCTTTTTAAACTTTTTTTTCTGTTACCCTTTTACCATAGCAATAAGCAGGGATGATCTGATCTTTCCTGTTACTCTTGCTGTAGGACCTACTGATGCATATTGTGAAGTCTTGCAGCCCTTCATTGAAGTGACTGGAGGGCCTGAATCTTTAGTAAGAGTTTTATTTTAACTGGTTATGTAGACATTTGAATTAAATATGTATTGACAAATGTAGGGGTGCAGGGCTGTCCCTCCATGTCAGTCCATGAGAGAGGCCATGCCCCTGCATTGTCAAATCTGGGCAGGCAGGCTCAAAGCAGGGAATTGGCGCTCTCTGGTGCCCAGGTCCTCAGACAGGGTCAGGGCAAATAAGCAGTCTATGGCCTCAGGCTCTCAGGCAGGGTGGGGCAGTGGTGAGCAGCAAACACAGTTTAGGGCTCACAGGCAAGAGCGAGCACCAAATGTAGCGTAGAGGCCCAGGTAAAGAGCTGAGCACTAAGCAATCCAGAGATCAGGTCTTTGGTGGCGATACCTGAGGTTCAGGGCTGTCAGTCTCCCTGGGATAAAAGGCTAGAGGTAGCCCCAGCAATTCCTCAGCGTCCCAGGTGGCAGGCAGCTCCAGCAGCTCCTTGGCATCCCAGGTAGAAGGCAGCTCCGACAGCGGGTGAGAGATGTCCAGCTCCTTCGAAAGCTTCCCCCCAATTGAGTTAGAGGGCCTTCCCTTTATACTTTTCCTTCCTGCCCCACCCCTCTGCTTCCAAAAGGGCAGGCCTGGATGCCCTGGCTCCACCCACCGGGGCAGAGGTCTCCCTGTCCATCTCAAAGGGAGACCATGCCTCTCACTACACTTCATCCCATCAAGTCCAGCTCCCGGGCTTTGGGGCTGGCCAGGCCTCCCTCGCCCAACCATAATAGCCCATCATGTTTGCATTCTCCTTGCCAGCTTGATGTTGCAAGGTAAATGCAAATGGCTGGACGGTAAGGTACCACCTCATAAGTCTAGCATTGGTCTCCTTCAGTTAAGGAGGGAAGGCTCTGTAGTAGCGTTACAGACCTTCTGATAAGCTGTTTGTGATCTTCCGACCCACAAAATCACTGCTGTTATCACGGAGTACATAGGAATATGAGGCATTGTGTAACTGAGGAATTGAATGCCTCTTCTTATGAAAATTTAATCCCTTGAAAGCTCTACTCACATCTTGCTTATGCGTTTTACTTCCTTAGGATGTTTAGATTCATCCAGAAGGAGAACACCACCACTTCCTACTATAAGGAGGAAGAGTGTGATGACCTTGAGGGTGCAGGCTTGTTATGTTCACAGACTACCATGTTTGATAGAATGTATAACTGAAGTTTCACTGAGAACACACGAAGCCCCATACGCACTTCCATGCCACTGAGCCACCTGGCCTGGTATCTGGTCTGATGACCACTTTCTCTGGACTAGACATCAAGTAGCTTTTAAATAACATTAAAAATGAGTTCACCAAGAGATGCTAGTATGGGATCTGGATCAAGATCTTTATATATTGATTTGCTCCAATTGCTGGCTGGAAGTGAAACAAGAATAGTGATGGGTATCCACATGAGACCCACCAGTCCAGGAGTGGAGTCAGATTTTATCTTAGGAGAGATGTGCTAATGGTAAAATGGACATTACCTTCTGTCTCTCTTCTCAAATAAAAGATATTCTTGGACAATAAACTTAGATACTGGATATCTGTGATGGCTGTAATTGGCTTTTCCACTTGTTTGCTCAAAGCCATGTTTCTGAAAACTTTTGATGATGGTTGCTAGTTCTGCATAACATGATGAGAAACTACTGACAGAAGCAGACATATCACTTTCACAGGAAGTAAGGGATGATACAGCATTTATGAATACCCATGCAGAAGTTACAAGTCCAGAAAGGGAGTACTGTCTATTGAAAATGCTGCTTGTAATTGAAGCTATAGTATCTCTGGGCAACTTTTCCCAAACATATTTTTAGTAAATCTCTAGGTGGGTGTTTTTCTTCATATTCTGAAGCTTTTGGAAGATAATACCCATATCTTTTGGAAAGATAAGGTATTTCCACCAAGAAAATCTCTCTACTTATGGACGTAAGAGACTTGAAATCTAAAATGGGCTGCATGCCATTGTTTCTTTGTGCCATAAAGATTCTTGTGCCCTTATCAAAATATCTGTCTGTCCACAGAACTGGTTCTATGGATCCAGTGTGCAGGAGATGGACTTCATTTTCTGAGGCTAGGAAGGGCTTGTTGATAAAAAGTTAAAATAAACCAACACTAAAATGGTTCACTTCTAAATGCGGGCCTACCCTGAAGTGCCCCTCATAAAGGGAGGAGAGTATCTGGTCAGATGTCGGAAATTCAAGATCAAGAAAATCTTTTGGAATTGGGTAATTTTCCAGAAAATACCAAAGTTGGTCTTCCACCTCTCAGGAAAGACAGCAATGGCTTCTTCTTAACGTGTAAGCTCTACACTGGAACCTGGAAGAGCAGCAACTTCAAAGGGAATATCTGCTGAGATAAGGTAGTTAGATGATTCTCTCAATGGTAGGAGAGAGGGACTTATTCCCATGTCTAAAATCTTAATGACTGCTTTGTCTCCATGCTCTCCAAAGGTCTTACCAACAAAATATTTAGAAAGATAAGATGTCAAACTGCAATTCCAATTTCTTCAAAGAAAGCTTCATCTATATCCCAGCACACATCTTCTCAAGTTTTGAATGTATAGCAAATCAGAGTCAGGTGACACATCAGTCCTCAGAAAGCTGCTAAGGAAATCTAAAGTAAGGTAGGTTTGATTTATTGTTTTTTTGTGTTGATGTGCATGTGGACGCTCACAATGGCCTCCTCATTAAACACAGATGTGCATAATAGAGACTACGGCCAATATTCTCGGGGCTGGCCTGTTGTATCCAAGTTCAGTGTGAATGAAAAGTCTTATTCTCCTGTATGTAGGTTTGGCTGGAAATCCTCCCTCAACTGGTATGATACTGCCGTCTACTAAGGAGACTGCAACAGGCTTAACCTTATGCAGATTAATTAAGACCTTTTAGTCCTTAGGTATTACTAAATCTTGCTAGAGAACTCCCACTCCACCTTAATCACACTGTCACTAAACAGCTGAGGAATTATTCAGCAGTTCTTCAACTCTGTAAGTGGGGAAAAGGTTTGTGTTTTGTTTTTAGTGTTTCATTTTGTACAATCATAAGCACTTGTGAAGTACCCCTCCCCCATTTATATTTCTTTCTGGAAAGCTTGGTTTTAGAATGTCAAAAGTCCAGCTTTAGAGATTTCTCCTTCTCTTTAGAGTAGAAGGGAGATTCTCATGAGGGATTTAAAAAATTTGTATTGTCTCTAAGAGCTGATCGTGAGCAACTATCATCGCCAGTACCTGGGCCAAACCCTGAGAGGGGCTGGGGAGCGGACGTGTGCAAGGGAGAGTTGAAAGGACAGCCTGTAGACATGTAGCCTGCATGCCTTTCTAAGAAAAATAGTAGACACTTGATGACCTCTTGTGGGGACCACTGGAAACTGGAAAGGGAGAGGAGATAGGTGCCTCTCCCAGGGACGGTGATCCCTGCTACTGGGTCCAAGCTGAGTAGGGACTGACCACTGAGAACAGGCGTGAGCAGGAGCAACTAAAGACAAATAACTCACCGGAATAAGAAAGGTCACCAGAGCTGGCAGTTTTCATGCCATCTGGAATATTTCAGGTAAAATACTTGTGAGAGGAGGGATGTTTCTCAGCCATCGTAGCATGTACCATGCCTATGTGCTGGCCGTAAGCTGGAATTTCATTATTCGGGTCACTGTGGGAGATCTTTCCCTGAGATTATCTCCAAAGCTTCAGGAGACTCCAGTGAAACTTTCCTTGTTGGTTTTACAAGATTTGAGGATAGGGTTTCTAGACCTATGGGGTGGGAGTTTGGGGAGAAAAACAAACAAAACAAAACCCCAAAACCAACTTGCCCTCAATTGCATACCACTGATTCTGGTATCAATGAAGGGAGCTTCTATGCAAGCTATTCGACTGTCTCAGCATGGACCTCACACGCACAGTAGCATGAGCCAGGCTTTCCTGCAGCCTGCTCAGTTGTCTCAACATAGACTCTGCCCACATGCTGGCTGGGAACTGGCTTTGATGTCTGTCTGCTATTTCTGAAAGGGATGAGAAAAAAAAAGGTGCTGTCCTTTAGACCCTACTCTGAAAGCCAAACGATTATTTATTTATTTATTTTTATGAGTTTAGCAGTTTTCAGGAGATAAACCTCAAAGCCAATGAAGAAACTAAGACATTTAGTTAAGCATCCTATGAAAGTTCTGCTACAAAGGAAGATTTGGAGTCTGCCATGTGTGCTACTTGGAGGCAGAGAATACTGGAGAGTTCTTTCTGACTAGTGGTCCTAAACCCAAGCTCAGATCAAAGATGTGATCTGCTATAGTGATGGGGAATGCCTCCACTGTGAAGACTGTGACATGGAGAGAACTGAGAAAATTCTGTTCAAGAGAGAAGCAATTGCCTGATTGTCGTATAAGGCATTCTAATATCTATTCCTTACTGCAAATTTATGTAACTTCTACCATACTACTGCAGAGAAGCAATAGTTCTTCAATTCCATCAAAGCAAGTCACACTGTTAACAGCACTGATTCAGCTTTTTTTAGACATCTAGAAATATCTTGTTGAATGGCAACAGCTTTCCTTTTCCTGTGTCAAGTTCAGCTTTCAGATGAGCAATCTGTGATGGCAGCAAGCTGCTGGCTTTATTTAAAAAAAATATTTCCACACTAAAACAATATAAATCTGGAACAGCTAATTTCAATAAGTAAGACTGAACAGAGAGTTTTCAATAAGATCACATGCAGATAACCCTTTCCAAACACTATCCCACAATATTATTTTTTAAAAGAATTTCCCTTCTTCCCGTTTTGGATCACAGTTGCAGAAATACTAAAACAAGCATTTATGGGGAAAGTAGCTAGCAAAACACAATAATTTGAAAATAGGCCATCATAATCAGTGATGCTTTTATTGAGCTTTATCTAAGGCAAGTGAACCTTTATTTCCTAGATTTAACAAAGAACATATTTCATCACAGTGCAACTGTCAATGTTCAGGAAAACTGGTCAGACAGCAGACAATTCTACTTCAAGTTAAAAGGTGCTATTATTATCATGAAGAAACAATTATATCTATTATGATTTTAAACATGCAAATAGTCAACCCTTAGACAAAAAGAATCTAGACAATTAATTTAAAAATGAATCTTGTTGGGATTATCTGAAGCCATCCAAAATCTATTAATTTAAATAATTTTAGTAATTCAGAATTAAATTTCTTCCCACTCTTTGGCATTGTGTAGTAACGTGCAGACAGCCAAAATCAGGAGGCGGAAGGGGGGTTGGCAGAATTTGTGAAACAACTTGTATGTTAAGAGATGATTTAGAAAGAATTATGTCTTTTTGTCTGAGTTTTTTTAATTACTAAATTAGAGTAGCAGATGCTGTATAGTTTCTGTTAAATGCCTTTTTTATTTTAAAGTCACAATGGGTAAATCTGTATAGTTATGTCACATTATATCACTTTTGTTATATACCATAGGTATTTCTAAGGCAACTATAACCATTGTAACTTAGCATCTAAGAGAACAATTTAGGAAGCACTAATGATATTCTCAAAAGGAAATTCCATTCTGATTGAAAGAAGAATACAATACGTTAACAAAAGACATACAAAGGATATTAAAGTTGAAATAAGGGTCTAGTTTAAAACCACTCTAGCAAGGAAATTAAGATTTCCAGTCTGTTCTTAATTTATCCCACTGAGCCCAAGATATTGTAGGATGCAAAGATCAATCTGAAGTTACATACTTGTATGTATTACAATACTCAGAAACAACTAGGCTAGTTAAAGATTGAATGGGAGTGTTTTATAAAGGAAATATACAGAACCTTAACGATACCAGAATCACTAGCACCCCCCTCCCCTTTTTTAAGCAAGCTAAAAATTCAGAGCGTTTTTTTTTAATTTCAGGGAAATTTACATACTATTTGGCTGTCTAACAAAGTAGAGAAGCATTCATTTATAAACTGTTTTGAGTACCATGTATTTCTGGGATAGACTGCTTGAGTAATTCTGACAGAAAAAGTAGGTCTTGAGTAATACAGGAATTCAAGGATGAAAACTGGATACCTTATGGTCTGGTTCCTGTAAACCTAACTTGGATCCAGATTGCTGCGTAGCTAGTAGTGTTGCCGTCCCTTTTTCAACACCTTATTTAGTGAGGAACACATGAACTAGAAAGGATTAATTTGAAAAATATTTTAATCTGTTTTTATTTTTCTGTGTGTTGCTTCAATAGCCATATTGGAAGCACTGAACCACAGGGAATGACATGCCAACTAAGAACTAAGCAGTGGCCATGCCAGCTTTACATTTAAGCCATTACATTCTCTGATCTAACTTAAAGGGGGTTTTAGTCTGAGGGGGGGAAAAAATCAAAACTATATATATTGCACATAACAAAAATGCTTTAGACACATGCTACAAGTTACCTGCTACTGTGACGCCATCCAATTTTTTTGTTCTCTGTTAAAACGTTCTCTTTTTTACATTGTGACATCTTTGTGTTAACTTCACTTCAGTGGGAAGTAAAACATTCACAACTATGGATGGCACTGCTGATCTACCTTCAGACTTCACCAAGAAAGATGCCCTATTTGGTGTTTTAATACTCACCAATACAGGCTTATATAAATGAGTGTATTAAAGTACCAAATAGGAAAGCACTTCTCTTGGGATTGACTTGTTATTCATATATTGCATAGAGCTTCTTCTACAAAATGATGGCTCTTGTCTTGCTGTGATTTGTGACTGTAGTAGAAAGAGGAAGCCTGAGACATGAGGCCTGGTATAAAGGCCTAATGTAAACCCCAAATATAGTTAAACCCTGTTAATATAAAGCAGAGTTAGCAAGAGTCAGGCCAAGTCAGGCTCTCCTCTGTTACAAAACAAGCCTGCTTGCAGGTTCACCATCTGGAATACGAACTTAGCAAGAATATGGCTAGTATTGCAAAAACACTAACATTCCTAAGAAGGACTAGGCACTGGACACTTGCATAAACACATTCCAGAAGGATCATGCCAGAACACCGGGCCTAATGCAAGGTTGGGGAGTGTGTTTACACCATAAAGATGATACAAGGACGCATTGACCCCTCTTAAAGATAATGACAGGGCAATGGATGGAGCTGTATTGATCAAACCAACAGTTACAAGGTAAAGAGTGGTAACTAATCATGTCACAGGGGCAATACATAACTTGTTTGTATCAGTGTATAAGAGAAGGATCTCAGAGGGAGTGTCTTCATCTGGCCAAGGGGGGAGACATTCACTGAGCTGGTCCATTGTCACGGGCATACATGTATTAAGTGTACTTGTAGCACATTCAGGGCACTAATATTGCACTTTGTTGGCAATAAATCTGGCCGAGCAACTTCACTACTGAACAGAGTCTGTGGTCTTATTGGACAGTTCGATCGGAGTCTGCTGTACAGACTACCTGTCCAGAGCCAGTGCAGCATGCAAAGAGAATGCACACATGCAGCCAACAACTGATGACAGTGAATGCTGCTCCATGTACCTTAACTGCACTCGTTAACCACCCCTTTTTATTGTTGCTTCATAAGGGAGGAGGTTGGCCTCTTGGTGACTGACTGACCTTCCACCAAACCAGAAGGACTTCCATTAAGAGGGAAGTAGAAGTTCCAAGTATGTATCCATGCATCTATCTATGGCACATATATGCCCCCATTACTGTAGTATCTAAGTAAATCAGTCTTCAATGTATGTATCCTCACAACATTGCTATGACATAGGGAATTATCCTATTTTGTATATATTATAACTATAATATAATATATAATATTAAATATTTAATTGCATTGTTTAAATTTTTAAAATATAATTAAATATTTTATAATATTTAATACTATCCCAATTTTACAGATGGAGAAATGAAACACAGAAAGACTAGGTGACAAGCCCCAGGCCACACGGGATCTCTGTGCTAAAGCGGGTAATAGAACCCCGCGATTACAAGCCCTAAGTTGGCACCCTCACCACTGGATCATCTTTCCTCCTCAGATGCAGATTGCCTCCCCCAGTGCCAATGCACAGAAGAACCATCTTACTCGCTTGCTAACTTCCTGAAGTGCTACACACCCTACAGTTTATAGAGGATGACTTTCCATGTCCATCATATGCAAAGTTGTTCTTTAGGTTCTGTATTATTATTAGTTTCTGGACCTAGAGATCATTATGGACAATTTAACTCATTCACTCAGGCTGAAAATGGTAGCCATAGTTTGCCCTTTACAGCACATTGGTTAAATTAGTGTTGGGAAGGGAGGTTTGCCTTCCCCTGGAGAATCCTTTTGGGACCGTATCGGTGTGCAAAGGAGTAAATGAAAAATGTTTGAGACAGGACAGTAGGGAGACACTGATTAAAGCTGGGCTTGTGGCATCCCTAGTTAAAAGTGACATGGAAGCAATCACCCATTTCAAATAAGTTCCCTCCCATGGTGGACTTTGGCTAGTGAGCCATTTATTATTAATGTTGTATTTTGGGTAAAAGTTCGTTATGTGGCCTTCCTTCTTAAAACTTTGGGAACAGGTTTAGGAACAGATGAGCTAGGCACATGGAAGAGTGTCTTATCACTGCACAGATTTACAGGGCCCTAAGACCAAACACATGCCTCCTTGCTATTGGTATAAACTGAATCTTAATATTTGGAGTATGTAATAGGTGCTGTTGTGCTTTGTGATTATTTAGCACCACAGAAGTGCCAGGTAACACTTAAGTTATTTCAACAGATGTTGTGACCTCTACATATAATCCAGGTATCAGTGTTCTGATTTTGTTCTCGTGCTCAAATTATAACTTTATTTATACCTGTGTAACCTCCATCCTCTTCAGATTTTGGACTCAGTGACAGTGTGCAGCTGCATCAGCCTTAAGTAGGGTCGTTTGGGTGACACCAAGGGCATGATTCCATGGTTGGTTTATTTGCCATGGAATCCACCTCTTGCTATGAAACTGTGCTGCAGCTTTCATTAATTTTTGTCTGTTTACAATCCTTTTGGCTGTAAAGATAACCTTAAAAATAGGAACATAAATAATTTACTTAGGTCTGACTGAATCTGAAGACAACCTGAAACAATAGCTCAAAGAGGTACAAATTGACCCATTCAAGTAAATGGGTTAACTCTGAAACGTAAACAGAAAAAATTGAAAGTCAATATTAACTATTTCACTGCTCACCATTTAAGAAAAAACATGTTTCCTAGCTGTTTCTCATGCCTTACCCCAGTGGCAAAAGCCACATCTGGCCCCTAGTCAAGCTGCTGAATTTTCCAACTTGCGCCTGACCTTTCTGCCAACTGAGCATCATTCATAAGTACTATAATCATATTAAAATGAAAAACAAAAAACATTTCTGTGTGTTGTATAGTGATTTTAATTCAGCGAATTCATAAATTTCAACTATTAGAAAACTGTCTTTGCAGTAAAAATGAAAACTTTTGCTGGCTCATCACAAACTAGGAATGTGTTTACAATATCTTGTAACATGAAATACATATTCTCACGTTACATCCTACAAATATTTAATCAACAAAGATGCTGTTACAATTTTTTTAATTTGTAATTGTGGATTTGGTATCTAACTAGAATATAATTTTGGCTACAGTATGTATGTGCAAAGAATACTTCCAGATAAGCACTAGATCAAGATAATGTTCATGCTCAAATCATAATGATGTACATTGTCAAATTACTGCACACAACAATACTTTCATTGTTCATTGTGCACTTGAAATGCATCAATGCCAGTAAGTGCTGAAATTATGCTGTGAATGTGTATTCAATGAATAAACATTAAAGAGAAATGTATCAGCAAATACCAAGACCACCAGCACAAAAATCCCAGAAGCATAATGTTGGTCTTAAATTAGCAGAATATAATTTCTTTTTAAAATGTGACTGTTAGGCTTCTTTGGGTGAAGTTACAAATTGTCTCAAGCACTTTCAGGATTTAACAGGCTTTAGGAACAAAGTATTTTCAATAAGACGTTTAAAGGGCACCTTGGAAATATCATATTTTGATTTAATCTTGTAGTTAAGACACAGGACTGCGAATTTCTTCCTGTATGACACTGGGCAAAATCATTCAACCTCACTGTGCAGTACTTTCTCTATTGTAATGTGAAGAATAAGAATGCCTACATACACAAGGCCAATGTGAGCTTCACATCGTAAACTTTGGTCCTGAAACTGCAAACAGTGTTGCACGCAAGTAACTTTATTCCATGAGCAGTTAATGTGACTACTTATGTTTGTAAGTACCGGCAGGATCAGGACCAGGGCCATAGATGATGAACTCTCTGGACATGAACCTTGTCTTCTAATGTGTTTGCATAGCAACTATGGATGAATGCAAATAACGAGAAACAAATAAGACTCCTAACACTAACCATTTCTCCTCTACAATGAAATGGATAAAACGTCCTTAGAAACAAAAACTTTGTGTTTAAAATCTTTTCTCACTATTTCTGAATTCAAAGAGACATTATCCCATTCAAGGAAAATCATGAACAGTGAGAACAACAAGTAACTATAATAAGAATAATTTTGAGATTTATATTAATACGTGTAATATATGAATGCGTAATATATTGTTAATCTTATTACATATTCCCAAACACTGTATTTTACACTTTAAAGAATTACATTAGGTACAAATTGTGAATTACCACCAACAGTTTTGCAAACAAATTATTCACAAAGTATTACGATGACCATTATTACAAATTATTATTACAAGTTACAAATACATTATTACAAACGTGTAATACTGAATACATAGAATAGCAAACAGAGTATAACAAATATCCTAATTTTAAGGCAAAATTAAAAAAAAAAAAAAAGCTACTATAGAAGACAACCCAAAAAAGGTACCACTAGAGAACTAGTTGCACTGCATTTATTCCCAGGCAGAGCTAAATGACCATGTCCAGACCTATGAAACTACATGCAAAATCCATAAACTTAAGTACAGCAAGGACAATGAATCCTTCGGCATGTTGTACTATTTCAGCACATGTCCAAGTTCTCCACTGAGTAACACAGAAACTGTCATACTGTACCATACCACTGATTTCTCTAAGACCCGGTCTACCCTTAACTTTGCAATTCGGCGACACTCAACGGGAGATACGCAAGATACGTAAATCGCTTGCGTATCTCCCGTCGACTTTGCGGTGTCTTCTCTGCACGCAATCCACACTGTACTGCGCTGAAGGGAAGAGCATTCCCTTTGACACAGCGCTACGCTACTTATCGGGGTGGTTTTCCTGCATCGCTTGCTGGATCGACTGAGTGTGTCTACACAGACCACTCAGTTGATCCAGAGCAATCGATCTGACGGCGGCAAATCTGGTGTAGACCCAACCTAATACAGTATTCTGCTTTCAGCAGGGGCAAATACCTGATGCTTCAGAGGAAAATGACCACTCTTCTCACTATGCACTATGTTCTTAGCCACTTACACAAAGCCGTATATGGGAAGAAATTCCTTTCTGATTGCAGATCAGTTTATGACTTGAATTCTGAAATATTTTTATTCATTTTTGCTTGCATAGCTAAAAGTCTTATTCATTTACTATTTAATGCTCACTATATTTAAAAAATTCAGCCACAGTGTTTATCTTGCTAATTTTCTCTGACAGTAAATTCCTCATGTTGTCTATACGCATAAAGGATATTTGCTTTTATTTTATCTAATTTTACTGCTCTTTAATTTCACTGACTGTCCCACAGTGTACAGTGAGGTAAAGGAAGGAAAGATCCTCTCACATTACCTCTTCCTAATATTGAATACTTCAGCCAAATTCCCTCTCTCTCTCTCTCTCTTTTTTTTTTTTTAATCATGTTCTAATAACTGATTCTAGGTTTTGCAATCTTATCACATTGCTCCACTCATTCCATTAACCATTTTAGTCACCATTCTCTGCTATACCTTTCCTAGCCAAGGAGGGTCTCAGGAAGCTAACTCAGGCTTGGGGTAAGACCATCTCCAATTAAAACATTGGATGTTTTAGTTAACGTTTAGGATTTACAAATATCCACACCTCCTTAACAAGTCTCTTTGAACAGCTTTGTTCTCTCTGCATTTTCTGCATCTTTTTATGTTATTTGTTGCAGTTCTTTTTCATTTCTAGGGGTGCTGCTACATAAGTCACTGGTTTAGGGGTTCCAGACCAGACATGAGAACCTATTTCTTTCCCTCCCTAGGTAAGGGGGGGCTTCCTGCTGGAAATGAGCAGTTGGAAGGGTTAGGCCAGATGGTGGAAGGGCAAATGTTTAGCTTATAACTTTCTTTCTTGTGACATGGATGTAAAGCAGGACTTTTGGTAACATCATCATTCTTATCTCAATCATCAAGCTTCCTGACATGAACTAGGAGCAACATACTACTGATATCTTCCTGTCTGCTTCAGTCTCAATAGTCATCTCAGAGCAAGTCTAGATGACTTAGTGGTAAAAATGCCAACATTCAACCATTCTTAGCACCAGTGGAGTGTCACCACTGCTAGGGTAGCAGCAAGAGAATTGCAGAAAATCCTGAATGTAAATAATACCCTATCTTACTTGTTGCATCTTAGACTAGATCATAAGCTCTTCAGAGCAGAAACCATGGATTTGTGTGTGTTTGTGCAGCAGCCAGTATGAGACATTAATTCAAACTGGAAAAATACTGAAGGAAAACTTATCGTCAATACAGTGGAAGATTTGTTTAAGAGGAGGCCATTTTGTAAAAAACACAGCATTGTACTTCTGCCACACTATGAAGCATTTTTATTTTTATTGGACACAAAAGTGCTAGTCATAAAAGTTTCCTGAAGTTTAATTAATAAATGTGTATCTTCTGCACATGGTTGTCAGTGTTACATCTTCATCCTCATTTTCTTTGCCCCTTTGCTTAAAGTATTTTTCCTGCACACTAAGAAATTTGAGTTGATAAAAGTCTTCCTATACCATAAGCAACTCAAGTTTCCTGCCTGATTAATTCATGTTATTTATTAGAAAGCTTACCTTGTATGATGTAAATTGTTTGTGATCAGCATCTACACGCTACAGTCTACATAGGTAGGTTTGCCTCTAAGTTAAATTACTTTTTAGCTACTTACATACACGGTCATATAGAAAAAGACAGTTATGAAAACTAATCTTAAGTCTAGTGATATTTTAGAATATATTTATTCAGACAAGTCTACATTTAATCTTAATTTATCTGGAATTATGTTTCACAAAACTGTAGTCAGGAACAATACAATTTTCTCCCATTTTCAGATCATACCTTAGTTTTTTACAATTCCGCAGCAACTGATCTCAGATTTTAAACATTAGCTAACTAGGAAAGTAACTGACCACTTAAACACACAGCTCATTCCATAAATTAAAAAAGATCTACTTCAGTAAGTACCTAAGCGTTGATGTTGACTGATAACAGGAATGTAACAATATTTAGATGGACCTCCAAAACACAACTGATGGCTCCTTATGCAACTTTAATTGCATGCCCCTTTCCAGCATCTAACAAAAATGTTAGTTTTAAACTATGACACGCTTTGTCACCCCTTGACAAAGTTAACTATCTACACGTATTCATCATTCATTAAAGAGCACCTATCCAAAACTTAATGCATCTTGCTAAATGTTAAGAAGGCAAACCCCACTAGTCTAAATGAAAGCAAACCCATCAGCCTCCCTAAAAGCAGGAAAAGAACAAACCCATCTCAGCCCAAAACATTAGCTTCTTGGCACACAGATCCCTGCCCCCAGATCACCACTTCCTTCCCAAAAACCTGTGAGAAAAAATGACCTTTGAAGTATGTCCCATAGCTTTGGGCTATTTTGGAATGGAAGAGGAGAGTGATACATGAAATCCAAGGCTAAGGGCCTCTTACAGAGAACTCTCTAACAGTAGCAGCTCCATCTCTTCTAAATAAAAGGGACTCTAGCTCTCAGACATCCACTGATCATAACAAAACTTTATAAATCAAAAATACCACTTGAAACTCCACCCAGAAACCAGCAGTCAGCCAGTGCAGATCATGAGTTCACAGCAAGAAATTTTACATAACAAGTGAGGACCGCATTCTGCACTAGGTTCACTTCTTGAGTTGATTTATGGCATAATCCCACTTACAATGCACTGCAGTAATCTAATCTCACTGTAACACAGGCATGGATCATGGTTCAAAATATATTATTGAACTCTCAAAAGAGACAGTGAAGCCTAGCGTACAGAGCACTGAACTGGGATTTAGAAGACCTGGATTCTAGTCTCAGTTCTGCATTGGCCTCCTGAGTGAACAAGAAGCAAGTCAATGTACCTCTATGCCTCTGTTTCCCCATATCTTAAATGGGGATTTAAAGCACTGAGATCTATGGATGAAAAGCGCTATGTAAGAGCTAGGTATTAGTATCTTCTCTTCAGACATACATGAGACTTAAATGATCATCTAACAACAGCTAAGGATCCAACACTTCTCACAGATTCTAGTAATAAATGGTGAGAACACACCTTCCGTTAAAGTGGCAGATATAATCCTTGCCATACCTTCTAATTGCGTCCCCAATTTACTAACATCTCTCATTTTGTCCAGATGGAATTTAAGCCAATGAGCCCTCATCTATGTTCCAATCTCTACTGCATACACTAGGTAGAACATTTGAAAACATTGGATGGGTCAGATGAAAGATCTGTAGAACTGGATGTTGTCAGTATTTTGTAGACATCCCAACCCCTCTCTCTTCATGGGTACTTTAAACAAGGGAGTAGGGTAGGGACAAAGTTTAGAGCGTGACAATGTTTAAGGGGTATTTAATCAATAGTTGAAGTCAAAAGATCATTATAATGCCCAAGTAAGCCATCAATAGATGGAGTTTGGTGGAAAAATATCTCCCTCACAGCCATTTGGAAACACTCAGGTTTCAGTCCAACAGCAGACCATCAAAAACAATTTCCTTACCCCAAATGGAGAAGTGCACTGCAACCTGAAACTGCAGAACACCTCAACTGGCCGATGACATGGTAAAATTTTCAGTTGTTCCACTTCCACTCCCAATACAAACACCAGTCAAGAATGTAACCAGCTAAATGAGTTGAGACAGAAATTATGGGGATAGTGGCTATGAAATCGTGAGCTATGTTAGAAGAGATGTCCTCAATGAAGGTATTAAAGTCGCTGAGCATTATACGCCTCAGTATCTCCAACTTCACCTTAGTGAAAAACTAATAATTCATGCAGAGACTTTGCAGTTGACACTAACACTGGGATGCACATGCAAGACAGATATGCTGTATTTAGGCTTGGTAGAATTCAGTTTTTACTTAAAAAATATTTTTGAAGGGTAATATTGATGTTTATTCTTAAGCTTTATTTTTCTATTTTATCTATTTTAATTGTCACAGTTACACAAAATTATGGATTTTAAGCATCTTTATTTGTATTAATGCAAATTTTCACAGCTTGAGAAATCATAGGGGATGCCAGGCAACAGGGAGTGTCAGACAATTATTTAATGACAATAGACACTGAGATTCCAAATGTTAAAGCTTTTTAACCATTAACACCCAAATTGGCATCATCATGAAAACATACACATTAAATATCCTTAAATTCAGCTCTAATAAATTTCAAGCAGCATTTTTCTTACTTTGCTTATCTGTAAATTTTGATTATCATCAATATAAATATTTTTCATTAGTTTGTGTCTATGGTGAAATCAATGTTTACCAACATTTACCGATACAAATTTAATCCTTCCAAGCCTAGCTGTATTTGATCCAGTTTAAAGGTGAGAAACTTGTACTTCTGGCTGGATGCAAACAGCACAGCCAAAATAACACTCCCCCCTTTACTAGCTCATTCCCCTTCGCTTCTCAATTTCTGTGGCCCTTTGCTTATCACCTCTACTCAAAGAGCAATATTTTAAAAACAACTGAAACTAGGAACTTCAAGCCTGGCTTGCTTTATAGTTCTCAGTGAAGAGAGAAGAAAGTCAAGTCTGAACAAAAGGAGTTCAATATATGTCAAGTTAACACTCAGGACCAAATGTAGTTCTGCCATAAACTGGTACAACTCCTACTGACTTCAGTCAGAGTTGCACTATCTAACACCAAGGATGAATTCGATCAAATTGGAACATAAGACATGTGTTCAAATTCCTTCCCCATTACACCTCCTTTCTTTCTCATTTGTTCATTACAATGCTCAAATTCAAACTGTAGAGCAACCTGGAAAGCTATGCATGTTTAGCTGTTTGGTCTCTTGGATTAAGGCCACCTTGGTTAAAGGGGTATTGCTAAAAGTCTAGATTATAACCTTAAAGTGCGCTATGAATAAGAAGTGGGGCACAGCCGCAAAGCCTCAGCAGCAGTCTAGAAAATGAGTTCTGACTTTGAGAATCAAAAATATAAAAACAAATAAAAGACAGTTATATAGGCCTTAGAAAATATGACACTGCCTTTGTTATGGGAAATAACATGAATAAAGCAATTCTGGTATTGCGCTGGGTTACTTTGCAGAACTACTCAACTATAACAGGGATATTTAAACTTTACTTGAAAACTCTGAAAATATTTCAGGTCCAATACCTAACATACTGACAATAAAAAAAATACAGTAGAAATTTACTAATTAGTTACGTTCTAGATATTGTTAATAATTAGCAAATTAATTACTAAACAAGACTGGTACATCACAAAATGTGATTTGCTCATTTATATTATCAGTTGCAGTTTGTAATTAATAACCTGATATTTTCAAATGTAATAGTAAATGTGCGGCAGTATATTTTGTAACACTAGGAAGTTATTACTAAGACTTCATTAGGGCACTTTAATTTTTTTTAAAGGTCAGGAAAAGCCATTAATCTTGTATGTGGATTATAAATTGATCAGAAAAATAAATCTCTACTATTTTTTTAAAAATCCAGAAACTACTTTGGTTCAAAATACATCACTTTTTAACTGCATCATTCATATGTTTCTAATTTATTAACTGTTAATTAAAGCATTTACAATTTTAGCAGGAATTAAAATACTTCTTGTAAAGGTTAAAAATAGTTGTTCCTACCTCTACTTTTGTTCGATAAAGGATGAGACGCTTAAGACTGCACACTTTGGCGATGTGGTTGAAAGCCTGAGGTGGTAGCTTATCACAGGAGGAGAGATTTAATTCCTGAAGGTTTGGACACATCTCAGCAATGACCTCCAAGCAAGTCTCATTGAGGAAATGGCCACAAGCCAACTCAAGGCGCACTAGTTCAGAGCCACAAACTTTCAGGAACCTGTAAAAAGCAAGTCTCATGTGAATTAAAAGGGGGAGGGAAAGTAGTTTTCTGTGGAAATTTTGGAATATTGTCAAAAATAAGTAGATACTGTTGAAGAATATTTTTTTGACAAGGAAAATATACAACCTGCATCACTTACATACCGATAAATTAATCTGCAAACTAACAATACGCATGGTTAGGCTACAAGAAGTTGATTGTAACAGACCTGTGGAAATCTATTAAATGAAAAAACCCTAAAATAATCATGTGTTAATTCCATGTCAAGGTAGAGATCAAGCACTCAGAACTAAGGATATTCTGAAAATCGTGCTTCCTCCATCAGCATTCACTCAACAGTGTTGCGTATCCTGGATACTTTTAGTGTTCTCCAATGAAGTCATACAATAAGATCTACATTTAGAAAGGTAAGATAGGCAAAAAAATACTACATATGATGCAAAGTGTCTAACTTAATTTTACTAAAGCAACTCTAAAGGCACAATCTAACAGAAAAGGGGTTTGGAAAAAAGGTGTGATCGTTGGTTTAACTTACAAACATTTGTTTTCTTACTACATGCCCTGCAAATTCAGTTTGGGAAGGGCAAGCTGAACTATATTCCCTTCTTAGGATTTATCAGTTACCCTTGACATCAAATGCAACCAAATATAACGGTGATCCTATTTTGACACAATTTTAAATGACCATTGCAAATCTGATTTTGACGCTGGCCTGCAACTTTCAGCTTGAAATTTCTCATAATTAGTCTCTGCCCATGAGAAAAATGTGTGCGCATTAAAGTTTGAGGTTAATTGGACAAGCCATTTGAAAACTAGGGGATCTGAAGAAAAACTAGGGTTTCATCAGTTAGAAAAATTGTTCTATTTCTTTTTATTCACAAATAAGTCAAAACAAGCAATAAAAACTTAAAGCTTGTTTTACAATAAATTAATCCTCAAGGAGAACTAATCCACAGGACTAGGTTGGAGTGAAAAGGTTTAAGCTATCAGAAACTGAATATTCATACACCTAGAAATTGTGAGGGTCTCTGCATGCTTTACAACTTCTGTCAGAGGTCTGCTGAACTTTACAAGCTCTGTTCTACCTAATCTAAGAATTTTTTAAAAAAGTAGTAAGATCATAGTTCCTTTTCATTGCAAAGAAAACCTTCATCATATAAATCAATCATGGGGCTTGCAAATTTGGTACTGCATAAAAATCATATACATTTTAATATTATCTCGGTTTCAACAGTTTCCCCAAAAGAGGAGACTAGGGCCCGGTCTACACTTACCTTTGCGATTTGGTGGCAGTCGACGGGAGATACGCAAGTGTCGTAAATCACTTGCGTATCTCCCGTTGACTTTGCAGCATCTCCTCCGCGTGTCGTCCACACTGCACTGAGCCGAAGGGAACAGCGTTCCTGACGACGTAGCACTACGCCACTTACCAGAGTGGTTTTCCTGCGTCACTTGCTGGATCGACTGAGCAGGTCTACACAGACCGCTCAGTCAATCCAGAGCGGTCGATCTGACAGCGGCGAATTTGCCGCCGTCAGTGTGAACCCAGTCTAGCTCAGTCCACCCCAGTGCTTCCTGGAATGATGGAGTCCCTGTAGTAAGGGGCAGATGTCTGCTTTGGAAATTTGTTTACTTGAGAGTACTTTAGAAATTTTTTTTCCATTGGTGGTACCACCAATTCAGTTGGACCATGAAAACCCTACTGCAATTAAGACTGGTGTAGCTTCAGGAATTTTTAGCACCAAGCCAATTAAAAAGGCTCTTGATTATGTTTAATTGATATAGTGAAAAAATGCTTTAAGTTAATGCCTTGTCTACAGCAGGGCTCATACTGCTGCAGCTGAACAAGTGTTGGCCTAAGCAGAATTTATTTATTTTGCTAAATCTCTCTAGGGCACAGAAGAAGCTAGACACTTAAGAGAAGCAGGATCCAGGGAGATGTGCCCCAAACACACTAAACAATAGGACACTTGAACTCCCTGGTTTTTTTTCGACACAGTGTCTGAATGATCAAGTCCCTAAGTCCTCCCTTTCCAACGATTCATTCCTCTCTTTCCAATGATTCATTCCACCTCCTCATTCATTCCATACTTCACATTCATTATCACGTTCTCTCCTTTTCCGTTTCACTGTCCTTCACTTTCTCCTTCTCCCTATTCCATACGGCTTTCATCCTCACTTTTTCTGTTAACATACAAGACAAAAGGGGAGAACCCAAGATTTGATTTCCCTTCCCCCCAATCAGTTAGCGCAAGAAGTAGGTGGATTAAGGAGGAGACTGAGGCCCGGTCTACACTTACCTTCTGGATTCGGCAGCAGTCGACGGGAGATACGCAAGTGACATAAATCACTTGCGTATCTCCCGTCAACCTCACTGTGTCTGCTCCACGTGCCGTCCACACTGCGCTGCACTGAAGGGAACGTGTTTCCTTCGACACAGCACTACGCTACTTAGCCAGGTGGTTTTCCTGCGTCAATCCAGAGCAATTGATCTGACGTCGGCGAATTTGCCGCCGTCAACGTAGACCCAGCCTGAGGCATCTTCCTCTCAGATTGGAATACCACTGCTCCCCAAAAGGAAGGAGGAGCCCCAGTATTGTCGAAGGTGCTGTCTACAAAGTGTGTAGCTGTAGAAATGTGCTGCTGAGGATGGAATCCTGGTCAGATCCCTTTCTAAACCTTTTTTGAGCAACCTCAATGCCTCTCTGTGAGTCTCTATTGTGTAAAATTAGAGTTTGATAAACACCAGTTACCCATTTGCAGTTTTCACATTCACTACAGTTGCAATGAGAAACAGCCACCTAGTGAATGCAACACTGTGATGACTGAAAAATAAGAATAGCTAGTAGGCTTTTCTAGGACCATGTCACAGAGTCATAGACTTTAAAGCAAAAAGAAACATTGGATTATATCATCTGACCTTCTGTATATTACAGACTATTTATTTTCACCCAGTTACCTCTGTATTGAGTCCAATAACCTCAGTATGACTGAAGCATATCTTGTAGAAAGGCATCCAGTCTTGAAGACATCAAAAGATGGAGAATCCACTGCTTCCTTTGGTAATTTGTTTCAGTTTAATCCTCATGGTTAAAAAACTGCAAATTTCAAATTTGAATTTGTCTGGTGTCAGCTTCCTGTCACTGGTTCTTATTATGCCTTCTTCTACTAAATTAAAGAGCTCTTTAGTACCCATTATTTTCTCCCTGTGAAGGTACTTATACAGTGTAATCAAGTCACCTCTGAGTCTTCTTTTTGATAAACTAAACAGATTGAGCTCTTTGTGTCTTTCACTGTAAGACATTTTTTTCAGCTCTTAAATCTGTGATTCTTTTCTGCACCTTCTCTCTCTCTCTCCAATTTTTCTACATCCTTTTTAAAAATGTGGACACCAGATCTGTATGCAGTATTCCAGTATCAGTCTCACCAATGCCATATACAGAGGTAACATACAACTTCCTACTCCATATTCCCATTTATATATCCACAGATCATATTAGCCTTCTTTGCCAAAGCTTTGCACTGGGAGCTCTTGTTAAGATGTTTGTTCACTATGACTACTAAACCCTTTTCAGAGTCACTGCTTTCAGGACAGTCTCTATTCTGAAGGTATGACCTGCATTCTTTGTACCTAGATGTATAACTTTGCATTTGGCTGCATTAAAATACAGCGCATTTGAATAAATCCAGTTTACCAAGCGATCCAAATTGCTGTCTTCATTATTTACCACTCCACCAGTCTTTGTCATCCACAACTTTTATCAGAAGTGATTTTATATTTACTTCCCAATCATTGATGACAATGTCAAATAGCATCAGTTTTAGTAACAATCCCTGCGAAACTCCACTCGAGACACACTCATTTGATGACTCCCAACTGACAACTACTCTTTGAGATCTGCCATTAGCCAGTTCTTAATCCATTTAATTTGTGTTTTATTGATATTGTATAGTGTTAATTGTTTAATCAGAATGCCATGCAGTACTAAGTCAAATGCCATACAAATCTTTCAATACATTACATCTATGGAGTTATATTTATCAACCAAACTTGTAGTGTCTTCAAAGAATGAAACCAGATTTGACAAGACCTATTTTCCATAAAACTATGTTGACTGTATTAATTATACTCTTAACCTGTAATTCTTTGTCAATTGAATATTGTATCAGGTTTTCCACGGTTTTTCTCTATTTGAGGCTAACCAGCCTATAGTTACCCAGGTCATTCTGCTTGTCATTTTTGAGCACTGGCAAAACATTAGCACTCTTCTAGACCCTGAAATTGCCATGGTATTTCAAAGTTTATTAAAAATTAAGATCAGTAGGCCAGAGATTGTTATCACCTGTAAGGGATAGAGAGAACAGATATGTCTTCAATGATTAAAAACTATTAATTTTTTCTGGCCCTCAAAACTTAGAAAAATTATCCACCTCTGTTTATCCTCAAATAGGACTTCACCTAAGAAACAGAGACACTGAAAAAACAATTCATATCATGTGAGACACTTTGTCTATGGACCCACAGATCAGCTACGGTTCTGAGTCCAACTCCCCAATGAGGGAGACTAAAAAGCTAGATAAATAAAAATATCCTTAAGCATGGAGGCAAGAATCTCTCTTAATTTACATATGGATAGTCTCTTTCCCCCACCGAATATCACTGAAAAAAAAAATCTCAAAAGGTTGCTAAACAGGGTAATACCTTGCTTTCCTAGGCAAAGTGCCCAATGCTCATTTTGAGTATATAACGAGATGGGTGGGGAAAACTGAGTTAAACCAACTAGAAAACTTGCGATGAAACTCAGAAAATTGAAGGTCAGATAGGACTAACTGCTTGTTACCTCAAGAAATCCAAACCACCTTGCCTTGACCCCAAACTATCCATTTGTTTGCCTTGTCAGATCTCTCTCTCTCTATGTGGATAATGTCTTCTGTTGTGAGACCTAAATGATGTGAAATGCTTAATACAATCAAAGAATGTATGGACGATGTCCACTAGGGTTTAGAAGATAGTGGATTTTCTTTGTTTTCTTTTTGAATGTGCGTTGCCCTGTAGAAGTGGCATGAGTCATGGTACAAAAAGGAAAGAGAACATTAAGAGAGGTGGATACCTGATTAGGGCAAAATTCTGAATTGCTTTAAAAGGGGGAAACTGCAATTAATGTGGACTAGTGCTGAAATACAATCCTTGAAATGAAACAAACACACACCCTCCGATAAGAATATGATTGAACAAATTTGTTTCACACCAATGCCATCTACTGGATACTGATGGAAGCAACAGAGAAACAGAGCAGAAATTTGAGCATTCAGCTGACAAATGTCCAACAGGTATTGGAGGGTTGCCTCCTGGAATCAAGGTCTACAAAATGAAGGTCACCATTCACGTGGACCTGAGTTGACTGAATTTAAGAAGAAACCGCAAAATCTAGAAGCGCAACTGATAACCAGGCAAGACGTGAAGAGGACTCTTTCCTCATCGCAGGGTTAACAAGATAAAGCGAAGTGGTGAGATGCCATTTAAAAGACTGCATTTCTCCTTCTGTCTTTAATATAAAAAACTAAAGGTAGTCATGTTGAATTTACATTTTAGTGAAACCTAAAGTAACCATACTTTAGAACTAACTAATTCTGTATGCATGCTCTCCTTTATAAGTCCAAGCAAATTGGCCTGAGAGAGAGAAATCAATTTAAAGCAATTCCTGTGATAGGAAAGGAACAAATTTAAACTATTCAAACAGCAGAGACCACTATACTCTTAAGCGTGCCAGTAGCGATCTGCATTGTTCCTACTGAGCCTCAATTCTAGTCTATAACAATTGCTTGCAGGATTGTCTTGGTGTGCTCAGAATATACCTAGAACATTGGTTGTATCTACACTTGACTGGTGAACTGCTGATTGTATACCAGTCTGGTTCTTGGTAAATTAATAAATTGTTGACTGGTTAAGAATAGTCAAATGTCCTGATCTGAAGAATACTGTTCAAGCTGAAAATTGACCTGAAAAGAACCTAGAGTTAAAATTAGTAAACTAATACTCCCTGGACTCACTAAAAAGGGTTAGCCTCTTAGACTGCACTCTAACATTGGCTATAACGCTTATACAACTAGCAAATCTAGTTTGTTAGATTTCAGCTTTAAAATCTAACTGGCACCAGGGCAAATTCACGAAACTGATCCCTCCCTCACACTTACACAGCCAACTTTTTTAGGATTGGTGGAAGCAAGCTGCCCTGGTCTGATTTAAAAATGTTCATCCCCAAGTAAATGCAGTTTCACGTTTTTCTTATTTACTAATGGATTGAAAAGTATTAATCGCCCTCATATGATATGAGAACCTCATCCTACTTTCCAAATACTGAAGAGAACAATTTATCGAGCATGTCGCTTCTGCCTTTTCTACATTATTAACCATTTTACCATCTCCATGTAACACTGGGACTATACCACTGCAATCTCACCCTGCTCATACCCATTTACAATGCTGCTACAAAGATTATTTTCCCGGCCCATCACTTAGAGCATGTTACCCTCTTCTTTAAATCTTTCCAATGGCTCCCCCTTCTCTATAGAATCAACTTGCATTCACTTTCAAGATGCTTCACAGTTAGATTATGATAACCACCTTCACTTTTCATTCACTATAGAACTCTCCAGGCTCGCCAATGATCAGTCCATGATGCCAGCCTCTTTTGCCCACCTGTTAATTTTTTCAAACAAAAACCTTCATGCTTTCTCCTATACTACCCCACATGACTAGGAGATGCTCCCCATAAACATCTGCAAAGTCACATTATCCACCTTGAAATCCATCCTCAAAACTCTCCTTTGCTGTGATGCCTACTAAATCTTGAAAATGGTTTGGCTGCTAATATGCAGAGACCAAGTTTCTCATGCTGACTAATACTGACTCATTGTTTACTCCCCCATCGGTATATCCATGTGTGTGTTTCTTGTCTTATACTTAGCTTGTAAGCTACCTGGGGCATTTTATTTTGGTTCTGTGTTTGTATAGTACCTAACACAATGGGGTCCTGGCCCATGACTAGAACTCCTAGGTGCTATAGTAATACAAATAAAATAAAATAAATATATAAAAAATACCACCAGCAGTAAGATTTCTTTTGTTCCTAATATACTTAAAAATGCCTTCTTATTGTCCCATGGCTGTCAGGGCTAAGATTTTTCCTGCATGTCTTTAGTTTCCCTTATAAAATGTCTACACTTAACTTCTAATTTATATTGATTACTATCTATTTTCCCTTTCTTCCATTTACTAGATATTGGTTTTATATTTCTATAATATAAAATATAATGGCTCTCTCTGCCACTGGACCAGGATGGGCTTTCTGGGCTATGGATTCATGGCTATTTGGCCATCTAATAAACTCTTCTTCAAGAACTTCAAATTTTCATTTAAATTTTTCTGTTGATGTGTGTCCTCCCAATCAATTTTGCTTATAATTTTCCTCATTTTTAAGAGCTTTGGAAGCACCAAGTATATATATGGTTGTGACTGTCCTCTATTTTCCCCTATTGAATGTAATCAGGTCATGATCCTTGGTCCCTAGGCAGCCACCAACTTCCATTCCAATGATTAATCCATCTTTATCTGTTATAAGATCCAAAATAGAGTTTGTTTCATGTTGGGTGCAATATCTTGTGTTAGAAAATCAGCATCTATACATTTTAGAAACACTAATGACGTTTTACTACTGGCAGCAAGAAAACTCTTGCACATGTCTCCCAAACTGAAGTCCCTCATTACAACACATTGCCTGTTTCCATACATTACGGACAGGTGCTTAAGGAGGAAAACTCTTCTTGTTCTCTGGTTTGATTTGGTGGTCTGTAACAGATCTCCCCCAAGCATTCTTGCCTTTGTTTTTCTTTGTTAGTTAGCATAGAATCCCATGCATTCAAGAATCTTTGGTTCTAAGTTACTTAACTCAAAAACAGATAATGTTGACTTTAAAGTAGCGTGCCACTCTCCTATCTTCCCCTTTCATACACCCTCTCCTTCCTAAACGGGTTATAACAGTGATATTATTTAAAAATAAGAATTGTACCACCAAGTTTCAGTAATACCAATTGTATCAGATTTGTTCCCATAAATGAGAAATTCCAACTCCTCTTACTTATTACCCAGACTCACAGCAATGGTTTATAAGTGCTTTAAAAAATGTCCCCTTTCACGTTCTTTGTCATATCACTTCAATGTGTTCACAAAACACTGAGTTTGAATTTTTACTGCATTTGTCCCCTTTGAGTTCTTAGTTTGACACTCTCCAGGATGCTCTAAGCTAGTCTCCAACCAAGAGGATTATGCCCTTAGCTGAGAGATGCAGGTCATACTATTCATACAGCAGTCTCTCCCACTGGAATGTGGCCCAATATTCCACAAAACTCAAACCCTTCAGCTTCATAGCAGTCATTTCACCTCCATTTTTTCTGCCTTCTCTGGCTCATGGGACAGAAGAATCTATAAGAAGACCACTTGAACTTTCCTCTTCTTCAGCTCCCTTTGAAGATCCCCAAAGTTTTCTATAATCTGTGTTGTTACATGTGATGCCATGTCACTGTTTCCAGTGTGTATCATCAAAAGCAAAGACATGCCAGATGACTACATAATCCCATCCAATCTTACACTTGCATTTTATATTTGCACTCTAGGGAGACACATACCATTCTGGTGTCCCTTGCTGGATTCTCAGTCCACTCTCCTTTAAGTGCCTACATACCTTGCAAAAGAGTTCTATCTTTTAAGCAAGACAACTTCCCTCCCCCAACTCCCCTTTGCTGCTTTATTACTCTCCTTTATGTAATATCCAATGACAGTAGATTCCAGCCACTCAGCTTCTTTCTAATCACCAATGACTTCACCCATTACTCTTCCTCTCTTGGCTTACAGAGCTTTATAATACCATTTCCTACTAGGCACAGCAGAACACCTTGGTACTCTTGTCACTTCTGTCCTGACTCTTAAGAATAAAGTTTCCATTCACAGGTTGTAATTAAATCCTAAATTTTCTAGTGTCAAAAAGCTTTTACATACTTTAAAGTATTTACATGAATATAATGTGTCATGAAGATTTTAAAAAGGATTAAGCTGAAAAAAGTTCATTGGATTGTGTTTTTCCTTAAAACACAAACTCCGCCTTCCCCCTCCACAATTTAGCTAAATTACATACTATTTCCAGGCTATTAATATCAGCTTGAAAATAGCTAGCCTTAAATGTTTTCCTTACTCTCTGAAACAAAAAGGTTTTCCCTAGAATTCAAGAACATAGGCAGTTCTGTGTTTTGCTATGCTAGCTTCACAACAGATATCTGGGAAATTAAAGGGACTTTAATTACATTATGAAATCTAGACATTATGAAATCGAGACAGTTTCAAAAAGCAAGTTAAAAGCAATTTCAGGTACTATACCTGTCCCTGTCGGCAATTTTTGTGGGGTTTTTTGCAGTGTATGAAATCCAAACATTGCACACTAAAAACTGAAAGTATAACTTAATTCAATTATTTTCATTGTACAAGACAAACACTCAAAAAGTAAACAAAACAAAGGGCAACATGTAAATTAGATATTTTTACTGTTTCACTTTAAATAATCTAATGTATAAAGATAAAAAACCTGTTTTCAAAATGTAATTTTTAGCTGATAGCGTCCCTTTAATCCAGAGGTATTTTTCTCTTTCACCACAGAACATTTGTACAGAGTCTTGATATATCACACAGCATCACTGGATCCTTTGTCTCACTTTCCTGAGCAGGTCATGTCCATCTACACTGATATTCCAGTGGTGTGAATTAATCTACCACATCTCTAACACCAACTGAACAATCATTATGTGTATGTTATAAGACTTCTCATAGGCTCTTCCTCCTTACATGCCACACTTGTCATTTTCACACAGATACATCTAAGATTATTCAAATACTCACCTCACTTTTTAATACCTGTTGTCTCTGCTTTTTCCATTTCAGTTTCTCTCCCCACTTTATTTCAACCCAAATTATAGGAGTTTAGCTATTTTCTGTAACAATCTGAAGTTAAACAGTTGTGATATTCTTCTACAGCTTACATGGACATTATCAATAAGTTAAATAACCATGAGCTTTGCCTTAGGATGTTCACATGCCTGAAGCATTCTATTGTCTCATGACAATACAATGTTTGCTTTAGCAGATTTCTTAAACTATTCCATTTTTTCCCTAGACCCTTACGTTTTTAAATAAGTATTACCAAGAATATGTATATTTTGATCAGTTAAACAGGTAAACAAAGAATATTTCTTACAATAATTTATATGTAGTTATTTTAGAGGGACATTGCTGACTTAAATAACATAAGATGAAATCCTGGGCTCACTGAAGGCATGGGAGTTTTGCCATTGACTGAAATGGGTCCAGAATTTCACTCACTATTACCACGATATTTGATTTTTAAAATATATTTCATTTTAAATTATTTAAGATGGTGTTAGTAAAGTTGATACAGAATGTAATTTGTTTACAATCTGATTTTTAAAACTTCAATTTAACTATGTCTTTTACAGTACTGTAACTGAGTCCATTTGAAACATTAAAATTCCTGTTAAAATTTTCCTGTTCTATCCACTTTCATATGAGTGGATCTCCAACGGACTTGTGGACCAGTAAGCACTTAATCGTTACTTATGCAGCTGCTTCTGTTCCAGTATATATATACATATACAGCAGTATTGAAACTGACATTTCAAATTAATTGTAATCCTGTCCAAGTCTCTCTCAGAAATGAAGAGGCATTTTTCACCAATTAAAACACAAACACCCGGCACATTTTTGTATGCTACATGGATCTTACTTTGTAAGATTTCCTTTTTTTTGGTATAAATTCAACCATGATCAATATTGCAGGGGATATCAAAACTTCAGAGATAGTTAAATAAAGAGGAGGACAGAGTGAATCCATCTCAGTGATCTGCAGAAAATAAAGCAATAGACAACAAGAGGAGATTTTATACTAATAAAGGTAAAGGCTTATGTCCATGAAGAGGGAATGGACATCACAATTACATACGGAGATCTTTGGTCTTTTCTGCAAAAGGCGTTTACAATCTGGTAACTTGATTGCTACTCTTCCTTTGCTTACTCAAGTAACTCCACCAATCAGCACTTTTTTCAGCTCAACTAGAAATACACCGTTCCTACCCAGCTGTTAACTTCTCTAGCAATATTCAAATTCTGAATAATAATTTAAAACAAAAACTATGTTCAAAGTAGGATTCCCAGATGGATTGAGGTCTCCACTATCTGGAAATGGAGTTTTGTCAAGCAATGTCCAAAACCCAGACCAGATCAGACAGATATCTGGAGAATCCTGTCCTAATAATGGAAACATGTGAAGCTAAGTGTGGAGTGATAAAAGGCCACTGGATATATTTCCTTCATTGAGGGAGGACCATATCTACCCAGTCAGTGGCTGTATAACAAAAGGAATTTATACTAATGTTTAAGAGAAACGAAAGCTCCCCTAATAGCTACGCTCCCTTAAAACATTCTCAAATTCATTTAGCAATGACCAAACGGGAGGCAGACTTCCCTTTCTTGGGATCAGAAAATGACAGAAACAGGTCAATGCCAAGTGTTGAAACAGAAAACTTTGTCTTTTTAGAAGTATTTATAAAAATAGAAAAAAAATCTCTACAAAACAAGAGATGAAAACACAAGAGAGCTTCAAGATATGTGCCCCCACAGTAAAATATTTTTAAAAAACTAGATCATATAAAAGACAGTATAAGATTAGAGTGAAAATCCTGTGTAAATGGTATATTTAAAAAAAAAGCTCACTAGTCCTGATTCTTGAGGGTATAGTATAGCTGCAAGACTAAGAAGCCTTGGGCAAAAAAACCTCCCAAAAATCCAACTGGCTGCATGCACCTTTTCTGCATGACTCCTAAAAATACAGATCACTTAGTAATTATCTCCAAAGGCTGAGAGAACACTTTTTTCTCTTGAATTTGTTATAAATAAATTTTGTCCAGTTATGAAAATAAACAGGCCATCCTTATTCAGAGATTATTCATAATCAAATTATGAACATTTACCATTTGTTTGGGAAATGCTGATTACAAATCACTGCAGCTATCACTTCTGCACTGAAGTAAAAGGGCCAATCAGAAAATGAAGATCTTTTCAACCCCATCCTAGACAAATAATGTCATGTTATTTTGCAGAGTTTATAATCCTCTGAATTTGAGCAGCTATTACACTACCCACTTACACCAATGTTTAGCTAATCGTTAAATGTTATGCAATAGATTTTCAGAGATGAACCTGTGGTGCACATGTAAAACAGTGAAAGTTGCATATTTACGTAAGCTTGAATTCGCATACATTTCTAGTATTCAACAGACAGAGTTAACAGGAATAACACTACTGGGCATCTATATGACAAGAAGAAATTTCTGATGGCTTTAGAAGTGTAATTTTTTATTTGAGCTCCCATATTTTATTTGCAACCAAATATGTCTAATTGCAGATCCAGCATTAGGAGATATTGTTGTATATTAAATTATGTAATGTTTTGTTTCCTTATACCTTATGTTTCCTTATATCAACACGTAAGAAGAAATGCACTTTGAATGATGCAGTGGAACCTCAGAGTTATGAACGCCAGAGTTACTAACGGACTGTCAACCACACACCTTATTTGGAACCAGAAGTATGTAATCATGCAGCAGCAGAGACCAAAAAAACCCAACAAAAACCCAATACAGTATAGTACCATGTTAAACATAAACTACTAAAAAAATAAAGGGAAAGTTTAAAAATAAAGATTTTACAAAGTAAAGAAACTGTTTCTGTGTTGGTTTCATTTACATGAAGTTAAAAGCAGCATTTAAGGTTAAAAGCAGCATTTTTCTTCTGCATAGTAAAGTTTCAAAGCTGTATTAAGTCAATGTTCAGTTGTAAACTTTTGAAAGAACAACCATAATGTTTTGTTCAGAGTTATGAACATTTCAGAGTTCAACCTTCATTCCCGAGGTGTTCTTAACTCTGCTGTTCTACTGTATTTAGAAAAAATAGAAGTTTTCATTTGAATAGAGTATACCATAAATTATTTTATACTCTGAAAGGGAAAAGCATTTGCAGTACTGCAAAACTGATCAGAAACGAATATATGAGTGGAGAGAATTTATAGAAAAAAGTTACATCAGATTAAACAATTCTGTTTTGTATCAGTGAAGTTCAGCTTTCATCAGGAAATGATACTCATGTTAGCAAGCCAGGAACATGAACATTGTACAGAAAAGCGTCCCTGAAATTTAGCTGTTTTTAAATGATGTAGTCATTTTTTCAGTTTGGCATGAAGGTGTATTTACAAAATTCATGTTTCTGAAAGGACTAAATGCTTAAATCATTTTTTATGAAAATATTTTAATTTACGTTACACTCCAGTGATTACTCAGAGACCCTCTCCTACAAGCTGCTCCATGGGAGTGGATTACTTTGCCCACACAGAGACTCATTTACTTCAGTGGGGCTCATTATAGGATTAAGGATTCAACTCTAACATACATCAGTTTGCTGGACCCTGGTCTAATGAAGGATCTGAAAATATAATCTGATACATCACTTACTAGCTCTGTCCCATGAGCTAGTCACTGGTGTTTAAACTAAACCTATCAATTCACTGAAAACACATCTTCAGTAATATATCTGAGTTTGTGCTTTAGTAACTTACAGGAGCTTTTTTTTACAGTTCTCTTTCACACAGTATACAGTGGGAAATATAAGCAGTGAAATATCACAGCAATTCTAAAATATCCACATTTAATGGCTTCATCTATAGAAACGACAATTCTGAATAAATTACTAGTGAAAAATTGTCTATAGCATAATTACAAATTTTTCAATATTACAGTAGAAAGCATGAGTTCTTTTAAGAGAAACTTTTCTGCATCTACCATTTGGCTTGCACAGATATGTTAAATATTTCTGATCTATTACATTCAATTTATTTCTATTGTTGTGTGCAATCTCTCAATGTTTTACCTGGAGGATATATTAAAGTGAATATTTCCCTATATCAAAAAATCCTGCCATTCATGGTAAAATGCAAAGAAGTTGATTGCCTGCCTTTTTATACAAGTGCGAGGTCTAAAGGGTTTTAAACATTTACTGACAAAATTACTAAACAGCAGCACTGCAATCAGAGACTGCTGAAATACCTCAGTACTTTGAGCACTGACCTGCTAAATCCAGAAACAGAGATGGCTCCCCTGTTTCCTGTCCAAGATAAATTCAGCCGCTGGACGAGCGTGCAGCGAGACAGTAGGTATTCCAGAGATGTGTCATTTATCCTTGCCCAATAAGGTTGTAAACTGAGGTGAATGTACTGTAGAGGATCACAGCAATGCTGATATAGTAGCTTACAAGTCTGTGCTAGTCTACACAGGTCTGGTACAGTAAGGTGACTCAAAATCAACTGAATGAGCTATATTAAAAACACAAAAAACATCATAGAATTCAAAATGTGAAAGGTAACTTGCAAAGCAATAAGAAAATTTACTCTAATTACAACGAAAAGTCAATCTTTTTATTTAAAGTAGTGTCTCAAATAAATCATAGATTAACAATTAAATAAGAATCCACCACCTTATCAGTTGGATAACATTAAGCAGCAGAGTAAAAGCAGGTCAGTATATGAAAGAAGCAGAAGCTTTCTAACTAGTAATGAGTTTCTTACTCAAGCTAATTTGAATGGTAGTATAAATGTAAACACTGCGGCTTGGTCTACACTTACCTTGGCAATTCAGCAGCAGTTGATGGGAGTTATGCAAAGTACGCAAAGAACTTGCGTAACTCTCACCGACTTCTGTGCTTCTCTCCTGCGCGCCGTTCACTGCACTGCGCCAATGGGAACCGTGTTCCCGTTGACACAGCGCTACGCCACTTGAGGAGGTGGTTTTAGTACATCGACTTCTGTATTGAGTGAGCAGGCCTTCACTGACTGCTCAGTCAATCCAGATAAGTTGATTTGACGGTGACAACTTTACTGCAGTCAGTGTAGACATCGCCTGTGTTTACACAGTTCCTTTCACAGTCTGCTCTTTGAGTTGATCAGACACTGAATTGACATCCTCTCTTCTTCCCTCCATTTCCTTTTCAGCTAGTAGCAATTTGCAACAGACAGACTCTGCTCCAGTCTCATCTCTAATTTAGCCCTCTGTTTCCTACTATAATATTCAACTATGCTTCAGCCTCAGCCCTACATCTTCCAGACCCCATGGTTTCAGCTGCAGTCCAGTTAGGTAAATCTGATCAAGTGTACAATTCCAACTTTTCAACTCTTTTTTCCTAGACTAATCACTCTCTTGCTTTGTGCTTGGGGTTCATCCCTTCTCTGTGCCAAGTAACTCTGAACACCAGCATTCTTTAGCCAGTACCAAAGCGAACAGCCAAGACTCCAAAATACTCCCCAGCTCTACCACCCACCTTATAATGCCCTATTTCAATTACTTTCTTTTCCTTTACCCTGTCCCACTTGTAAACAAGGATAAATATAAATATGGATAAACACACATTTAAAAAGAAAAAACCAAGAAAACTGCCGTACCAAAACGTTTTTAGCTTAACGACTGATAGAAAATGCACTTGATCAGTACATTCACTAACCGTTAAAGAAATTTCCAGTTAAGACAACATTAATATGCACAAACACCTAAAGGCAAATAATTTATAGATGGTTGGAAAATTTTCCAACAATGTTTTTTGGTCAGTAAATGCAGATTTGTTGAAAGTGAAACATTTAGAAGAAGTGTGTCAGTTCTGACAAAAATCTGTTTAAAAACAAAAATTGAAATAAGTGTTTTGCTCCATTTAATCTTTACTGAACTGCATGTTTTGATTTTATATTCCATAACGTTTTAAAAATTGAAATAAAAATCAAATCAAAACAGGAACAAAACATTTCAATTTTGTGAAAAACAAAACATTTCTATGAACCCAAAATGATAAATGAAATTTGGGGAGAAGGTTTAGCAGAAAAAATCGATTTTTGTGTGTGTTCTGTTTCAGAATGGCAGAAATTTCCGAGTCACAAAATTCCATGCAAAATGAAACATCTGGTTCCCACCTAGCTCTAGATTCAGAGATAATAAACCCTAAAACTCACTCTGACTCCTTAGCTTCACACATTTCCTTTGCTTTCTAACATACAAACAGTACAATTTATGCACGTGTTCAATTCCTTACAACTACATAACCCTAACATCAGCCTTAATGTTTTCCCATGTACAAACAAGAGACCTCACCAGTACACACTTATAGGGCAATTTTAAAGTAGCTGAGGTTGGAGTTCAGGTTGTGCATTTCAATGTGACTGAGGAACTGAGGTCAGTTATATGTTGCAATAGAAAGGAAATAGGTTGCCGAGCTGAGGAGTTAGTGCTTTTAGGTGTTTTGATATACCTTATGGAAATTTAGATAGCATGACATTGGCTTAACTAGAGTCCCTTGATTTCTGCATTGTTAAAAAATGCACTTACATACATTTATTGCAATACAGTTGCTTAACAAAGTTCTTTGTGTGGTTCTATTAGACTTCTAGTATATATGTTTTCGCTACAATTATAGAGTTGCTGGTAAGCTTTCAGCGATTCCATTTTTTCAAATCCACCATAAATATTTATTTTCTGAATACCCACTACTCCTTCATAGCTTTTATTTCCCACTTGAGTAAAATATCTTTTCATCTGAGACCGTTAGTGAGTTATATTGTTCTCTGTTGAACAGGCAAGCTGACCAGCAAAGGGAACACAAGCCAGCAAAACCTATTTCCAGAATTACGCTGACATAATAATTGCTGAAAAAGTAACATTAATTTCAGCTGCAATGAAAACTGAAGATGGTGAGTATCAGTTTGGCTAAATGGAAAAAATTACTTTTACCAATGGTAAATCTATGAAAACCTTGCCAATGTCCCTTTCAACTAATTATTTTAAAAAAGCATTTCATAACCTACAACACTGTAATGCTATACCACCTGAGATGAAATCTCTTACCACATCAGTCTCTTAATCAGAAAAGTTAATCCCAACAAATATACTTTATTTACTAAAATTACACTACTTTGTAATATCTAAAATGAAAAAAGTACAATGAAATGTCACTAAGATTATGACATTGAAATGTAAGTACTTTTTATTCGCTTTTGATTAAACAAAGATAAAAGGTTCTAAGCCAACAGGCTAATAACCATTAATCATTGGTAGTGTACAGTTTGGTGTCTGTCAGAAACCTGCTTTTGTGTTTGTGTATCCTAGCATAAAGTACAATTTGATACTATAATGAATATGTAATGTGCTGCGCTATATCATGCTGTTTTCAGGACAACTCCCAGAATGCAGCTGAACTGAGTACCTGCTTTTGAAAACTAATCTCATAACACGCGGAGATTCCTTCAAACTGCTGTTACTATGCGTTGATGAAGAATTATGGCAGCTGCCATTTTGTATTTCATATTTCTCCTTCTAAATCAATCAGTTAACAACAAAAAAGGAAAAAACGTCATAGAAGGGTTTTAAAACCTACATGTGATTTCAACAGAAAGGAAACAGAATACAGAAAATAGAGTTGTTTTCTTAGGATATGACAGAAAAAAATGTAACAAATTGGATATATACTCTTTTCCAGGATGAGTACAGATTCCCCTGCTTTTAAAGAGGATGCTAATCCACATATGCTAGAACAACATGAACATCCAAATATCGGATTTGCATTCAAAGCACCAGTTTGGAGGTCTCCATTCACAGCTGTAAATAATTATCAGTGAACAAACTCAAAAAGAAAAAAGGAATTCTTAATACACAGTAAAAATAATCATCCAATATATGCATCAATATCATCGATCCTACTTCTCCATTTTGTCATCATATCCTATGTTCTCACACTGCAGCAACTCGCTTGCAATGAGCTCAAGGTGTATATATAAGATTATAGAATGTAGAATGCTTCCCTTCCTCCATTAAGGCATTTGTAAGATTGTGAACCAATAGATTCTCACCAACCCCAGGGAGTTTATCAGGCAATCACTAACATGACTTGGACCTCTGACTAAGTCCCAAATTCCACAGTTACAAATGTCACCACTTTTGGTAAGCCAGGATGACACGACCACTCAGAAAAGATGGGGGGAGGGGAGGAAAGGACACCTGAGACAAAGTAGGAATGTTGAGAAAAGGTGCCTATCAGTTTTTAGTTTATATACTTAAATTTATATTCTTAAAAACTGATACACCCATTTTATCATCATCATCTGCACCCAGTCTTTAGTCCTATTTCCTAATAACTTCTCAGGCTAGTCCACAGTTTTCTAGGGAGGTAGACCTCAACTCACCCCAAACTCATTACCTCTTCCCTAAAGTGATAGTCTCTCCTTCTGCCTCTTTTTGGAACTGTTTTTCCCTTTGGCATTCCTTCAGCCTCCCAGTCTCCTTTCTAGTTGACTCTGCCCTCTCACCCTTGGAATGAGCTAGGTTAGGTTTATATAAAACCTCAGGTCTCTCCCACTCCCAGCAGCCTCTGGGAGGATTGGTTAATTGGGAGTCAGCTTGTTGGATTTTTCTTTTCTCCTTCCATGTGACAGTTCAGTTCCATGTAACAGTTTGGCATCAGAGTAAGCCTGCTTCGCAAGGAAATTGTGAAGCTACCAGAGAGGTAAGAAAACTTATGGGGAAACAGGACTAAAAGTTCGGGTGCAGATCATGATAAACTATTAATACACGCTTTTTATATGTATTCCGACATTCTCTTTGGTGCCCTTTCACCCTCCCCACCCTTTTTGGTGGTGGTCATGTCATCCTGGCCCACCAGACTTGGTGACATTTGGAGCTGTGGGATTTAAGGCTTAGCCGGAGGGCCAAATCACCTTAGTGTGTGTCTGCTGAACTCCCTGGAGCTGATGAGAATCCACTGGTTCATAAAGGTGAGAACTGATTTCCCGTTACACTAATCTTTAGCTCTTCAACATATGGAATATATCTTTAACAATATTGTAGCCACTGAATATATTATACTTATCTGTAGTAAATTTATTTAACAAGAGCATTTTAATATGAGCAAAGGCAAGTTACTTCACTTAACCAATAATTTCCTTGCCAATACAGAGTCAAGTCTCTACACACTGAGTTTTTCCATTCCTAAGCTAGCCAAGTAGGTGTGGGGACCAATCACATCTCACAATTTTTGCATTTTCTAGGAATCTCCTCCAAGTTCTCCAGTTTGATTCCTTCCAATCCGAAAAAAAGCATGTGTTAACCTATACTAGGCTCCTTATCCAGAACAAAGTTCCTCTGGGTGGGAATCTCTGTTGCCATGGAAAGAAATTATCAGGTAAATGGAATTATAATTTTCTATTTCTGTGACCAGGTCTGCTACAGCAGTTCTTCAGCAAGCACCGAAGATGGGAAAAAAGAAGCGTGGACAAGCTATTAGGAAAAAAGTGTACTAGAAGCACTGATGAAAAAAGACATGAAGGGGAGACAATATACTCCAGCTCCTTATAGCAAATGGCTCGAGTGAACATACTGACGTCAGTATAATGTGACTACAAGTTCTATCAGCAAATTTACATATATTCAATGATGCTAAGTAAATGTAGAGAGAGAATGCTAAGTGACTGCTTTGCAGAATTTGTCTACTGATGCCTTTGTTTTCTTTACTCAAGTTGCAGATGCCACTCCAGTGGAGCAGGCTTTCATTCTTACTGGGCAAGCAACTTCCATCACCTATGTGCCTGGATGCAAGTTTTGATCCATTTGGAAAAACATACTGCAAAATTTTCAGGGTCTTTTCTAGAGTCAAAGAACAGAACACACAAAAGGTAGAAGGGACTGTTCTAAAAGGATCTTCCTGTTAGAGATAGGAATCAAATTATCTAGAGCCCTGAAAGAAAAAAGGATTCTCTTATGACACAAGGACTCCTTGGTGCCAACTGGCAGAGGGCACAGGGGGTGCATAGGATTTTAAAGGGATCCCCTAAGTTAGATATCTGCATAACAATTCAAAGGGTGGCATGTGAGGTTTCTACTGAGAGCCAGTAGCCCACTGGTGGTCATAACAACTGCGAAATGTGTGTGTGGATAATATTTAAAGAATTAAGTATCTATACTAAAAATTATGTTCTCAAGGTCTTGGAGTTAAGGCAGGTCACCACGGGGTGAAATACCTCAGATTTGTTCCTTTAAGGCATGAGGTAACAGACACTTATCTCCATCTGGTCGTGCGTATTGTTTGTCTCACAATATATGGCTATTTGATTATAGAGTCAGGTGGACTTAGAGAGACCAGATAGCAATGAAAAATGGGGACACTTTTTTCAGGGGGGGTGCACGTATAGTTATGTATATAAGAAAGCATCTAAGATCGGAACATCTGGTCACCTTAAGTGGGATGAGAAATTGAGAAATCTGCAAGAGAGGAAATGTGCAGGAGGAAACAAACAGGAGGGGAGAGGTCCTGTTTATGAATAAAGACGAAGATATGTTCTCGTGTATCTCGGGTGCAAGGGAACACATGGGATCCTTCACGTAGGAGGCAAATGAACTGCCTTGAAAGAGGGTTACAGCCAATCTGGCTATAAACTGCTGCATGGATTTTGGGTGTATAATACTCTACAAGGCATGCGAGTATCTTGTTAATTCAGTCTAGTCTCTAGAACGCATGTTATGATTTTATTTTATATGTAACCATTTGTTTCCAATACTTCTACATGCTACTACTTGAATCTCTGTGCTCTGTTAAATAAACTTATACTTGATTTTATTATATGCATATCTAACTGCTGTGTGTTAAGCAGAGAGATATGATCTGAAGTGGAACTGGTAAGCTGAGGTGTTCTGTTTGTTTGGTAGCAACAAATCTCTGACTACAGCAAGTGTTCAGTGGATCAGGGACCAGACAGACACAAACATAAAATGTCCTTATACTTGATAGACCATACAAATGCATTCATAAACCCCAAAATATTAAAAAAAATGGATAAAAAACAGAAGCAGTATACTGAAAGGAAAGAAAAATGATTAGACAAGACACACATATAGGAGACAGGAGTTCACAGGCACAACAGAAATGGACCCAAAACATTTCCTCACTAATACCTTTAATGGCGAAGATAAGAATGAGACCACCAAAACAAGCCTTTTGCTAGTCTAACAGACTAGCATACTGCAAATCAAGTTGCTCATCCTTTCTAAAACAAATCTATTTTTAAGCATGTGTTTCCTAGTTTAAGAAGTATTTTCTTTAAATGACGAAAAAACTAATAAACACAGTAATACCTGACAAAATTTTCTGGGCCAGGCAGTGTCCTGGGGCAGTGGCTCTCAACTTTCCAGACTACTATATCCCTTTCAGGAGTGTGATTTGTTTTGCGTACCCCCAAGTTTCACCTCACTTAAAAACTACTTGTTTACAAAATCAGACACAAAAATATAAAAGTGTAATAAAACACTATTACTGAAAAATTCCTTACTCTAATTTTTGCCACAAGTATAAAATGAATCAGCTGGAATATAAATATTGTACTTGCATTTCAGTGTAGAATAAATAGAGCAGTATAAACAAGTAATTGTCTATACCAAATTTTAGTTTATACAGACTTCGTTAGTGGTTTTTATGTTGCCTATTGTAAAACTAAATGAATCTAGATAAATTGATGTACCTTGTGGAAGACCTATGTGTACTCCGCTGGGGTATGTGTACCACTGAGAACCACTGTCCCAGGGTATACTCAAAACAATAACGTCAAAGACATTAAAGTGTTTTGACTGGGTTTTGTGCATTTGAGATATTAGGAGTAACAACACTTATATAAAACTAAATTATTACATATGTATTGAAATAACCTGAACATGCTTACTGTTCTTTTAGCCCAGGATACAGCTATTTCTCCATTAACTCAGACTGAATACTGAGCTGATTAGAATAAAGAAACAGTGAGGAATGGCCCTGAGTTTGAATATCAGAATTATTATGAAGGACTCTCTTGACACTGAATGTTGTATTTTAATCCTAAAAACTTCAAATGAAAAGAAAAACCACAAAAACCAAAATGAGCTGGAAAAAAAAAGTTTTCCTAAATTCAACCCTTTTGGCCCCTCCTCCTTATTCTCGTTCCCCCCATCCCCACTACACTCCTCTCACATCCCCCCTTTATATGCTTCCTCCCTCCCCACTACTTCCTGTCAACAAGGTTCTTCCCAGAATAATTATATGAAGAACTGGTGTCCAGGGTGGCCCCTGAGGCACTAAATTGTGGCTCTCAGGGATGACTGTGCTAAGAAGAAAATCTTTGTAATTGATTCTGAGTTGAAAATTTGTTCCCTGAGCCATGCCACGCAATTTTAAAATGGAAAGTGACTGAATCAACTCTATCACTTGGGGAGATGGTGAAAGAAATCACCATCCCCCAGCATTTTCCCTTTAGCCCCAGAGCAGCTCCAGTGCCAGTTAGCAGCACTCTCAGTAGCTGTTGTTGCACTGCAGGGGAAGGAGAGCGTAACTGCCTGCTCTTTTGCCGTCTTCCAGGCCAGGCTCTGGGAGCCCCCAGGAAAGCTTGCCTGAGCCCAGGGAATGCCTAGCAAAGGATGGCTCCTTTTCCTCACACAATAATGCAGTGCATCCAAAGAGAGGTAAGAAAAAGGTAAGCTGAGAACCAGTATCAGTTACAGTTCCTCAATTCTCTCCCTTACTGCAGATTAAGGAAACCTGCAGACAGCTATAATCTGATCAAAAGTCCCCAACACAGTGTACCAGCAGTTGCACACAGTGTATTCCAGCCACTCCCCACAGCCAATATATCTTCTGCATTGGGGACTTCAAGGAGGAAGGGAAAGGAGCTCTCTATGCTGACCCTAAGTCTATTGGTGACCCCCCATGCTGAGTATATCCTTCCCATGGAATTTAAAAATGGTTTCTGCTCCTTCTGTGTTGCAGAGGAATGGATCTGCACAGACACTAGAACAGGGCAGTGAATCTGATTGTAGCCGCTTGAATTTTTCAAAATAATATAAAAAAGGTTGGAGATCACTGCTGTAGTGTATTTTGTGTTGTGTTCCAACAATGAATTGGGTGGAAGATGCTGAGACTTTCCCCAATACAAGCAATACATACAAATATGTTGTATGGCAATTATTTTAGGGACAAGAGTTCTGAAGCCCTACAAGGATAGGGACAACAAGAAAGATGAAAGTTTTTAATTACTTTTAAAATAATTTCTATTTCAGTAGTTTGATTTTTAGTATTTTTCCTTCTCTTTTATGTAAAGTTTGAAATTTTTATTTTTCAAATGAAAGGAATGAAAAGCCACACAATGTGCATGTTACTGGAAAACAACTGAAAAATTCTGAGTTCAAGAGCCAGGACTGTGGGATTGTAGTAGCCAAGGTGAAACATACCTGCTCACAAATGGTTACTGAGAAATAAATGTACTGTCATTATACAAATGCCAGCACATTGATTAGCTAATAACAATCAGCAAAAGTATACAGTCATTTATTGTATGACTATTGAGAAATAACTATACAATAATTATGTAAATAAGAGACCCACAACCAGAGTGCAAGGAAATGCATAACCAATGGCGGAAAAACGATAGCTCTGGATCAGTAACTATAAAGCATTTCTGCCCTCTGACCGGTTAAGACAATTTCATTTTAGTATAATAAGCTTTTTTTTCTTACCTCATAAGGCAGTTTATCAAAATACCCATTAGTCGTCCATTCCCTGAGGGCTGCAAAACTGAACTGTTTATTAAGACTGTCCATTTCACAGCCATTCTTCTCTTCATCCTCATCGTCATCCAAATCATTCATATCTATCATTGAAGTCTTAAGTGAAAGTACAGGTCTGTCTTTAACACCATGTAGTACTACTGCATCTAATTCAGTGTAATAGTCCTGAAGAGAACTATTTACTTCCAATCGAATTAGATTTGTGGGAAAGTCAATCTGTTTAATACCAGGTGTGAACTGGCGAGCCTGTGGAGAATTCACCTTGGTAGGTGCTTCTGACCAAAGGATTTCCCACCTACAAAAGAAAAATTGCACATACAATACAGTGAATAATACAAAAAGATGTGTTATTAATGTAAATTCTGAACTTACGCACAATGTGCTACTCTAGCAAAAGTACAAGTATTTAGTAAGTTAGGTACATGGTTGAAAGACCAGTTAAGATTGCTTTATTTTCTCAGATTTCAATAAATATCAGAAAAAGAAAAAAAATTAAAAGATTATACATTTATTGTACTTCCTTTGCACTACTGACTGATCAAAAGGATGTGTGCTCATGAGCATGCATGTGTGCTCTTTTACTAACACCAACATACAAATCCTTTTACATATCAGAATTTATGCAAGTGTGGCAAAAAGGAGAATTAAGCCTGTATAGCAAACATCGGTATTTCTACAAATATACTAAGTAGAGAATAGATGGTCACAAATATTTAGTCAAAACTTCTCTCTCATTTCCTCTCCCCACAAGCACTTTTAAGAAAAAAAAAAACTATGCATTAAAGCTTATAGCACAAAGTCATTAAAATAGAAGCGGTTAATAATCCAGTTAGATACTTTAAAAAATTGTCATTACTAACTTCTATTTTGTTGACTTTCTGTACAGATAAGCAAGAATTTTTCTTCTAAGAAATCATTCATTGTGAAATGCTGCATTAGTGTAACGTTATGGAAAATAATTTAAAAAATCCAAACTTCATCTTTGATAATTTGTAAATTTCTTGATTTTTTTTCTTTTTGCAACAAGCATTTTTTGAACGTTTTTATCCTCTCCTGCTAGTACATGGGCCCAATTGCAGGAGTTCTAGGACATGCAAGAATTCCCATACACACATCTCTACTCTCATGCGCTTCCTTCACTGAATGGCAGCGACAATAGCAGCGAACTGCACATGGAGTAGTCTAGAGAATGAAGAGAAGACCCATTCCTGCCAACCCTCGAGTGCTCCCCAGCACTGTAGACAGGCCTGGAAATGGATGGAGAGGTCTGCTCTTTAAATGTACTCTGCATATTCCAGGCCACAGGGAGGGGTTTTGCAGGTGCTCCAGTCACAACTGCTGCCTCCCACCACCCAAGCACCTTCTGCTTCCTTGATCCAGTATGTTGACAGCAGGGAAGGAAACCTACAACAGCTACAGCTGCTGTTTCCTATGGCATTGTCTAGGCAGCATTCTCAGTACCCTATACACAAACCCAAAGAACTTCCACCAGTTGCAGTTCCCTCCCACCTCTAACTATCCTGATGCTGGCATCAAAGATCTCACACAGCTTGGCTATCATTTGCCATGCTGGTCTCAGAAACCTAACACAGACTGAACTAACCGAGCTCCCTTTCTGATAGAAGCTATCAGCTCTCTGAATCCATAACAAGTGTATGCTGATAACTACTACTGAATAATTTAGACAAAAAAAATTGTTTACTCTTTCCAATACTGCATTATTAACTTGCCCTGCTAAACAGAAAATATAATGTAAAACACATTTTCACTAAAAAAATTGCAAATAAGGCCTGGAAATTTCACTTAAATTGCAGAATTTAAAATCCAGAATAGGAACATGTATCCATGCTTAATCAGAAAATTTCTTTTTTTCAAGTAATAAGGTCAACAAATCTGCAGGGTATTTCAGCCTGCTTTCAGTTTGGGGGCAGAACCACACCTGTCAGTCACTACAGTAGGGGAATGTCCCACCTCATGTTGGTGCACCCCAGGGCTGTTAATTGGAGATTTGCGCAGGAGTGCCTGTACGGGCCGCGCATGCATGGAGGGCGTCTTGCAGCATGTACAGCCCGACCCCCTCAGTTCCTTCTCTACAGTGGAGAGTATAGATACTCAGAAGTAGAGGGGAGGAGGTGGGGTAGTGGAACACCCACAGAGACAGACATCTCGAAGAACCTTGGTTACTGCATGAGGTGAGTAAACTTTCTCTTCTTCTTGATGTCCCTGTTCTCCACTTCAGGTGACTGTTGAGCAGTGTCCCGCTATTGGCGGGGGGATTTTGGAGCAGTCTCGGTAACTGATGATAGTACTATGGATCCTAGTTGAATGTCCATGTTAGTGTGATTCATAATAGCATAGTGGTTTATAAATGTGTGCTCAGAAGCCCATGTAGCTGCCCTACATATTTTGGATATAGGGACATTGTTGAGGAAAGCAACAGAGGTCGCCATTGGTCTAGCAGAGTGAGTTTTAATGTGGAATGGAGATTTTCATCTTGATTGTTCATAACATAGGTGAACACATCCTGATATCCATCTAGATAGTCTTTGAGTGGATATCGTGTTACCTTTTGAGCATTCTGTCATGGAAACAAATAGTCTTGTTGATTTATGAAACTGCTTAGTTCTTCTAAGGTAGAATAATAGTGCTCTGTGCATGTCCATTGTGTGCCAATTAGCCTCTAATTGATTTTTGTGTGATTTGGGGTAAAATGTTGGGAGGTATATGGCCCGGTTCATATAGAAAGAGGATATCACCTTTGGTAAGAATTTTGAATGTGGTTTCATAGTGACACACTTCTTGTGAAAAATAGTATGGGAGGGGTGCACCATAAGTATCCCAACTCGCCTACTCTTCTTGCCAAGGTAATGGCAACTAGGAATGCCACTTTCATCAACAGATGGAGGAAAGAACACGTGGGTGAGTGTCCTTAATACCATGCTTAGGTCCCAGGAAGGTGTAGGCTCACGTATTTCTGGTTATAAATTTCGGAGTCCTGTCAAAAAGTGTTTCATGATCAGCTGTGAGAAAATAGGCGAGGTTTGCCCGCTTTGATGAAATGTGCTAATGGCCACCAGGTGTACTTTGATGGAGTTCAGGTGATAATCTTACCACCTTTAATTCTAATAGGTAATCAAATACCAGTGATAGGGGTGCAGATATCACAGTTATGGTTTTGGTGTGGCACCATATTGTAAATCTCTAATTTTTGCAGACATGTCTTGTGAGTGGACGGTTTCCTGCTGTTAAGCAGTACATTCCAGTCCTGACTCGAGCACATTCTTTCTATTGGTCGGAACCAAGGACGCCTCCAGGCTGCCAGATGGAGCATGTCCAGATTGGGGTGAGTAGTCCTGCCATCGTTCTGTGATAAGAGGTATCTCTCCATCAGAAGTCTCATTGGGGTGCGGATGGACATTTTTGGTAGGTATTGGTATCACGGTTTTCTGGGCCATGCTGGAGCTAGGAGAATGATCGAGGAACAGTCCTGTTGTTTCTTGTTTATTGCCCGTGCTAGCAAGGGGAATAGTGGGAATGCATATAGTAGTGCCCCTTTCCATTCAATTAGGAAGGCATCTCCTGGAGATTGGTAACCGTAACCTGCTCTGGAGCAACACTGACTGCACTTGCAATTCCTTTTTGTCGCAAATAGGTCTATTGATGGCAGGCCCCATCTTTGAAAAATGTAGTGTAGGACTGTGTCGCTGATCTCCCATTCCTGCTCCAGCCCAAATCTCTTGCTCAGCATGTCTGCTGTTGTGTTCATGCATCCTGGGAGGCATGAAGTGGATATGTCTATACCCTGGTTTATGCACCAATTCCAAAGTTTTATGGCCTCGGTACAGCGTGAGAGAAAGCGAGCGCCGCCTTGACTGTTTATGTAAAACATGCATGCCACGTTGTCTGCATGATTTGGACTGCTTTGTGTTTTATTTGTGGCAGGAATTGGGCGCATACTTTGCGTACCACTCTCTCAGTTCGAGTAGACTGATATGCAACTGTGCTTCTGACCAAGTCCATTGACTCTGGACAGTCAGGCCTTGTATGTGTGTGCCCCAGTCTATCTATGAGGAGTCCATAGTAATTATGATCGATGGTATCTGCTTTAGAAATGGTATGCCACTGCGTAACTTGTTTGGGTTCATCCACCAATCCAGGGAGTCCTTGATTATCGGAAGTACTGTTAGTTGTTTGTTCATTCTGTGCCTGCTTGGAGTGAAGACTGAACACAGCCATCCTTGTGCAGGCTGGCGTGTTGTACCATGAAGGTGGTGGCTGCCATACGGCCCAACAGTTGGAGGCATGTGCGGGCTGTAATATAAGAAGTGGTTTTTACCTCTTGGATAAGGTTCAGTATTGACTGAAATCTTTGAGCTGGTAGAATTGCTGTTGCCATGGTTGAGGCAAGTTGTGTTCCTATAAGTTTTAGGGTTTGCGTCGGTACTGTGATTGATTTCTGAAAGTTTATCTGTAGGCCTAGTTCTTGGAAAACACGTATAGTTCTCTGTGTATTGTATTCTGCCTCCTTGTACGTTGGGCTTCGGAGAAGGTAGTCGTCCAGGTAAGGAAAGATGATTATGCCTAAGCACTACAGGTGTACTGTGACCACCGAGGGTATTTTGGAGACGACTTGTGGTAGGGTGGATAGACCAAAAGGTAAAACCGCACACTGGTAATGTTCCATACCAGCTGTAAACTGAAGGAACCATGAATCTGAAGGGAATGGAGTAGCCCATATGGATGATTTCTAGGGCCCATCTGTCTGTGGTGATTGCTTCCCACCTAGTGAAAGAGTGTCCAAAAATGTTCAGTGTTTTTGCATGCGAAGTGTGTCCCAGATCCTCAACTGATCCCACAAAACGATTGCTTGGGCTGAAATGGTTGAGAAGAGGTGGAGTGACATTTGACGTTTGCCTTCTCCTCTGTGGCCATTGTTTTTGCCTGCAATTATCATAAGGCCTTTGTTGGAGCTTGGAGAAGTCTCTCCGTTGGTAGGATTGGTACCTTCTGTGTTTGAAGGATGGTGTACATATGCCCATGGTTCTGAGGGTCATTCTGGAGTCTTTCATGCAGTGTAACATCTCATCTATCTTCTTTGAGAATAACTTGTCCTTATTGAAAGGTAAGTCTTCAACTTTAGTTTGTAGATCTCTCAGGATGCCGGACAATTGGAGCCAGGAGGTGCGGCACATAGCAATGGCCGTGGCTGTTGTCTGAGCTGCTGTATCGGTTATGTCCAGAGCTGCCTGCAGAGCCATTTGTGCAATCAACAGTCCCTCATCCACTAAGGATTTCAACTGTGTCTGCTTCTCTTCAGGTAAGTTCTGTTTTTAATTAATTAATTTCCCCATAGTTATCATGCTCATATTTGGCAAGTAAGGCATTATAGTTGGTCACTGTAAATTGCAAGGTTGCTGAGGAGTATACCTTGCATCCAAATAGGTCCAAATGTTTACAATCTTTATCGCCTAGAGTGGATTTAGGCTGGGATTGTTTGCTTTGGTGATGCACTACATCCACCACCAGGGAGGTGGGAAGAGGGTGGGTGAATAAAAACTCCATGCCCTTTGATGGAATATATTTCCTGTCAGCTCTCTTACAGATCGGAGAGACTGACGCTGGTGTTTGCCAGATGGTATCATTAGGTTGCATTATAGCATCGTTGATTGATAGAGCTATCTTAGTGCTGGCTGATGTATGTAATATTTGGAGTAATTTATGTTGGGTCGCTTCAACCTCTTGTAAAGGTATGTCTTGAGATGATGCTACACGTTTGAATAGCTCTTGAAATTGTTTGAAATCGTCTGCCGCAGACGGTGGAGAAAGCACTACTGCTTCGTCTGGCAACGAGGATGATTTGTGGGCAGGGGAATTCTCCTCCTGCATCCCATCATTTGATTCCTACAGGAGCTCGGCCTGGGTAGGTGATGGTGGAACAGACTTTTCTAAGGCTGTTGCCAATGTTGAAGGCATGTGTTGTTGAGTGCTATGTTATGTGCCCAGATCCCGTGTGCCAGGTGAATGGGAAAATCTCAGAGAGAATTTTCATCTGTTCAATCCATTCTCTCATAGTCAGTGATTTCAGTCAGGCCATAGATTCTCTCCTGTCCAGGGAAGAATGAAATGGAGAGAAGACTCCCTCATGTGAGCCTTCTTCATAATCGCTAGATAGCGGAGTGGGGATAGGTTATTGTGATGCTTGCATATAAGGCAATCTCTTGGTGCTGTAGAGAGAGGAATAAGAAGGAAATGCGGCTTCCTGTGTGTGGTGCCAAGAGTGTCTTGCTGGTGTCTGTGGCATCGAGGCTGGCTGCTCTACTGGCATGGTTGTCGGTATTGTGGGTTTTACTTTCTCCCCTTGTTGGTACCAAAGATGGTGACAGCACTGAGAATGGTGCCAAGGGTGGTGGCATGCGGACCGGTGCAGCTTTCAGCACCTATCGGGCTGGTGTTGATGATGCCATAGCCAGTGCAATTTTCAGCTTGATGCTGATGTGGTCTTGGTCCCAACAGTGCCAGCAGAAGTAGGCACCATAGTTGAACTCTCCCTTGAAATCAATGGTACAGGGGTAAAGACATAGCTGGAGTCCAGCTTAAATTTGGCACATCTCTAATAGGCGAAGTTGTGGCTCTCTTCCTTTTCACATTGGAAGTTTGAGCTGTAGTGTTGTCCCCTTCTCTGGTCTCCGACTCGAAGGTAGGCAGTAGAGACTTCTCCATGAGAATAAGTTTGAGGCGGAGATGTCTATCTCGATGAGTTCGCACCTTAAGCTTCGAGCAGTGTGTACACTTGGCTGGGATGTGGCCCTCTCCTAAGCATCTTACACGGAAAGCATGTCCGTCCGAAATTGGGATTGCTTCTCTGCAGGATTCGCATCTCTTAAATCTAGGTGATCCTGGCATTTCATAATTTTAGGGAAGGGGATACTCCCTAACTGTTTATGCTACAGCAAAAGAAACATTTTTTTTGTAAACTATGTAACTTATCTATCTTAACTAACACATCCTATGATTGAAAACTATGACTAACCTATGTCTAACTCACTAATTCTCATCTTTTATCTTAAGACAAAAAGAGTGCTGCAGAGCTCCATCTCAGGCCAGGGACAGTTGAGAAGGAACTGAAGGGATTGGGCCATGTGAGCGCCAGTTAGGGTGCCAACAGTGCTGCAAGACACCCTCTGCACATGCAGGACCCATACAGGCACTGATGCACAAATCTCCAATTGATGGTGCCAGGACGCATCAACATCTGAAGTGGAGCACCCACAGGGACATTACCTGAAGAAGATTTAATCACATGTTCAAAATGGCACAGCCCTGCATAGGGCAAAGTTGTTAAACAGATCTGTCCTAAGCAAAAATGTGTGGTGTTCATCACAATGTATATAAAGTTATAAACAGGGTCAGACAGCGAGAAGGCTAAGACAGGAGAAAAGGAAAATCTGCATTTCAGCAAACAGGTGAGAACAGCTTGCAACCTCTCACCACCAGGCTCCACTGTGCCTTCTTTACAGTTTGAATGAACTTTACCTAGAAAAAACCCTCAGGAAAATGCATTCCCAAGGTCGACTGAACTATAACAGTGAGAGGCAAAAACAGCTGAAGTTCTCTCTCCCTATCCATCTCTCTTTTTCACCTTAAACAACAAAAGCAGCCACCTTTGGACTTCGGTAGCAGATCCTGGCCTAAGAATTTGGTCAGAAATGTTACTGGGAACCAGTGGTAAGAACTTCACCTTGAACAAGTCTAGTTTGTTTAGAAAGTGTTTTATTTTTATTTCTCTTGTAACCATTTCTGACTATCATGCCTTATACCTGTACTCACCTAAATCTCTCTTTGTAGTTAAATAAACTTGTTTTATTCTTTAATCAAAACTAACCCAGTGTCGTAAACTGTGTGCATAACTCCATTTCTGATCTCAAACTGTTGTATTTTGAGGGGCAACGAACCTAATATATCTGGAGAGTCCAGGAGAGAGCTAGACAGTGCAGAAAACACATTTTTGGGAGAAAATCTGGGATTGGGAGAGTATTACTATCACCATGCAAGTAGTAACCAAGGCTGCTGAAAGCTAGTGTGTGGCTGCTTTTTGCAGACAGGCTGCTGGGGTTAGAGCTGCTGGACCAGTGTAATGACTATATACAGACACTCTGGGTGTAACCTGCTTGGAAGCCACAGCAGCAAAACATTGTGAGGCACCTCAGGTTGCAGGACAGGGATGACACAGCCCCTCACTGGTCTGAATTGCACCCTGGAATGTCATAATTGCACATAACTATATCTTCTATCTTCCCCTTGACACTACAGTTTGGAGATGATGTCATCCAAAAGAAAAGAAATGGCATTGTCTAAGACTGGATAACCAACATTCAGAATTTCGTGAACTAACGACCACATAGCAGATCTCAATACAGAAGACTCTGCTCTAAGATAGTCAGTGCTCTTAAGGACTGGAGTTTGATGCTTAACCAAAGGAGGAATATTTCTTGAATTAAGTTTAGGAATGAATGGTCTGATAGTAGCAAAGACTACCGGTCTGAATTAAAAGTACAATGCCAGGTCTAATCAGAGAAAGCTCTCAACTTCAAATAAATTAAAAAAACCTTATCTGACTGGAGATAATAGCTATTGAGAGGCCTACCCTAATGGATACGAAGTAGGGTGACCAGATGTCCTGATTTTACAGGGAGAGCCTCGATACTCAGGGCTTTTTTTTTTTTTTAATATATGCACCTATGACCCCCTCGTCCTCTGTCCCGATTTTTCACACCTGCTATCTGGTCACCCTAATATGAAGTATAACAATGCCTCCTGCAGGGGTTCAATATGGGCAGTGCTATAATGAGCAAAATGAGATTCCAAAGTCATACTCCATGACCTTGCAAGGTGGGAATAAGTTTGATGCCCTAAGGAAACATTTAACGTTGTGATTTGTAGAAAACATTTTTCTTTTCTTGGACATAGCTGAGAATATTATACTACAGAGCCTTGAGCTTTTTGCTTGAACACTCATACTTCCACAATAAAACTGAACTTTGCATCAGCCAATAGAATAAATTCTATTTATAGACTTCTCTTTTGGGGTTCATGAGAACAATAATTACTTCAAGTATTTATTTTAAATCTCTCTGCTTCTGGATGAAGGATTGCTCTTTCAATTGCAGACCTCCTCTGTGGCATAGACACATCTGAAGGTCCAGTACCAAGGCTATGTCTACACTACAACTTTTTGCCAGTATAACTTAGGTCACTGGGGGGGAGGAGTGAAAAAACACACCCATGCATAACATAAGTGACACCGATAGAAGTGCCAGTGTTGACAGCGGTGTATCGGCAGGAGACATAGGTAGCCCTGCTTGTTAGGGGGTGGTTTAATTGTGTTGATGGGAGAACTCTCTCGGATGGCATAGAGTGGCTACACGAGAGATCTTACAGCAGTGCAGCTGCTTTGGTACAGCTGTGCCGCTGTAAGCTCTCTAGTGTAGACATGGCTTTAGTTAAACAAGCCTGAGATCCATAGCCTCTTCAACCAGAAAGGCATAAACAATATGCTGCTCTCTCACTTATATCTTACGTATTGTCTTTGGGAGCAGTGGGAACACACATTGCAGTGCCTTGCCCGGCTTTACAAGACATTTGCATTCATAACCTCAAATCCCAGGCCCTGACACATAGTGAGGCTGCAGGGCACTTTATCTACTCTTTCCATATTCAACTAGACTGATCACCAGCCCACGAAGCCAATGTGTTGGCTAATGTATGCTGGCTAACATATATTATATTAATAATAAGTATTATCGACACCATATAAAAATTAGTAAGCATTAAGCACCAATATTAAGAACCACTAACTATAACAGCGATATAGCCTAATTGGTCTATACCATAATCCTGTTCACTTATGCTAAGTACCCAACAACACTTTGTATTTGCTGAAGTATGTATTTGGCATAAGCAGAGAGGAAACTTGTCAAAAAATCAAGATACAGTACTTTCATTCTACATCTCTTAGGACAAGATAGGGCAGTAATTTCATAGATCAACACCTGGATTGCTAGTATCCAAAACAAAGATAAGGAAGAGACAGAACAAGTTGGAAACTGGGACAAACTGATGGGTTGAATTTTAGTGATGTGTAGAGAAAAGTGTAACTTGTAAAATCATCATATAAATAACACCAGCTAAAATGTGTGGCTTTGGCAGCACACCTTCTGTGTAAGGTGAATAACATTTCACAAGACAGTTTCCAGGAGAATGGTATCATACAGAAACTTTTTCCTGTACTATATAATCAATTTAAAGCAATAAACCTGACTGACATTGGTTATTTGGCCTCTTCAATATATTTCATAATGACCCAAAAAGTGTGGTCAAGCAATTGACTATACAATATATCAATGCTTATAAGTGACATATTGCTGAGTGTAAGACCCTGTGCTAATCTGATTTCTGCTATATAAATGTGTGTGTTCATCTCTCCCTGTTGGTGGGCAAAGCACAGAGAGAGAGAGGAAACTTTTCTCTGCCTTGGACAGGAGAATTCTCTCTGGAGTACAGCTGATCATGTTCTTTCCAGTTATTGTGAAAATCCTATAATCACTTTGACTATCTGACTAGAACAAGTCTGTTACCCATGGAAAGAACAGTGCTTTGATATCTCAATGAATCATTGTGTCCAGCTGGTGGATACAGCTCTGTCTCTTTCTGACTTGGGAAGATCCTTTCAAAAATATAAATATATCTGATTTTCTCTATTCACCAGCTGTGGGACCATAAAATATACAACTTGAGTTCCATCTCTCCCAATGGATGAGATGGAGTGAGATGCAGACAGGATACTCAATGACTAGATAGGTATCTGATGAACTCTGGATCATGGCAGCATGGCTATATATTAGATCAAAATTCCCAACGGGCTCCGTTAAGAATTGAATTTTTGTTTCTGTGACACCACTTGTTTTTTATTGTCAAAATCTTCTTCTGTCAACGTTCTTCTAATATGAGACCTTGTACTTATTTGATAGCATTCATTCTCAGTCCAGGCTTATGTTTGACTTCCCTAAGGCCATGCAGCTGTATTTGCCCTCAGTCCAAGATACTCCAGGAATCACATCACTATGTATGTATGTTTCTGCTTTCTCTCTGTACAGAACTATGATCAGAAAAATTGTGCAGGGATAGGTAAGTGAATTTCCTTCTGCCCTAAAGATAAAATTATTTTTCCATGATCTTGGAATGACAGCCTGGGAGCACATGTAAGAACAAATGGTAATGAGCCAAACTGAGAAAAGCAACAAGACTACCATCCATCCACAAAACAATTATCTGAAGATGATCAAATGAGAATGCTTTGAAGACAAGCCACTTTTAGGAACTTATTCAGATGTTTCAGACAGAGCCCTGCTCTGCTTGTCCCTGGTTCTCTTCAGCTAGAAATAGAATAGAATGCTCCAATCTGAAGTTAATGATACATTATTCCATTAATGTTATGATTTTTCCATGGGTTGCTGAGAAATGGAATGGACCACAGCTGTTCTTGAAATTCTTGCAGAGCTTTACAAGATACCAACCTCAGGACAATGTCCAGTGACCTCATTTGAGCAAAACTCCATCCTTTTACTCCCAGATTGAAAGTCTGGCACCAACTAAAGGACTAATTCCAGGTGGGGCAGGTTGGGAGATGTAGATAGTTCTGAGGCAATAGGAGCAGCTACTAACCCTGCACTTATTCTAGCTACCACTTGCAAAGAGGCATTTTCTCCTGTTGTACTTCTTGGACTGCTTCAATTTGCCATACGACCTGAATCCGTCTATAGCATCTGGCAGGAGTTAGGATTATTCATTCAATTCTTCTGCCTCAGCTCTCCATAGTTTCCCACTGTATCGCTAAGATAGCTAAGAACTGATTTGTTTGAGCTTCTGATCCCAAGGACCAAACCTCATTCACTTGTCTGAAACAGATTTGAAAACCACTCTTACCCCCATATAATTTTTAAATTGAGAGGAACCATATTGGCAATACTGTTCACCCATGTTAGCACTGTCTGTGAAAGCACGCAAAGGCACTTAGGGTATCAGATGACAATTCATATATTTATTTATTTATTTTTGCTGCCCTGATGCCATGTGCAGGTTTTTATGCCCAAAGGAGGAGGCTGATGTGATGCCTACTTGTGCAGAGCCGGTATAGACAGGAGGCCAGTATTTTCAGAAAAAAATCTTCCTCTCATTAGAAATGCCAAGTCCCTGGACAACAGGGAAAACAGCCACATTTCCATAGTGATACCTAGGGTTAAAGGTGCACACTGAGAAACCTTCTGGCTTTTTGAAATGGAGGCCAGGATAGAAAGAAAGAAATGGTGGGCTGAGATGTCCTTTACTGACTAACAGTTCTTCAGCACCTGGGCTGTCCACCCTCTTATCACACCACAGTCATGTGCAGGGAGCAGGAGGTGGAGTAGTGGCGAGGCATGGCAACCTGCAACAGAGGCTGGGAAGGATTCAGTTCTTTTCCAATCCTGTCTCCTCCTTTCCTGCTTAGGGGAAGGGCAATATTCGAGTCCTATTGTTATGCTCCAGACACATTCTAGCACTTTTTTGGGAGTGGGAATAGCCTCTTTACTGTACTGCCAGTACTTGCATTCCAGCATGTCTCGAGCACAGCACTCACTCCCCAAAAATCAAATGCAGCTCTCATACACCGTGGGAATTAGACACACATTACTGAGCCGAACTGCTGTTCTCAACAATTTGAAATAACATTTTGGAATTTCCCTCAGGAAAGCTCTGCATCAGGAAGGCCTGGCTGAGCTGCCAGACACTGGGGAGGCAGGAAAAAAAATGGAGTGAACTTCAGGTGACAAGGCATGCCCCTGCTGCCAGTGACCTAAAGGTCTGATACTGCTCACAAGCTGCAAACAGACCTATGGACCTTGGCATGAAAAAGAAATGCATAATGAACTAATTCACTAAATGAGAAATAATTGCATAGCAACAACCAACTGTGAAGTGGCAGCACCTTCACTGTTATCCACTGTCAGGCTAATTAGGAAATAGTGTGACCTCCAAGAGCAGTAACTGAAGTGGCATGTAGTCCATGGAACTAGAAGGTGAAACTCAATTGCAAAAAGAGAATTGAAAAATGGATTTTTTCAGATTTAGTAATCAAACCTGCTAGTGTAACAGGAATAAGTTAAAAGTGATTTCCTTAGTTGATAGCTCTCCTTTAAGTAAAAACACAATGCTCCAGTTTGACAGCAACAAAACGCAAACTCCTGGAATGTTTTAAGAGACTGATTCAAATGGAGAAATTAGTGGGCTCTCTAGTGCAGTTACTGGGAGGAAAAAAATAGGTACAATTATTTTACTCAGCTACAATAGTCTCTTCTTTAAGTGGATACTTGTTTCTCCAGTTCAGCACCAGTTTCCTTCAATTGAATATGGTTGCAACAAAGGAGATCCTTATTATATGGAATTGCTGTTTTTGTTTTTTGGCAAGGGAAAGTAGTTGGGCGGTCCAAGTTGCCCTACCAGTACATTTAAACTATGACAGCCATTTTGAGTACCTACACATAGTGCCAGTTAAGGAGATAAAGGCTCGATCTCACACTCAGCTCTCCTTGAGTCCTTGGAGAACCTACCTGGGGCTGGGTAGATCTCAGTGCAGGGTGAGAGCCCTAAAGACTAAGATAATATAAAAATAACTAAAAATCCCACAGCTGTCCAGGCAAGAAAGCAGGGAAAAAGTCCTCATTCATTATTTAATAAGAAATTAACTGAAAAAGTTTTGCTACAATGTTTTCTCATCCTCCAGAGCTCATAATAAATAAATGTAGAATGTACCAGAGCCCAGAAAACCCAAAAAAAGGGAAAACCAGTTATTTAAAAAGCACATGGTAGGTTCTGACAAAGCAGTGGGTACACATTAGGACAAGACACGGATAAGATACCAAATTTCACTACTCTCCCATACGGCACATGCTGCTCTGTCACTCTAATAATGATGGGTAGTAGCAAGCAGCAAAGAATATCTCTAACAGTCTTTTAGGGGAAAATAGCTCTCTCACAGGGGATGAAAAATATTTAAATTTGTTTATATTTTAAAGGGACCTTTAATGTAGAAGATCTGTTGTCATCCAGGAGGACAAAAAGTTCTTCAATCTTCCTCCAGGAGGGTGGGCTCCTAAACCAGCAGGGTTTCATCATCCAAGGAGAAACTGTCCAGCCCTTCTGACAAGTGTTTGGCAAGTATTTTCTGGATTTAGTAGTGGACGAGATGAAAGGATGCAGGATTCTGGAATTGCTGGAAGATGTAGTTGTGATGAAAGGACTTAAAATTTGCTTGAGTTCCAGGCTGAGGATTGATTAGGTGTGATCATCTTCAAATGTGAAGAATTGTTTACGGCCTTTTCAAGTGACTCCCTGAAAACCATGTTCCCATCAAAAGGAGCTTGAATCAGACTGTCCCAGAAGCAGTGTCTGGGCCCAAAGGTGTAAGCAGCAATTTGCTGCAGTGGGCAATAGTATAGCAGCATCAGAACTGAGATGAGAAACTCTCTCTAGCCAACTGGAGGACTTCTTTGTCTTGCGTGAAGCACGTTAGTCACAGAACCACGAGTGGCAACTATTCAGAGCATGGATGTTCATATGGAAAGAGATACAAAACCTCTCTTGAACAAACTGGTAATTTTTTGGTCCACAAAATCCTTCAGGGCCTTGGGTTTAGAAATTTCCAGTGCAGAGAGTGTTCCTGGAGAAACCGAAGGAAGACTGTGTTAAAAGTGAAGAGGTGGAAAAATTTACTCATTTGGCCTAGCTGCACTTAATATAACGTTTTTGAGCAGGTCTCCTGATTACATCTTTTTTGTTCTGGATTTGGCCATTCAGAGTGCACAGTCTTCTCCAGCGACTCTGATATAGGAAAGAGTCAAAAGAAACAATCTTTCATCTTTGCATCTTAGAAGGGCTCTGGCCAACAGGGACCTGGGGGAAAATGTAGGGAAGAGAAAATTAGGCCCATCAGCTCATCCCCCTTTTTCTGGACAAAATGGCCACCCTTATCATTGGATTTAGATAGTCCAAGTCTGACATGGCAAATGCTTATGAAAGCTGGACAATTACTTGGACAAGAAGCTGGTTGGAACTGGACATCTAAGGAACTCCACAGGTTAGGGAAAGGGAGAATTTGTTTCCTATGAAGAACTGAGAAACTATTTTGTCTAAGGGTATGGCATGGGGCTCCTTGCTAGAGTTCAAAAGATTATTTAAATAATAGAATAACCTGAAGATTTTGGAATGGATGTCTAACAGCACTGTTCCTAGAAAGAGAAGCCTTGGTGGACAACTGCGAAAACCTATCAAGAGAGACAGCAGGGATCTGAGACTCTGATCACAAGAGGGATCAAACTGAAGAAATTTTCCCTTCTTTGCTTTGGGTAAAAAAAATCCTGCATCAGCAACAGTTGGTGGGACCTCCAACTTGAGCATTACTTCCCCTCAGTGCTACCTGTCAGCTCTGTGTTCTTAGGAAATCAGAGCACAGTACCCAGCCTGTCTGACTCACGAAGGACCCCTCCCCCCCCCAGCCTCTTCTTGAACCAGAACTAATCAGAAGAAAGATTTACAAAAAGCAATGAAAAGGCAGAAGGAGACACACCTAAACCCCTCCAGACAAGAGTGATAGCATTAAGGTAACTCCCTTGGCCTCATTTGCATTGAAGATGCAACAAGGAGGCATCTCAATTAGCATACAGAAAGAAGAAACAGATTCCAAGGCACAGACCGCAATGAACTCTGGGACCAGAGAAGCAGGGAAGCACTGCATGATGGGAGATCTCTGCTCCTGATGTTAATGAAGCCACACCTGCACATACCCGGTTCAGCAGTTATAAGACCAATTCTAGTCATAGATCCTTTACTGATATCCAAGATATTGAATCTGCCTGATTTACTTGGAGGGAGCTCACAGTGCACATTGCCAATAGCAAAGAATGATCAGTTCCTATTGTCCAGCCTAAACAAAATGACTCTGATATACTCCCTTGAGTCATTATTTACCCATAAACAAACCTAGTGTTCTCCCTGGAACCATTGTTTCTTCCCTACAAAACCCCTACCCAAGTTCAAAACTCTGTTCTGATGCCTGGATCCAAAAGTTGCATCAGCTCCACTGGGACTTCACCTTTTTCTGACTAATCGTGTTGTGGGCTCTGCCTGTCTCAAGCACTCCGGACCCTACACTGAACAGCCTGTGTACCTGGGAACCTTAGACCGATTCAAGCTGCACTGAGTGGTGAGAACCCAACCCTCTCTCTCTCTCTCTCTCTCTGATTAAGCCCACTTTTCCCCCCATAAGACCTAATTTGATCTCTCTCTCTCACTCGAGGTATAACTTTCTAAACCTGACTTTTGTCATCATAAACTTGGGCTAGATCTCCCCAATACTCCAATTGTGTAATATTGTAAATGTTTGGTTGTTTTTCACTTCTGGTATGGCTATTAGTATCATAAATTATATATACCTGGCAATAAAATGACTTATAATCAAGCTGGTTGCCAGAATCTCTCCAAACTGTCTACTCTTTCTTGTTTTCAGCTTCCCTATTTTGCTCTGCAGCAACACTTCTCTTACGTAAGCCAAAGATCCCTGTAATGCCTAAAAATTCTGTGGGGTTTGCTCACCAAGAGGGTAACTGCTAGAATAATTGTAACATGAAAGTAGAGATAGGAATGTGCTGAACGTGTGGCATATAAGGGTGGCAGCTTGGAAGTGCTGTTTGGCCCAGCCTGGAGTCCAGGGGCATATAAGGGTGGCAGCTGGAAAGTGCTCTTTGACCCAGTCTGCTCAGATGCGCACTGTTAATCTGTGAATGAGTGTGTGTACATGTGGATGTTTATCTGAGTCTAGGCTGGAGGATCCCAGCCCTGGGAAACTTAGGGTAGCTCCATTGGGAGCGGACTTGCAGAAGGGACAAATAAAGCTCCATATGAAAACACAAGTGACAAGCAATACGTTGACAGAATTACACTTCCCCCACCGCCCAGGAAAGTAACCCTACTAAATGATCTTACCCCAAGGTGATGGGCAAATCAGCTAATATCGGCCTGACCTATTCTTTGGGTCTTGCAGTCATATTTAGTCTCATTTAAAAGAAAGCAGGTGACAAACTGGCTGTGTACATCTAAAAATCATCTGTTTGTGTAGGAGACCCCAAATCATGCCTGACAACCATTTTCAGTGAGACTGCTAAAAAACAGAGATACAGTACAGGTCTCTTTGATCTGTTATTGGCCTAGTGGATACTGCGGAAGCTGTAGACATGATGTATCTTGATTTTAGTAAGGCTTTTGACACACTCCCACATGACGTTCTTATAAGGAAACTAGGGAAATGTGATTTTAGATAAAATTAGTATAACGTGGGTGCACAACTGATTGAAAGACTATACTTAAAGAATCGTTATCAATGGTTCACTGTCAGAATCAGAAGACGTATCTAGTGGGGTTCCACAGAGATCGGTACTGTTTTCGCTACTATTCAATATTTTCATTAATGCCTTGAATAATGGAGTGAAGAGCATGCTTATAAAATCTGCAGATCACACCAAGTTGGGAGGAGCTGGAGGACAGGATTAGAATTCAAAACTACCTTGACAAATTGAAGACTTGGTCATGCAGTTATAAAAATATAACGTAATTCTGAGATATATTAACAGGAATGTCACATGGATGACACAGGAGGTAATTTTCTCTCTCTTCTTGGCATTGGTGAGGCCTCAACTGGAATACTGTGTACTGTTCTCCGTGCCACACTTTATGAAAGAGGTGGACAAATTGGAGAGAGTCCAGAGGAGAGTAATAAAAATGACAAAAGGTTAAGAAAACTTATGAGGAAAGATTAAAGAAAAGACGACTGAGGGGGGACCTGATAACAGTCTTCAAATATGTTAAGGTGTATTACAGAAAAGTCAGTGATCAATTATTTTCCACATCCACCAAATATAGGACAAGTAGTAATAAGATTAATCTGAAGTAATGGAAATTTAGGTTAAATATTAGGAAAAGCTTTCTGACTATAAGGATAGTTAAGCTCTGGAATAGGATTCCAAGGGAGGTTGTGGAATCCCAATCATTGCAGGTTTTCAAGAGCAACTTAGACAAACACTTGTGAGGGATGGTCTAAGAATACTTGGTCTTGCCTCAGTGCAGGAGCCTGGACTAGATGACCTCTGAGGTCTCTTCTAGCTTCACATTTCTGTGATCTTAGTGCCCAATCCCCTTCCTTCTGCGGCTGTTAGTTGTAAGGAATTCTAGAACAGGGACATTCTCTACTTCCTCTCATATCCTAAAGAACTGACCCTCTAGTTACCAAAGCTGCTGCTAGAGGAGGAAGCCAAACCCAAGAAATTCCTGCCTGAAAAAAACCAGGCCACGAAGTCCTGAGGAACATTCATCTGCTTTGCATGGAGACAAAAAAGTCTAGGTTTTCAATGTGACTGCAGTATCTGAAACATGCCAAAAAGAGGAGCCAAAAAGTAGCTTGATAAAAAATGATGAGAAGAGGGATCTTTTGTTTACTTCCAACAAGGGGATTTCAGGGAGAAATAATATTTGAACTCTTGTACAGAGCTTTTCATCCATAAATCTCAAAGTACATTACCAAGTATGCATCATTATCTCCTTTCAGTTTCAGGGAAACTGATCCAATTATAGTAGTCAAAGAGCCATGGATACCCACACAAGACAAAATATATTTTATGTAAATCTTGGGAAGAAAAATCATATACCACAGACACCAAAACATAAGGTCCCAATCCTGCTATTGATTGTAGAGCTTCAGTGAGTAAGTCTCACTGAAACCAAGCACTGCACTTGGTAGCAACTATTTGCAGGATCAAGCCCTTATTTTAATACCTCAGCAAACAAACAATCTTTCAACTTTATAAACTTTTACATTTGTCTAATAATCTATAGTTAATGAAGTAACTAGGCACAATTGACAATACATTCTGCCTTTTTAAACAACCACATTTCATTATGATTTACAATAAAAATAAACGATCAGTCCAATATTTTAATTCTGACACCACTGGACTAAAGAGGTCTGGAGCAAACTGGAAGAATTATTTGACAATGACATCTATACATTTTTTTAGAAAAAAGTAACAGGGGAAGAAAATCGCTCCTTGGTCATCCTAATTCACCAAACTGAAGTAACTGCTGAATATGCCATAAACTCAAGAAGAGAGTGGTACCTATCTTAAATCTTTTTGCTGCCTGAGTAAAATATTTTCACTGTTTTTTCTCCTTTTATAGCTTCCTTTAGTTTAGTAGGCAACTTTCATTCCTTTTATGTCAATGTTCCTGAGTAACTAGCTTTTTCAGCCAAGATCAATCTGATCAAGGAACAGGCTTTCAAGACAGAATTTTTAAAAAGGCCTTAAAATTTAAAAGGCATATTATTTCTTATGAGCAAATGAATTAAATGGATTCAAAGTTTAGATGTTGTCATAAAATACCATTAGTTTATTATATCAATAAACACACTCAGCATTATTTCCTTTCAGTGTTTTCATTACTCTCCTAGAAATGATTATTATAGCACAATATTACCAAACAAATTCATAGAACAATTTTGGGGAGTGACATATATGAGTAGATAAAGAGAAATAAAGAAAAACGTATTTTTGTAAATATCAGCAATACATAGACACCTGAAAATATTTTAACACAAACTGATAGACCATGAATGGTTTCTAATTTGGATCCCAAATTCAAAAAAGACAAAGTTGATTTTTCAGTGTATCTACCTGCAAAGTTTTCATATTACGATGCTTTGTGTGTTTTCGTTCATGGTTAGGATGCTAGTGAATTAAATTTTAACAACATAAAATAAACTGTGACAGCTGAACATGTCACGACGACACACACATCCTTTCTACAGTTTATGCACTCATATAAAAAGTCTTAATTAGGAAGGATGGGGTACCAATTAGCCTAAAAAATGTACTGCTTAAATGAATCACTTAAGTAGCCTGGGACAGTAAAACCTACTGACCCAAGAACTACTTTGCCTCCCCAAAGTCCACAATTTAGAGGAATAAAATATTTGTGTATTATTTGCTGTGTACTGCACGGGACTGTAACTTACTACTTTAAATTTAGTGCATTTTAAATGAACTTACTATAATACCTCTGGTGTTTTGTTAAATCTTCTCTTCAGTCCTGGCCCGACTCCACATTTTCTCTTTCCTATAGTGATCATTATATAGCTTTGCCCCATGTTGTTCTCAGTGCTTTCTTCCTCTTCTCTCTCTCCTCCACTCTAGCCCTTAACACCATTCCTATGTTCCCCTAAAGTGTGTGCTTTTTTGTTTCTTTTACTGCTCCCCTTTAATCTCTCTCTCTACCTTACTTCTTTTAATTGAAAAATCTGAGTGGAGCAGAGAATCTGACAAGAATCAGGTAAATTTTATTCTATTTCTTAAAAAACTATGCACAACTACATAATCATGTATTGTATCTATTCACTGTGGAGTGAACCCAAAAACAGAGAACTAGGGAGTGAAGTTTCCCTCTACACAGGTAATCTATCCCTTCCTACCCTCTATTTCTGTGTCCACCTCCCCCATCAAAGGCTATGGTGCTGATTCTACTATTGCACATAGCTTTGAAAAGATCCAGAAAGCAGAATGTAAGTTTCACTGTTGCCCACAAAGTTCCCAATAGTGACAAGATTTCAGTTAGTTTTCACTCTTCTGTGTTCAACAAAGCTGTAAGTAGCAGCAGAGACACTGAAACTATCTGTCTGAACATTTAGGAATAATAGACTGAATCAGTTTACAGTGGGTTCTGATTTGGAAAGTTATCTTTGTAATCATCGAGGTATTAGAGGTTTAGATTTGTTTTCAAAATGGAAGTTTCAATTCTACAAAAGCTGATCGCACTTGCTCAGGAAAGCTTCCTACTCTATTCACAACAGAGGGTGGATTTTTCCAAGACTTGTAAATGGCTAATATTTTTCTAACACGGTTGCTTTTAGAGATGGTTGGAGGCCAAATTCTTTACTGAAATCCCATGTGGCTCAATGGTCACAGAATCTGGTCATAATGGACCGTCTGAAAACTACCTCAGGATGGGGTCGTAAGGCCAGTTGAGCTGACTTCTCTGCAAACCATCTCCCAATCAAGCTATGATCACTGGCATAGCTGTGCTACACTAGGCTGCTCTAACTTATGCCAGTGCTGAAGAAGCTACAGTTTCAAAATTAGGGAAGTACACCTGACTACCTTGTGGTCCACTCTCACCCTTATGCCAAATGGTTCTTCACACTTGAGGAAATCTAGCCCTACATCTTTATATGGCTAATCTGCACTTTTTTGAGCTTGCATGTGAAACTCTTTGGATAGCACTTCTTCCTTTTCATTCTCTCTCTATAATATTACCACCCCACTACCCAGCTTTTATATAGCACTTTGCATCCTTGTATGTCAAAATGCTTCACAAAGGAGCTATGTATCACCCCCATTTTACTGATGGGATAACAGCAGACATAGTAATTAAGTAATTTAATCAAGATCATAAACAGGCCAGTGAAATGGCCAGGAATAGAATCCAAGTTTCTCAACTCCCAGTCCTTTATCTACTGAGCCATACTGAATGGTAAGGAATAAACATCTATAACAACATTGATGCATAATAGTTACCAGAAATGCATAACAAGATCATCAGTCCACAGAGTTTGAACTCAATACTTTGGAAGTTAAAACAGTCGCTAGGCCTTATTTAATGTCCATAGCTCACAGGTATTATTTTGTCTACAAAGGTCTCCCTGAATACAACATGATTACACCAAAAAGATACTGAGAATGTTAAAAAACTGAAGAAGAGCTATGAAACACAAATTAAGGACCAAATGCTGACCTTACTTACAGTCATGCAGTTTTCACTTATTTAATTAGTTCAAGATCTTTATATAAGGAAGCATATACAAATCTATGGAAGTTTTTATTCTGTAAGATACGAAAATGTTGGCAGAACTGGCTAGTGCTAATATACTGTAGTTGGACATATTTATTCATGTATTTCCATTATAAGCTATTTTTCAGGAACATATTACTCTCACCTAAATATTTACTCCAAGGTAAAACATAACACAAAGATTCACCTCATGGGCAAATTTTTATTTTGTTTATATTCAAATTTCGTTTAGGTTGCTTTGGCAATTAAGGATTACATTAAAAAATTAAAAATAAATTTTGATTATTAGGCACATTTTGCCTTACAACACAATAAATCCAAAAGCCTTCACCTTGAAATGAAGCACTACATAAAACAATTTGCTCTCACTACTTGGGGAGAATAAAAATTTCGGAGACCCCCCCCGTCATTTCATTAATAAGTAACTGTAAATGCACAGTAACTATTGTTTATCAAAAGTTCCATCTAGATTTGTAGATGTAGCCTAGTACAAGAACTATTATTACACAAATGAAACCTGAATGAGCTTTGATCCCAAATGATCTGAAAAAATAATCTATAACTGTAATACTGGTACTAAAACAATGGTGGAAATAAAAATACATGCACCCTAAATAAAACTGCTTTAAACATATACTGAAGTAAACAATGTATTTGTGGTCCGATATAAAATAATCAAACATTGAGAATAAAGACTGAAACCCAACTTAAGTTCTTTTGTGCTTGTCTTATTTAGTAAATTTGAGAGAGATACTCAGTAAAAGTTTACCTTACATCAGCTGGTGTATTTTGGGAATAGGGATTTGCAGAACAAGCCAAAATCCTAATTACAGCCCCAGGGTGATATGTTTCCAGAACATGCACTGCTGTGGGATAAACTGGCTCCTCAAAAGCAAGCTCTACGTAGTCCTGGCTATAGAAGTTAGGTGGCGTCCTCTTGAATGGCAACTGGGCACTAGGACACTGATCCCACCAAGTTCCATAAGTTCGAAACACAGCAGTCTGAGTAAAGTCACCAGAACTGGGATACACATTTGGAATTCCTGCCAAATTCCACATGGTATAGGACATGCTGTTTTCACTACCATAATGAGAACTGAAATCCAACACTTCTTTGGCATACTGGACTACTTCAACATTGATAGGTAAGGTTCGGCTGTTTGATTCAATAGCTCTCCGGCTGTTCATCATTTCTCCCCTTGTAGCAGTCCTGGCTCGGCGCCGAAGGCAGATATAATAAAACATACTGAGAACTGTTAACATGGGAAACACTGGTGACATCTAGATATGAATTATGAAACTGCAAACAGTCAGGAGTCCTATATAAGGTGCATTAATTCTTTGGGAGATGTTTAAAAAAATGGCTGAACAAAACAGAACGATTAAACATGGTCAACCCAGAAAATTTTTCCAGAAGGAAACTAATTTGCTTTTACTCATTCAAATTTGTCATCTTAAAGACAACACTATCATTAAAAATTTAAAATCAAGTGGTTTCTATGGGACCATTGAATAAAAAAAAAAGTAGGCAGTTTTCTGGAAGTTAAATTGAGCCAAAAACTAAATTATTTTCCGTGTTAGATCACCAGTCTGCAGTAGTAACAACACTTTTGTTTTTAATGTTAAACTTTCAGCACTACCCTTTCAGGTTGTCCATGAGAGCACTCCTCTCTGATATAAAAGTCATGCAAAAGGATGTTCAATGGAGTCCATTAATATTATCTGCTGGTTGTCTTCTATACAGCCATGAGACAAAATAAGTGTTCCAGGTTCCGTGATGGTGTCAGAAGCAGAAGTCTAAATACATCGTGATTTACATCTGAAAAAAGAAGACATTTTCGTTCATATATTTATTGGCTTCAATTCAAAATTTGCTAAACCTGGACATTGCACCTATGAAAACTATTTCTTCTGACTAGATCTAACAAAAAACAAGTATAATACCTACAGTGTAAGGTCTAAGGCCCTTTTCTGAAGTAAGCAGCAGTCGCAGTAGGACAGCAGCAGCCATGAGCTAAGAAGCAGAGTCTCACATCCTCACATTCTATCTAAAGGCTTCAGAACAATATATGACTGTCCTAATAGTACCCATCATCACTAGATAAATGAACAGCTCTTAAGATGTTTAAAGAAAATTTGGTTTGACAGCATTCTGTCTGAAAAGGAATCACTTAACAGTTGTGGTTGTGAAATCTATACTTCTTTATTGTTTTGCCTTTATGGTCCCTACTTCACCACTATTTATCTGTATGGTTTCTGTTTGATTCTTTGATTGTTTCATAACTAATTTTGCAAGATTTAAATCAACTAAGGTAGTGGGCTATGATTGGTTAAAGAATTGTGTCATAATGGGCTACGATAGGTAGTACTTTAGTTTAAAATGATTGGTTAAACAGTTAAGCAGGATCCAAGCTTAACTATATATAAACTGTTGCCCTAGAGGAAGTTCTTTGGAACCTAACTCAAGGACACGGCCCAAGATCAAGGCTTCCAAGCATCAACACCTTACCAATCATATGTGCAGAAGCTGGAGCCCCAGATGACCTGATTCTGAATGGCAACCAGGAAAAGTTTGTCTGCCTTATTGGGAATGGCAAGCATTGTATGCTTAGCATGTATATTCTGTTTTGGTAACTGTTAATAAATAGAGGTTAAGGAGATCACTGGAAAAAAGCCTGGCAAATCAGCAGACAGTTACACCCTGAGCCCTAGGAACTGGGTAATAGTAGGAGCCTTTCATCTGGAGCCCTAGGAAGTCGGAAAGGGTGGGGGTGCCTAAATTAACTGAGTTACACCTTGAGCCCATGGAAAGGTAAAGGTGGGGTGCCCTAGAGTATGTAGGCAATAGTTTAATCTGTCAAACAAATAACCCCACTTCAGCAATCATGCTTTATGTAAACTCTATGCTTATTCTGGATTACTTTTTGATCAACTAACATCCAAACCATATATTCTTGAAAAGTAAGCTTTAACAGCAGAGCATGAGATAAAGAGAAACGTTTCCATTATTTTTTTAAAAACTTATTGCAGTGGAAAATAGTTTTGTTTATTTAACAAATATTATTCCACTGCAATCCAAACAATAAAGCATTAAGTAGAACACTTATATAATTAAGATGACTAGAATCTGACAATTAAATAAGTGAAGTATGGTTTCATTGTCCAGACTGTGTGGTATGCAAAAATAAATAAAATAAATGAATAAATAAATAAAATACAACTGGTAGAAAAGTTAGGTTTTAAATATTCTTCAGTTTCCTAACGTAAGATATGATATCAACACAGGTACAGAAATTTATTTTAAAACATGTATTTTTTAATCCAACTGTCACTTTAAGGAAATGGGCATATCCATATTAGATTTCCTACAAAGAAATACTGTTATAAACCACATTACATGTTTGGCAGGCACAAAACAACTCTAAGGCAAAAACTGTTAGATATACCAACATAAATAAAGTCTTCTGATAGTCTCTGAATTCTATTAGTAACAAACAAAATATGTCCTTACAGTTTATCATGTAGCAAGACATACCAAAATTAATCTCCCCACCCTGATAAAAATACAACTAACTTAGCTGCTCCCTTGAAATCTTGTTTAGCTGTTGTTCACTGACTTCACTGGCAAAGAGTGGAGCAGTGCCTAAAATCTGCTGGAGTCTGGAGCAAGAATGACTAAGCATCTCCTAAAATAGGTGAAGTGTTACTGCGGGCTGCTGATTACTTTATCAGAGGGCATATACTGTATTAATATCTGTGGCAGACAGTGGCTGCCCTTCTTCTTCAGACCAAACACTATCAAATGATTAACCTACCGTGTTTCTCCGAAAATAAGACAGGGTCTTATATTATTTTTTGCTCTGAAAGATGGGTTAGGGCTTATTTTCAGGGGATGTCTTATTTTTTTCCATGAACAATCCACATTTATTCTTGAACAAAAAATCAACATTTATTCAAATATAATCATGTCATCACATTCTGGATCATCATCATAACTCTCCAAATCCTGAATTCCATCGTGAATTTCTTGTGACTCTATTGCCTTTAGAAATATTGGCCCCAATTTCTCATGTCTAGCAATAGCGCTTTCCTTAAATGAGCACCTCTTGTCCATGTAGCCTGCTCATAGCGCATTGGCAACGCAACTGTCAGTGATTTTCTCCCATGAATTCTTCACCCAAGTCACAACCTCTTGCAGTCTAGGCTTCACAAAGTTGCCACGCTGATTTCTCTCCATTCTATTTTCAATGTAGTCATTAATTTCCATACGCAAATGGTCTTTGAATGGCTTGTTTATTGCAATATCAAGAATCTGGAGATAGGCAGTCATTCCTGCGGGAATCATTATTTGATCTATTTTTCTCTCATGAAGGAAATTCTTCATGTCTTTAGCACGGTGTGTACTGGCTGAATCCCAGACTAGCAGGCCTCTTTGGCCACCTCGCAAAACAAGCGGCAGCATTAAATTGACCCACTTCCTTATAACTGCTTGTGTGCACCAGGCTTTTTCGGTTTCAAGATTATAAATGCCTGCAACACGTTCAATCTTATCCTTCTTGCCCTTAGCAATGATTAGAGGTGGGGCTTTAGTTCCATCCAGATGAATTGCCAAAATACAGGTAATACGTGCACTTTCATAACCAGTGGAGGGAACGTAGACTGAGGAGGCACCCCACTGATCAATTATCGTTTGTGATCCTTGGCCCATAAACACTGCAGTTTCATCCATAGCAATCATGTTGGAAAGTTGGTATTTAGAAAAGTCAATGCCATCAACAAATGACTTGAATGCAAGTGCACGTTTAATAACTTCAGCATCTTCCAACTTAAACAGTGTTGTGGATCTTCTTAGAGACAGTTCACATCGCTGAAGGAAGCCATCCAGCCAGTGATGTGATGCTTTGAAATCTTCTGGGGATATTTCTAATTGTGGTGCCATTGCAAGGGCAAATTCCTGAATATCAGCCCTGCGCACAACCAAAGCCTTTGCTCTCCTGTCAGCAACCCATTCACAGATCATGTCTTCCAGCTCAGGAAACAATGGATGCCGACCTGATCCACACTTGCGCTTCTTAGCATTTCCCTTGCACACCTGTTGACTGAGGTTATCATACTCTGCTCGCCATTTTCGGACCATTTGGATATCCAACATCTCGTCTTTGCAGAAAGCAGTAAGATTTTTGCCCTGGGAGTCCTCCACAATTCCTTTCTTGTACTCAATGGAATAGCTCTTTCTTTTTGAACTCATGTTGTATTGGGGTCAAAATGTACCAGTACAGTATACAGTATTTCTTTTTCTGTATTGCAGTAAATGGTGGATGTCTATTCACCAGGAAAAGCAGGCACCCTTCACCAGGAAAAGAATCACACTCACCAGACCCCCTCAGACCCAAAACAATTAGAGTTGGCAAATGCCGATGGTGGACGGGCTCTCACACACAGATCTACATCACTCCTGTCAAAGGCGCATCACTGTCAGGTCCCTTGCTGTTTCAGCTGCGTTCCACTGCAGCTCCCCCTGGTGACCGGAAGCAGCCACAACGCTCGGGCTTGGGAGTGGAGTGATGCCAGCGGGACTACGGTACCCAATCTGTGTGTGAGTGAGAGCCTGACACTAGCCAAACCTTAAGGTGGCCATACACCTTCAATAACTGTCGGCCGAACAATTGTTCGGCCGACAGTTCTCTCTCCCATCCTCCCCATACACAGGAACGTTCAGCACGGCCGAGCGTTCCTGTGTTCTCTATGAGGAGGGGAGGGGTAAGCCCCATACACTTTACACTGACGGCCGAACCCGCCGCGAGCAGCGGGTTTGGCCGACATGAGTGTAAAGTGCATGGGGACCTTTACTTGTGAACCGCTTGTAAACTGTAACTTGGGCTTATATTTGGAGTAGGGCTTATATTTCAAGCATACTCCAAAAATCCTGAAAAATCATGCTAGGGCTTATTTTCAGGGTAGGTCTTATTTTCAGGGAAACACGGTAATACCTCTGCTGATCTAGCAGGCCAACAACACATTTACCATTTGAAATAGGTCACAGTTGGAACAATACTTTAACAGTCATTTGTAAAACACAACCTTAGAATGTATCTAATTTTTCACTGAATGGAAATATCTCTGAGGGTTGATTTTCATATCCTTTGGTATAAATTCTCTGGAATTTTTTGGAGCAATTCACTTCTCCTGTACCTCAAAAGCCCACAACCAAAACTACTCAAAACCTCACCACTCACACATATAAGGGTAGCATCCACAGAGTCCCCTTTTTGTCTGAAGACTATTAGCAATTGACAGTGCAGGTTTTGAAAGATAAGGGCAGGTTGCAGCCTCTGCTCCTATATCTGGCAGTGAGAAAATGTGTGCTGATGAACAGTTTATTCTTTTTTCTTTCTTCTTCCTCCCACAATTATTTGTTTTGTTTAGTTTCTGTCCTTAAATTCAGTTTTTATACTAGCCTGGGGTATCACAACTTGAACTACATTTGGCAACTAAAGTAGGGGAACACATAAATTGTTGTCTTGGCTCAGCCCTGAACTCTGTAGGGAAGCCAAAGCCAAATGAAAACACGTTTTCCAAGATGCTCAATGACCCTGACCTTTGGGAGAGATATAGGAAAAAAGTAGCAAGCTGCTGTTCTCTCCTGGTGGCTTAAAGATTTAACGAAAGACTAGGACTACATAGAAACAAACTTTTCTTTTGGATTCTTCTCTGCTTCTCCTGATCTAAAATGCCTTATTTAAATATTAAAAAAGGGAAATAATTGCTAGACTAGATCAGATCTGCATTCTTCATTCCTCCACAAGCCTCACCTCTGTGATGCAGCACCCCAAGGGAAAGCGAAGCACTTTACAACACGCCTCTCATAAGGAAACTTCATAAAAAGGCAGATTTATTTTAAAATCATTAGAACTCAGTTACAAATTCCAAAATTTGATTCTAACTACAGTGTTTTGTGCGTAAATTGTCGTCCCCCTCTGCCCCGCAATCAGATATTTTGTTCTAGTTTTAAAGCCACAAGAAAAGAAAAAGAAAAAGATTCAGCTGTGAGTGGAATACCACTCTCTGTAGGATCCTATGCCATACCCAATTTCCCAGCAGTTGGCAGATTGCCACTCCAGTTTTATTCACTTTTCCTAGGAAAACCATAGTTTGGGGATTCAGGAGACTATGAACCAGTGCCTACAAATTATGTGAAAAATCATTGGCTATAATGGATAACGACAGACTAGTTCTAAACACTGACATGAAACATTTCAGGAGTTTTATATTCTAAGTGCACATTCCAAAAAAGTAAAGCGTATTTTAAAAGTGTCTTTGTACACCTATTATTTTTTATATTAGTTGTTGTTATGTACCAAAACATTGGAAACGCAACTGTCACTTTGCAGATAAAAGTTTAAAGACCTATTTATCTACAAGATGGACATTTGATGTCTTTAGAAATCAGTTTTTCTATTGGACAGTCCTACTTTCAAGGCCTCTATTTTTTACTGAGTATAAGCAAAGAATTTTATTAGTTGGACAGTCATGCGGTATTGTTAGGAGCTAGTTTGATTTTCTGGTTCTCATACTCTAGCACAATGCAGCAATGTTCACATTACAAACTGTCAACACTCCTTCTAGATTCCAGATCAGTTGGTTTTCTGTGTGTTCACAATCTGCCTCATCCCCAATGGAGAAGGAAGCTGCAGTCACGCCACATCCTCCATGTCCAAGCCCTTCAACAAAAATCTGTATCTCCTACTGTGTTAGTCTCTCAGAGTGTGATTTCTCTTTGAAGTGCCAGTCAGTAGCTGTTAAGACACTTTTTTTGGTGAATGAATTTGGATGAGAAATGCTCAGTCCTTATCCCAACATGGTTTCCTCCCCACTCAAAACAGCACAATGACAGAAGGCCCAACTTCCATTGAACCACCAGAAACAACCATTTAAAAGCTTTCAAAAGACTTAGGGTATGTCTACACTGCAATCAGAGGTGTGATTGCAACACATGTAGACATGCAGCTAGCTTAAAACAAGATAGTGCAAGTACCAATAGCAGAGAAACTGCTACAGCACAGGCTTCAGCACAAACTATACAAGCCTGACTGGGACCCTGGATATTTACTCAGGTGTTTAGCAGTCACTGAAGTTGTGGCTTCACTGCTATTGATACTTGCACTAGCTAGATAAAAGCTAGCTCTGATACGTTTACACCAGCTGCAATCACACCTCAGATTGCAGGATAGATATACCCTTAGTAAAGTGCAAGCTAGCCAAGTATAAAGTTATTCACTTACATGAGGAAAAAATACTTACTGATAGACGTTCCAATCTAGCAGGAAAAGGTGCAAAACAAACCACTGGCTCAAAGCTGAAGCTAGACAAATTCAGATTGGAAATAAGGTGTGAATTTTTAACTGTGAGTAATTGATCATTGGATCAATTTACTAAAGGTCAGGGTGCATTTGCCATCACTGGCAATTTTCAAATCAAGGTTGGTTATTTTTCTAAAAAATATGCTCTAGGAATTAATTGGTAGAAGGTCTGTGAATTGTTATATAGGAAGGCAGACTAGATGATCACAATGGTCCTTTCCAGCCTAAGGATCAATGAAAAAAGGTCCATACCTTGGTTTTTGCATTAACTTAGTGGGTTTTAGATTAGGCCTAAAGTGTTTTCCTGGCTTTAATCATATTATTATTTTGGTCTAAAATAGTCGCATAAAACTGCATATCAGTGTTCCATCATTCTTCTTATAATTCACTTCTTATTTCAAGTGTGCGTTAATCACAAATTAAAGGGTTTTTTTTTTAAACTTCTAGAACTGCATGTCATTCCTGGAAGGCATGTATAGCAGCACCATAACTGGGCATAACTTGGTATGCGGATGTATAGGCAGGAGTGGAGATAAAAGGGATTGTCAGGAACTGAAAGGGCAGAGAGCTCCAGGAACAGGACCCAGAACCGTGCCTGCCCGGGGAACGCACCAGAACTGCGTTGCAAGGTGGCCTGATCAACCATCTCGCCTCTCTCCAGCCCATCGCTCACCACATTAACAAAAGAAAAAGGTAGCACGAGCTGACAACCCACACAGTTCAACAAACTGAGTGGGAAAACCCCGAGAAAAAAGGGCCAAGGGCCACTCGGTGGTATTAGTCCTAGGCAAAAACGGTTTTTCAATTGGGGAATGAAGAATTTGTTGTTTTTGTTTCTGTTGTCATCTGGCAGATTGGTGAGCAGTGTGTAAGAAGTATGAGGAAAGGGAAGACGTGTTAAAGTATCGTTGTATATATGTGTGTAAAAAGATGTATTACGTTGTGTATTGTTAACAGTTTTTTTAGTCAATGTGTAGGGCCTAGAGGGGTTCAGGGTTTTAGGCTCAATCAATGTAAACAAAAAAATAAGGTTTCAATAAACAATTAACATCAGTACTAAAAGAAGGTTTCCTTTGATTCATTCCCACAACCTTGCATCCAGTATGAACCGTACGAGATCAGGCTGTCTCGTAATTAACACTGAAGTTCTGTCTGTTACCTTAAAAGGTTTCAAGATACATTAGAAAATCCCTTACCTAAAATACCTTAGACTAATTTTTAAAATATATCTAAAACAAATGTAATTTTCACCAGTTATGCTCTTTATTTTTTGCATTTTATACAACTTGAACAATTAAAATATATAAATCAGTTTCATTTTAGGTATAGCTAGCTTAATTTTCTGGTTCTCGTGCTCTAGCACAATGCAGCAATGTTCACGTTACAAACTGTGGATGTGCCTTATAGATTCCAGATCAGCTGGTTTTGTGTGTGTTCACCATCCCCCTCATCAGTCATGCAGCACTGTTTGGAGAGGGAAGCTGCAATCACACCACATCTCCCAAGTCCTTGAACAAAAGTCAGTGTCTCCTACTGTCTGCCTCTCAAAGTACAGTTTCTTTTTGAGGTGCCAGTCGATAACACCTCAGATGAAAGATAATGACTTCAGTTTTGCTTTATTTTATTGTCCAAAAAAAGAAAATATATAAAATAAGTACAAAAATAAACAAGGTAGGAGAATTTTAAAAATAATCTTTGCTTCACCAAACTAGTTTAAGGTTGCTAAGCAACAACTTTCTTTACTGTTCAGATAATTCACTTGGTGATTTGTAATTTAACAGTAACAATGTAAGTATTTGCAATGCCAATCGTAAACAAAGATCCTTACCAATTATTTTTTAAAAAATGTTATTTCATCACATCAACTCCTTTGAACAAACTGCTAGGTTTTTATACATATGTGTTATCTCAGTTTTTGTACCTAGATATTTTCTTTTTAAGGAATACTCAAATGTATCCACCGG
>ML675604.1:61647883-61667605 GCA_007922155.1 Mesoclemmys tuberculata | reverse complement strand
ATATGCAGTGATTAGTCCAAGAATAAACCAAGGATAGGTCTCATTTCCCAATTAAAGGGCATCATATCTAAAGGCCAGTTTACAATGGGATTAATTTGGATTAAGGTAGGTTGTAAATTTAAAGCAAAACAGGTATTCCTGATCTAACTCCTTCTGTGGACACGCTTATTTCAGAATAAGAGTGCCTTACTTTGAAGTAGATTAAGCCACTGTTCAGAATAAGGGACTCTTACTCTATAATAACAGCATCCACAGAGTGTTAATCAGAAATAACTCCCCATGTAGACAAGCCCTAACTTTGCAGGGCAAGTGACAGTTGAGAAAGGAAGTGAAAATGCAGAACCAAGACAATGTAAAGAATTAAAATATACAGTCTATGAACAAAGGAAATGCGTGTAAATCAGTGTTTTTTTCAAACAGCACTGCTTCCCAATTTTCTGTAGCATCTTGTACTCAACTCCCATTCTGTTGCTGTTGTTCTTCATGTTTCTCCTGCACTACTTTAGTCACTTTGATTGGGCCTGTGCAGCATGCCAGATTGAAATTTAGTGACCTTTTTAATAAAAGTCATTCTGGATCCCTAAGTCCAAAGAAGCAGCCAGTATATTCTACTTGGTTCTTTTATCTGTTTATGTCAGGGGATGAACACTGAAGTTTTTGTTAAATTTCACCTTGCAGTTTTTTTGTGGAGACACAGATAGATGGACTGAAGTAGAACATGGGAGAATGGTAGTACCATAAATAGCAGGGGCAGACTTCCAAGCAGGGAAAATACTTCAATGAGACGTATGTAGATCACTTATGTATCCTATAGTTCTTAAAGAATTAAAAAAGTTCTTTTTAAAATTAACACTAAATAACCTCATCCACTCTCAGATCTTCAACTACCATATCTACAATGATTCCTAGATTCCTAATCTTTCCTCTCCTCTTTTCAGACTGAAACTTTCTGCTATCTTTTGCATATCTAACCCTGGATCTCTCTCTCCCCAGCCCCCATCAACTGAAAATAACCAAAATGCAAACTCCACATATCTCCTGAATGATCCCTTCTCCCTCCTTTCTCCAAAATTATTTCACCATCCTTCATATCATCCAGATTTGCAATCTCAATTTCATATTAGATTTGTATCTCCTTTCCCCACCCTGCATTCAGGTGGTCATCAAATCCTGTCTGTTTTTTCCTTAAACTTTTTCTCCATTCAAAATCCTTGCTCACACGTCATTTGTCATTTCAAGTACAACAGTCTCCTCATCTTTGGCCTCCCAGCATCAACTCTAGTCTGAGCCCAGCTTGTACCAAACACCGCTCCTAAAATAAATCTTCCCCTCCCACTGCTTTGATAACACTCTTCTCTTCTGTTCCTACAATTGGCTTACTCTTGCTCTCCCCAGTAAGTTCTATTTCCATCTTTAAGGAACTGTGCAAATCCCTCTTTGCTTACGTCAGCTTTTACTTTGTCCCACTGTCCTTGTTTCTGCCTACTTAGAACCAATTTTGTAGCCCTCTCCTATAATACTAGATTAGAAAGACATTGTAAACACTAAAGGATATAGAAAAATACAGAATTTAGTAAGTTTAAAGAAATGAAGCACAGACAAAAGGAGACTGAAGTTAGATAAAGATAGGATAGGAAGTACAAATATCAGATGTAACAGATATAGGACATGTCCCCTATTAATTCCTTCTAGTAGGCTGCCTAGGATTACCCTGCAAACATTAGTGAAATAAGCATTTTAAAATTTTGGAATAGAACCTGAAGGGAAAGATTCTGCAAGTTGGGGAGGCTCTGTGCTTCTGTGGATATAAAGCATAATTTGGTTAGAGCAAGAAACAGAGCTGAGACTCCTTGATTAGAACAGATGCTTGACAGTCAAGTCCCCTTGTAAAGTATTTTGAAATCCTCAAATGAGAGATGCTGTATTATTGCAAAATATTGTTATGGGTTAAGCATAACCACTGCCCTTCATTTAAGATAGTGATAAGCAGCCATTATGCACCTTTATGGAACAAGGTAACTTAAGCAATAGCAGCCTCCACCCAAAACACAGGTACACTCAAAACAAAGGCCCAGGCAAAGTAAGTGTGCACTGAAAAGTTTGGCTAGCTATTGTTTTGTGAAGATCTTCTGTCTCTCTTTCACAAAAAAAAACCACCAGAGAACTCAGAAAAGGAGCAGAAAGCCAAGAACACAGCCTGCAAAAGCACTGACCCTTAGAAAAAGCCTAGAAAGAAAGCTTTTTGGATTCAGTGCTGGCTGAAAGAGGCTTAGAACTGAAAGCAAGGACATTTTCTCCTGTTTGATTCCTACTGTACTCAGGAAAACAAGGTCTTTTCGCATTCTTTGTAAATAGACAGACTTGCATTAAAGAAATACTTGATTCACCCATTTCTCCTAACTGGAACAACCCGCAAGACCCCCAAACACTCACGTTAATGGGGATACCAGTATGTTACAATCTATTTTACTAGTTCTTCTAATCTTTACTAGTCAAACAGTATATGAAACACAATTTATATGCAATATCCTTTATTTTCTAAATGTTTGTGTTAATATGCAGTAATTTGAACAATTATAGTTGTTACTATAAAGTCATTCTGTATAAATGAGATGGTACGATCAGAATTCTCTGTCTTTCTGCTGGGAATGACCATTTCAATCTGGAATGTATTGTTTGGCTTTGTCAGACAGAATAGATGTTCTCCAGAAACTCTACAGAGAAAGTATGAAACCCACACAGGTTAAAACAGAGCATTCAAGAGAAAATAAGTCACTGCTGCACAATAATAATTTTCATCCAGCCTTCATACCAGGCAAGAGTATTATTTCTAATTATATTCCTTTGGTCTATTTCAGCCCTCTCTTTGGAGTTTACATATACAGTCATTTTCCAGCCTCTGCTCAACCTCTCATGTATTTAATTCCTACTGCATTTAATTCACTTAATCTTTCAAAGTCATTTTCCCAGTCCTTTAAATCATTTTTGTTGTACAAGGGGAAAAATAGGTCATATGAGTGCAACGTGAGTCACTGACCCACCAGAACACTATGCAAAAGAAAAAAATAGAATATTGTTGCTTTGAGAGCAGTAAAGGAAAGGATCTGGAGTGACAGCATACAACAAATCACAGGAATTAAGAGTCTGAAAAGATATGAGATCATCTAGTTCATTCCCATACCAGGGAAGGATTGTTCCCTACAGCGTATTTCCTAGACATGTGCTTGCAGTGTGATGCTATCACAAGAAAAGTGGATGCTATATACACTAGTATGTATACATGGGGGGAAAATACAATTTTTTTAAGGCCAGAGAAGTAATAACTCCTCTTTACGCCAGCGTGGCTAATACCATACTTGGGAGAACTATGAAGGGTTTTGTTCTGCTTGCTATAAAACCCCCCACCAACACTGATAAATTACAAGGAATAGATAGTTGACAAAAGGAATGGAAGGCATGACCTAAGTAGAAAGATTAATGGAACTTAATATGCATATCTTAGATAAAAGATAGCAAAATGGAAATCTGTTAATTATCATTACACGTGAATGTATAGAGGGGACACTAAATCCTTACATTATGAGCCCAAATGGAATACTCCTATTACAGGTTAACATAACCTTGTGTTAATTATATAGATTCCAGGAACATCTAAACATAACATATTGAAATAAAAAACTGTATATAACAGATTCATACTAAACACTGCAAATTCAGACAACATTTGTGTAGTTTCATATATTGTGTTCTGGCACAAAAAGACAGATGTTTCACACATTTTGAAAACTATTTTAACATTCAATATTATGACAATCTTAACTATTTAAAATACTAAATATAACACAACCGAGAACAATTATTCAGAAGTGTTTTGGTTTTTAGTGTCAAACTATTCAGCACATATAATTTCTATCACATCCCTCTTTTCAAACTTCTGTATTACTTGACTCTCTCCTCCCACTAAGGTGAGAGTTGACATTAAATACGTTTTAACACTCAAGTACAGATAGACAAGTTGTATTTTAACGTATCGTCTGCTCAAGGTGAACCCACGCCAGTCTCCTAATGCTTATCTCAACCACCTAATGTTTTAAATTACAACTTGCCCTGTCTACTCTAGGATAAACATTTTTATTCTATCCACAAGACTTAAACACCTATACACTAACACCCATCATTTTTTAATATCCTCCCAATTACTGAAAAACAAAACTCCCACGCTTTCGTGCGCACGCACACAAAATCTCACCACACATCTGGTTCAATGCTTTTTTTAACTAGTAACCCAAGCACAATTATGTCCTCGCTTTTTCTTCCAGCTGTTGTACTGCTTTTCCTCAGTAGTTAGTTTGTGAATTAATGTTTCGATATCTTTACCTGTTGCTGAATAGTATTGTATTTGCATTGTTCCTAGACTGTTAGCTCACACCAGCAGACACCTGCTCTTGGGAACTGTCCATTCAGCAACACATAGACCTACAGAGCTTTAAATAAGAAATAACATTCACATAAAGTGAAGTACACAAATATATAAAAGTGACTCGGCTATTTTTAAAAACCTCTATTGTCAGCTAACCACCTATACTGGATAAATCCTTTTTGATATTCATTATATTAACAAGAAGCAAATACTTTAAAATCTACAGTAATTTTACAGCAATTAATACCTATAAAAAGTGTGAAGCTTCCAAGTCCTACACGTTGCTAAGAATATATACTCTCTTGTATCTCTGTTAGTATCAGATTTATCTTCTGCCTAATCTCTCCACCCTCTGTTGTGTTCCATACCCTCTTGCTGCAACTTGTCCCATTTTGGCTTGCAAGCTCTTTGGAGCTGTCTTTCACTGCCTGTTTCTACTCCTGAACAATGTGAGTCCAGCTGGGGTCCCTGGACATCAATGTAATATTAAAAAAAAGAAAGAAAAGTCAAAGTCTAAGCAATCAGGTTAACCGTATTGCAGCTGCCCACAGCTGTCCTGTGTGAAGATCTATGGAATTCTAGCATTCACTGGAACACTAGTAGTACAATGTGCATTTTATCATGTTAGTCCTTGTAGAAATCTGTTACAGAAGGGTGATCTACTTTCATTAAAAACATGGAACATACACATGCCTGTTGATGCATCACATCAGAAGAAGAAAGCACATTAGGTTTGACTATGCAGTGTATTGCTAATGCAAGGATTAGCTTTCCTTGAGAAAAAGACAGGGTATCTGAGATGAGCACTTGTCACTGGTATAGGTAGGGGCTCAGCAATGGTAAGTACAGATGGATTTGGCAGGTGGAAAGAGGTTGGGTGGGTAGGCAGGTGTTCTGCACTGGGAGATGCAAGTGGGTTGGGTAAACAGGTATTCAGCACTGTTAGATGCAGGGGGTGTATCAGCTAAAAGGAACTTGGGTGGGTTTGTGATCAGCATTGGGAAGGGCGGGTGGGTTTGGCAGCTGGAAGGAGCCGGGCGGGGGGGCAGTAGCGCGGCACCAGGTGGGTTTCCGACGGCAGCTCAGACAGCCCTGGCCCTGGGCCGCCGGCGGCGGGGCGCAGTCGTCACTGACGAAGCGCGGGCAGGGGCCCAGCCAGGCTGAAGACACGGCGCACGGGGCCCACCGCTGGCAAAGCGCGGGGTCAGGCCGGGCCCCGCGCAGGCGGCCTTGGGACGGGGACACGCTGCCAGGGGCCGCTCAGCGCGGGGCGGGGCCGAGCCAGGGCCGGAGGGCTCCGGCCGGCCGAGCGGGGCAGGCTGGTAGCGGCCAAGCGTGGCCCCAGCTACTCCGGGCACAGGGCCCCGACACACACCCGGGAACGGCAGCCGAGGAGGCCGCGGCCGAGCCCTCGGCCCCTGCCCGACAACGGAAGTCACCGTACCCGTCCGCAGGGCGGAGCCGTCCGGCCTGCGCCGCGCGCTGCCCCCGGCCGCGCGGGTCTCGAGTCAACAGCCACCGCCCGAGGAGGGGGAGGGGCGCAGCCCCGCCCCAGGGCGAAGGAAGGCGGGGCTCCAAGCGGCAAGAAGCCGCCGCGGGCCCTGAGTAACCAGGGGCGTAGCGGCGTGGGGCGGAGCGAAGACAGGAGAGGGGGTGGGCGGGGCCATGAAATACGGATTCTACATTCTGCGCGTGCGCGGGGGGCGGGGCACTCCTACGAGCGAAGGATCGGGAGCTCGCTGTTGTTTATGCGGGGGGAGGGAGAGCGGAGCATAACGACGCGCGGCTCCCAGGCCGGGCACTCCCCACCCGCTCTCACGAGGAGTCCGGCTCGGCTGTCGCTGCAGGCAGCGATAGGGACTGGGCCGACCGCCGCACACGTGCTACCATGATTGCTATGGCGGATGGAAGCCGATTGGAGAGAAACAGCTCCGCCCCAGGCCATGCGAAGGGGGGCGGGCTCCTCATCGAGTTCTCCTATTGGCCCCGGGGGGCAGGGTGCCTCGGATCGGGCTATTCGCTGATTGGCTGATCAGGCCACGTAGACGGTGACGTAAGGCCGCTATTTTGATGGGTTGGGTGGTTGCTCGCTTGGTTTTCACTCGGGCTGAGGGGTTGTCCCCACCCTTCGGAGCGCTCGGCGACCAGCTCCGCCACGTACACGGCCACTGGGCCAACAAGCCACCCAGCGGCCGTTATTGGCCGTTGGCGCAGGGTCACGTGTTCATGGGTTTCTGTACCGCGGCGCGAGCTAGAAGCTCCTGGGAGCAGGCAGGAGTCTCGGGGGGCTGACCCGACCCCGGGAGCTGGGCGTGCAAGGACACCCCACACCCTGTGTGACCCACCGTAGCGTTATGGAGGTTGGCAATAGGTGAACTAAGGGGTCCTGGGTGTCGCCTGGCTTCCCCAATCCTGGTCATGGGCTGCTCAGTTCTTTGGAGGGGAGCCACTCCCAGCCCACCTGGTCCTGTTTTATTTTACTGCTTAGTGGCCCCACCTGTGGCAAGGGCAGCCCTGGTTTGGTCTCATGGGGAATGAATCGTTGCACCAATGACTAGATGTGGCTCTTGGGTGACCACGTGACAGCTGGCACAGGGTCAGGGTTTGCTCCCCGATGCTTCAGTTTGGTAGCATGCCAAGCTTGTGTGCCTTTTCCTTCTGAACTGCTGCCTGTGATTCTAAATTGTGAAGGGGAGCTCCGAAATTACCAGGTGGGATCAGGCCAGTGGCTAGTATCCAGTTTCCAACAGAGGCCACTGCCAGATGCTTGCGAGAAACGGACATGAAAACCTGCAGTTACCAGGCAGCTTGTCCACAGGGAAGTTTCTTCCTGACCCCTGTTATAGATTAGTTTGTGCAGTAAAGCTTGGGAGTTTATGTTCTTAAAAACTTTTTTTTTTAAATCTTTTCTGTGATATCTGCCTAGTCTTGTTACCCATTTAACTGGTCAGTCCTTTCTTGAATGTTCATTTCATATGAAAGGGTCTAGAGCAAATGGACAACTGAAGATCTTGTGAGGAAATGTAATGCAGAGTTCTAGAAACAAGTGGTTGCACAATTGCTTTGAGGTCAGACCTATTTTAAACAAAATTTACATCCATATCTGTAACAGTTTAAACTATTAATTATATCAGTTAACTGCTTAACTGATATAATTTTGTGTCCCACACAACCCTCCCCTCCACTCAGCCCCAGGTAACACCCCCTGCCCAGTTCTGTGCGGGACCCCGTTTCAGACCTGTGGTCCCTCATGTTCCACAGCAGGGCACTCCGTAGCACCTGCGGCCAGGGCCTTGGCCTTCTAGGGCAGCAGCAGCAGCACGGTCGCCTCTACCATGGCCCACTGCTGTCAGCCTGGAGACCGAGAGCCCGTGCTGCCAGTTAACCAATAAATATTCAGTCTTAACAGTAAGACTAAAACTTACTGGTTAACAGTTTAACATTCTACATCCCTAGTTCAAAGTAAGACAGATAATCTATTCTGTTTTGAACAGGTGATCAAAAGAAAGCTCTAATAATTTAGGAAGCAAGTTTTTATTGCTTGTCTGCATGTGCAGCAGCATTTTATAGAACTTGTACACATTAAAAGGATAAAGCACCATGTAACTTTTTTTTAAATAATTTTAAATCTGAATTAAAAGGAGCTATCGCTGTGGTCCTTCAGGTTTAGGTGGAACATGAAGATATTCTATAATGTGGGGGTTGAGAGAGCAAAAATACAATATGCCCTCCTGCATGGCCAAACCCATCCGTCCACCCCATCCCCTTGCAGTTTAGATGTTGAAATGATATGCTGGGAGCCCAAACCTTTGTGAGACAGTTTGGTCCAAATACATTATTAAAATATAAAGCCAACATTTGAACACATTCTGTCAAGCTCCTGCATTCATAGCACTTGCCTGTTTGGACCCAGAATCTCCTTTTACCTCATCATGTCCTTTCAAGTTGCCACATTCTGCTGTAGCACCTAATCAACTTCCTTCTGTAGCCTTCAGTATACTGTAGTAGTCCAATACAGATGTTACAAAAGCACAGACAGCACAGTCATTACATTAGCAGTTTCTCTTAATAAAGAGAGTTTCATGTGCTAATGTTGAATTCATTCTGTTGCATGTACTTTTCAAAAATTTTATAAGAGGACAATGCTGGCATCATTTACTTTCCAGGGGGTTGGGCGGAAGCCATATAGAATTTCACCTATGAAACTATTATTAGTTATTGATTGCTAATGATAAGCTACGACTGCCTGCAACTTCTGTGTAATGTCAGCCCTGATCAATGTCTAGATTATGACCTCCATGAGCCCCTTGAAGTGATACTGTGAGAGGTGCAGTAAAATTCTGCTCTCCCATTTTTTACACAAACCAATCAGCATAATTTTAATCTTGCTGAGATTGAGCCTTAGTTCATTCCTAGATAAATCTGGATTTTTAAGGCAAATTTTGAGACCCCTGAAATCCTTTTCAGAGGAAGGTACAGCACTTACTTTCCTGGGGTCTGTGTAGGCACAGCAGTTTACAGGATTGGGGGTTTAAGAAATTATAATATAGTTTATGATGTGAAAGTAGAGCATATATGCTCTAAAAATGAGCCAACATCTATTACCATACTCTTGATTGGTAACATATAAAAACTGAAAACATTTGGAGCAAACACCAATTAGTGGGACCTAGCAAGAAACAAGCAGCCACCTATTAGCACTTGCTGGAACATCTGCACATTATGAACAAAACAGTTCCATTTATACACATGTAAGGCCCAGACCATAAGGCTTTCTACTTAAGGAAACCTGAATATAAATAGTTGCCATATATATTTCTGGGAAATGTGTAATTCATGACGTTTTCAATAGCACATTCATTTTATTTAATATATTTTTAAAATATGAAAGGATTTTGGGGCAAGGGGAAAAACAGTGATTGGTTTGGGAGTTGCAAAAAGGAAAGTATAAGGTTATTCCATAGTGGTCGGAGAAGGAGGGTATGAGAAAAGTGGAAGGTTGAGATCCCCCTACTCTGAACTATCTGTGCCATCTTCCCAACCGTTCCCCAGCAAACTTATACATTCTGCCTCTGTCACACCTATGCAGACTCCACCTGTGGGACAGCGTTGCATCCTGTCAACCATGAAGAGGACCATTGGATAACTTTTTAAGGAAGCTAGAAGGTGATTTTTGAATAGGTAAAAACAACCTGAAGATTAAAGGTTGGGAGGATAGGGAGAGAGACACCCTTAATGAAAATTTGTTCACTATTAAATTTATTAATTACCTGCATGTTAATCTACTATTCTGTTCCTTTAAACGCAGGAAAGCATATTTCAATTTCAGTAATCTCAGAAAAGCAAGAATAATACTTTGTATATAACACAATATATTCAAAGCTTCATATAGAAATTAACTACTTAATACACACAACATCTACTGAGACTCTGAGAAGGTGAAGCAACTTGCACAGGGCCAAGATCTTACTGTCTACTTTCTGATCATTCCTCCAGATCATGCTACTTTTCTCCATGGTCTGCCTTACTTAGGCTGCTCCAGCTTTCATGAGGAGGTCAAAGAAGAATGGTAGAAGGCCACATACATTCCCCTCTTGTTTCCAGATGTGTTGAGTACTGCTCTGGCACACTTTGGAATGTATTTTAACTTTTTTATAAGAGCTCTTGAACAAACTCACACAACCACATTTAGGTCCGTGCTATTTTGAAGATTTTTAAAAATCTAAATAAATTGAGTAAGCCGTTTTCAATTTTAGTTTGCAGCAGTGTTCTAAGGGACCATGGCATGTAAGCAGTCTGGCCTAGCAGTCACAGATGGGCTGATGTGTGCCCATTGAGGACAGGTGTCAGCAGCCAGGTGTTGGAGGAATTGCAAGGCCAGGTCCATAAACGAGTCAGAGTCAGGTCAGGTTCAGAGATCAGAGATAAAACCAGGTCAGAATCGAAAGGCAAGAACTGAGTCAAAGTCAGGCTGGAGTCAGAGACCAAAGATCAGGATATGACATGAAGTCTGGTGTTGCAGTAGGCTGAACTCTGAGTGGTTACCCTTACAACTTCCTGGGGCTAAGTAGGGGCACTTGGCCAATCAGAGGGCTTCAGGGTACTGTCACTCTGGGTCTCTTGGGCAGTGCTTCCTAGTCGTGCCTCTATGTATATACCCCTATTGGCACTGTGCCTGTGTGTAGTCACCCAGTGGCACAGTTATCAACTGCCCAAGGCTCTGCAGACCTGGGTTTCAGTTCCCAGATCCTTACATATGTGGCTCTAGAACACTGTTAAAAATGCCTAGAAGTAAATCATTGCCAACAACATCCTCATGTGTTCCTAATAGGTGCTGAATCTTCATACCTTCTTTTATATGTCATGTTCAGTGCGCATTTCAAGTATCCCAGCAGCTCTGGAAATTTCTGGCAAAAACTTTAAAGATAAGGGGTCTGATTCTTTTATGCCTTGCAGTTCTTATATTTACATCTGTGCAAAGTAAGCATAAAACACTACCATCAGTGTGAGTGGAGAATTCTTATTAAATCACATTTTAGACCCATTTCACATGCAGAATAGTGGAAAGTTTTACCTAAGGTTTAAAAGGTTATGTTAACAGAAGAGTTACACTAGCTATCTAGGGACAACTGCCAAGTCAGGAGATGTATTCAAGCCTATATCTAATACAAGGTAGGTAAAAAGAACAAAGGTGCAGTTGTACATAAATCTAGCATGAATTGTCTGTCTCTTAACATAATAGTGTGCTTTCTCCAAATACAGGTTACAATGAAAAAAAGAATGGCCAATGTATTTTAATGTGTTGGTATTTTACCAGATAAATTGAAATATCTCCATAAAAGAACACTAAGGATTTTTATAAATCCCAATCCTGAAATTCACCGTGTATGGGCAGACCAGCTCTTTAGCAGAGAGCCCATTGATGTAACAAATTGCAAGAGCAGGGCATTGCATTGTACTTTTTTGGGATGTGTTATTGTATTATTTGTAATACCTTCTTGGAAGCTTTAAAAATATTTCTTTCCCTACTGGTGTTATCTTTTTCCATTTGGCAAAAGTCCTCCTCTTATTTTTATGGGGAAACAAGCCAACATGAGTGACGAGTTTTGTTTTTCTTTTTTTCTCCAGACTAGGGAAACTACAATTAACTGTCAGCAAATCTTTAACAATTCTAAGAATATGTTTTAGTAGTTAATTTTGTGCTTCCTCTGTTGTGGCAGAATGATCATACTAGAGAAGAGATATCAAGAACCCAATAAGGAATTAAGTTTATCTTTACGGTTTGGCAGCTTATTAACTTACTGCTAGTGATTCCACAGAACCTATAATGAGGAATTGATTTCCCCTTGATGAAGTTTTGAGGTTATTGGGGATAGCGATGTTTCTTCTCTTAAAAAAAGCATCTATATATTAAGATCTAGTTTGCGCCTAGCCCCCTGTGAATTGATGCACAAAAGAGGTGCCTTCCCCCTGATCTTTTCATCCCCTGTACTGGTGGCTCATAAGGAGTGTGGCAGTCTAATGCAGATAGTTTTGTTAGACTGTCCAAAGAAGGTTGGGTGTGGAGAGGACAGAGGCACAGCCCAGCTTCCCCTGCATTGTCCAGCAAAGCTGTACTTTATTTGAAGTTGGTTACATGACCATAAATAGAGGGAGGGGAGATTGCACACTCAGGATTTGAAATAGGCTGGTGGGCTGCAGAGCCAAGCTCCCATTGAAGTCAATTACAGAACTCCCAAATACAACTACAAAGAACTAACATAGAGAAAGGACATATAGCTGAGGCTGAAGTAAGATTGTGCATATAACTTGGGAGTAGAAATGAAACCCTGAACTTATATTTTTTAAATTATTTTTGGCATAATTTAATTTGATATTTTTATTGTCTGGCTAACAAATGAAACCAGGATCTCATGACTAGAAAACATTAGTACCTAAATTTTGAGACAGTTTTCAATACCATTCTTATGTAGGAAGATAACGATTGTACCAAAGGGTTTTGAAATGTATTAAAAGCATCCTTGAATTTCAGTTGCCAATATACCAGGCGATTTACTACATACAAACAGTATACAAAACTTGGGTTCTGTTTGCATAACACTTTATACTCTCATATCATATAGATATTATGTTGTGTGAAATTATGCTATCTTACAAAACAAGTTAAACCCTTGACAGAAAAAACAAAATATTTTCCATCTCTTGCCAATGCTGCAACTGAATTAAATCTGGTATAAGTATTGCCACTGACTCTTAGCCCGCTGCTTTTCTTGCTTCTCTGTTTGGACAGAAGAAAGCCTGGTAGTTGTGTTGAAAGTTAAATTGCCTTTGGAGAATGTCAGAATATTTGGGCCAAATCAGAGATAAATCTAAGGGAGTAAGAGTCTAAACTGATGTTAGTTACATGCTGGAAGAAAGTGTAAATTACATCACCTTAGAATCACTACTGAACTGGGTCTCTTGTCTTTAGTAGCCTGAAGAAAAAGGAACTCTAGTGGCAGAAAAGAGCATGGACTGTAAGAATCACAGTAACTCACTGAAGTTCTTGAATGATATGTTAAGCAACAAAGATATTTCCATTGATATCTATGATTTCTGTAATATGTGGTGTTACCAGGTTTGCCCTCACCTTGAGATATGCTCATTTATTAGCGTTATCTTCCTGGAAGGGTGTGTGATATTCTATTAATGTACTGCTTGTGTTACTTTGTGTGTTCATATGGCTACAAGTCCCCTCCTAATGGAGCTATCCTGCAGAACCTTATTTTGGGTAAGATCCAAACTTATATTGATATGGTAATGAGGCTGATCCTTTGAGAATCAGGAGAACATTCTGGTAAAGGGAATAGAGTTTTAAATAATTATCTCTTTACTGGACCTAGTTGCTGATTGGGAGCCAGAGACTGAAATGCAATAAAAGGGGCTATGTATTTCTTGTTGTAGTTTCTTGATAACCAGTGTGGAAAATCAGGAGAACTGTTTTGTGACTGGTCAGGGACTCTAACGTTAGTATTACCCACTAGTTCTGGGAGAATCTGCTTTCCTTTTGGAGCCTGCCCTGACTTTGGCATTTTTAGGTGAGCTACCCTAGGCATGGATAAGTCACACAAGTAAAACGTTAGTCATAATTATGTGAAATCCATGACAAATGTGTTGAATAGCCTATAACTCATGATTTAAGACTTGTTATTTTGAGCACTAATCAAGATTAGTTTTTGAGCTATTGAAAAGTAACAAATCCCAGCCATGAGTTAATCAAGAAAACTATGCATAGGTCTTCCTTTACATACCAAGAATCAATCCACAGATGATGAAATCACAGAACATGCAGATATATAGGTGCATGAATCTATCATAGTATTCTGTCAACTGCTATTTGATCTCCTTTGCCTTAAGTAATAGACTTACACATCCCCTCATCTTTATCTTACTTCTAATGTATTTATAGAACCCCTTCTTATGGCCTTTTATATCTCTTGCTAAGCCTCAGCCTTTCTGTTTTCATCCCTATATACTTGCACTATTCTTTTGTACTCCTCTTTAGCAATTTGTCTAAGTTTCCACTGTTTGTCAGAATAATTTTTGAGTTTCAGGTCATTAAGAGCTCCTAATGAGCTATGTTGGCCTCTTCACTATTTTTCCTCATTCCTATCCATTCTGATTGTTTACTGTTGGACATTTAATGTTTTTGCCTTTGCTGTTGTGCCTAATCATATTTATGTATTTACAACATATACATAAATCCTGTTTCATTGAACAGGGTGGTAACAAATAGCAATATAGGCCTCAACCTTTCCAGACCACTGTACCCCTTTCAGCAGTTTGATTTGTCTTGCATACCCCCAAGTTTCACCTCATTTAAAAATGACTTGTTTACAAAATACAATAGTCTCACAACACACTATTACTGAAAACTTGCTTACTTTCTAATGTTTACCATATAATTATAAAATAAATCAATGGAATATAAATATTGTACTTACATTTCAGTGCTATACAGTATAGCAGTATAAACAAGTCATTGTATGAAACTTTAGTTTGTATTGACTTCACTAGTATTTTTATCTAGCCTGTTGTAAAACTAGGCAAATATCTGGATGAGTTGATGTATCCCCTGGAAGACCTATGCGTACCCCCAAGGGTACGTGTTTCCCTGGTTGAGAACCACTGACATAGGCCACTCCTTTTTGAAGAAACTTTAGATAAGGCAACTCTGCCTGTTCCCAGAAGCCCTGTCTTATGTATTTCTCATTCTTCTGGGCCTCACACAAGTCTCTGTTTCACAAACAGTTTTCTCTTTCTGCTCCAATCCCGGAATTTTATATCAATGATTTTATGTAGACTACAGAACAGCCATCTGATGATGAAGAAAGGAAATTTTGGTCTTCTACTATCACTGGTTGAATCTGAGACAGCAAGCAGGACATGAAAGTTCCATAACCCATTAGCAATTCCCTTATCCAGCCAATACTGTTTAACAAAAAATAGTTATGCACCTTAATTTTAAAATCATACCTATAGATTGACAACCACCAGGGATACTGGTTCTATATCTGAATGACTTGCATCTTTCAATCTTTTATTCAGAAACTCATGTTTGAACAAGTCCACTGTTACCTGGCAGCTCTGTGTTCTTGGGGATCCAGGGTGCAAAACCCTTACTCTCTCTGGCTCAGCTAAATCCCCCACTCAGCCTCTGCTTGAACCAGAAACCAAAAGCAATGAAAAGGCAGTAAGACACACCGAACACCCTCCAAACAAGGGAGATAGGATTAAGACAATTCCCCTAGCCTCATCTACATAGAAGATGTAAAAAAGAGGCATCTCAATTAGCATATTGAATGGAGATCCAAGCTCCAAAGCAGGAATTGCACTGAACTCTAGGATTGGCAAAGCAGGGATGCACTGCATGATGGGAGATCTCTGCCCCTGATGTAAATGACCCCACACCTGCACACATCCAGCTCCGCAGTTATCAGACCATTCTAGTTATTGATACGCAAAACACTGAATCTGGCTGATTGCACTGTGAGCTCCCTCAAGGAACACTGCCCATAGCCAGGAGTGATCAGGTCCTATTGTCCAGCATAAAAAAAACCACTCTGGGATACTTCCTTGGGACATTGTTTACCCATAAACAAACCTGGTTCTACAAAAAACCCTACCCAAATTCAAACCCCGGGTTCTGATGCCTGGATCCAAATGGTGCATTAGATCCATTGGAACTTCTCCTTTTCCTGACTGATCATGTTGGGGGCTCTGCCAGTCTCAAGCACTCCGGACCCTAAGCTGAACAGCCTGTCTCCTGGAAACCTCTAAGCTGCATAGAGTGGTTAACACCCCCCCCAACACTCACTCTCTCTCTCTTTTAATCCAGGCATAACTTTCTACTTTTGTAATCAAACCTGGGATAGTTTTCTCCAATACCCAACTGTAATTGTGTAGTACTGTAAGCGTTTGATTGTTTTTCTCTCCCTGAATGGTATCTCTATTAGTATCATAAGTTTTATATACGTGGCAATAAACTACTGTTATAATCAAGCCAGTTGCCAGTCTCTCTCTACAAACTTCATTTACTCCTTTGTGTTCTCAGGCTTCCCTATCTTGCTCTGCAGCAACGCTTCTTTTACCTAAGCCAAAGAACCTGGAGTGCCCCAAAATCCTGTGGGGTTTGCTCATCAAGGGGGTTACTGCTAGAACAGTTGTAGAGTGAGGGGAGAGGCAGCTGAGAAGTGCTGCTCTGCCTAGCCTACGGAGTCCAGGGGCATATAAGGGGAGCACCTGAAAGTGCTGTTTGGACCCAGCCTGCTCAGAAATGCCCTCTATTCTGGTGTGGTGTAAAGGGGCATATAAACGGGGCAGCTGAGAAATGCTGCTCTGCCTCACCTATGAAGTCTAGGAGCATATAAGGATGGCAGCTGAATGTGCTATTTGGCCCAGCTTGCTGAGTTCAGGGACATACAGGGGGTCAGCTGAGAGTGCTGATAGCCTGGTCCGCTCAGATGCACTTGGTTAATCTGGAATGTGTGTGTATGTGGGGGGTTTATTTGAATCTGGGGCTGGAGGAACTTTCAGTTGTAGAGTAGTTGATCCAGAGGTAGGTAGGAAGCTGGAATGAAGATAACATGGAGATGGTGCAGCTGCCTTTTAAATCCCTTTGCCATGTGGCTTGTCCCTAACACAGCCACACAGCACATGCTGTGGATGTTCCTAAATGTTCTGATGGCTTCTAAAGTGTAGCCCCTGGGTTCTTTCACTGGATTGCTCTCATTGAGTCATGAATACTGACACTAATCTGCCTTGTGGGGTGTAACCCAGCAGCACAGCACAAGTTTTTGCATTCAGCTATATCACACATATCCATAACTTACAATACAAAGATGACACATATGGATAAACAATATTATCATGCTTAGCAAATTATGACCTTTCCAGTGGTACCTGATACGGTATATCTGGCAAGAATCATTGCAAATTTGTCATATTGGTATTAATATTATAAATGGTTACTCATATGCCAGGTAGTGTCACAACTTGGTTCCCCACCACAGAGAAAATATTGGAGCTGATTTTGATCTCACTTATAGCCATCTAAATCAGAAGTAACTCCTTTGAAGTGATGGGAATTACAGCAGTGTAAAATTTGTATAAGCAAGGGCATAGTCAAGTTTGTTCTGCCTGTAATTTTCCCCATCTTGTTAAACATGTCACATATCTGAGACTCACCCGTCAGATACTGTTGCTCTGATTAATTATTTTCATACACAAAATAAGGAACCAAGCCAAAGAATTTTCCATTCTAAGATTATTACAATTTCTTTTTAGAAGCCTAATTTTTATCATTGATTTACCAAAAGACTAAAATAATGGTTTTTTGGTGCCTTGAGGGGTTGCTCTATAGTACTGTTTAAGCAAAGACATTTTCTTTTAATTAGGAGGACATACCTAGGAGTGACTCAGCCGAGAGTTGCACTAGCTTCTGCAGCCCCTGCACAAGCAGAAGTGACTCAGGATCCAAAAAAATTGCTTGCCTGCCTGTATCTGAACACAGGGGTTTGCTCCTTCATAAAATGGCCACCAAGATATTCCACTTAAACCAAAAGAGGCACTAATTCTTTACTGTCTGCTGTTAGCCACAAAACTCATTGTTAAAAGGTATTCATCACTGGCCTGATATTTGAGGTTTCTCCATCCCATATTATTATCCTTTTAAGGGTGGCTGTTCTGTCCCTGACGTTGCTTATCACTTATTCAGGGCACATAGTTAGTGTTGAGGGTGGCAATGTCATTTAATGGACATACTAACTGCTTGAGAAAATGTTGATTACTTCACATTCCTGAAGATAAATCCTGAAACCTTCCTGTACTATAATAACCAGCTCCTTTAACTTTTTTTCCAGTGAAGACAGTAGAGGCCAGCAATGTCAGTGAAGAGCAGGCTCATTAGTACCTTTCCTTTCCCTTTTAAAATCCTTGATGCCAAGAATATGATTTATAGTTTTTACAAGGCACTGGTGGTTTGTCCTACCTCTGCTACTAACCACCATTTCTCTGCCTTTCCCACTCTGTTAAATCAGCAACCTGTGATAGCACCTCAAGACTTGCAGAAACTGCAGCTCTAGAATGATGTGGCAGGTCTGAAGCAGATTGAGAGCATCCAGCAAGATGGACAGATGGAGATATTTAAACTCTGCCTGGTTTTGAAAGATTGAGGAAAAAGGAGTACAGAAATATGGCAACAGGGGGATAATGAGGGGGATAAAAGAACTCCTGTAAATGTAAATGGGTTTGTTGACAAGTTAAAGGGATAGTCAATGTACACCAATGAACAAGAGATGATAAAAGATCAAGGGATCCCATAGCACAACAAGAAGTCACTGGAAGTAAATGGGAGCTACATTAAAAACCAATGCAAAGGAAATATTTTTTCATGCTGATAGTAGTCAGCCTCTGAAATTCACTACTTCAGAAGGTTAGAAAGCCAAATACTGCAGCTGGGGGGTTTTTTATGACCAATGACAACATTTGTAGTTCTATATACTAAGATAAGTATAATCAGATGTCATGCTTTAGCATTCGTGCTGATTGCTGCAGAGTTCAGGAAGGATTTTTTCCTTCCACATACAATGCAGTATTGCTTGACCAGCCAAGTGAGTTACTAGGGTTGTCCTCTGAAGCATCAAGACTAGCAATCTCTGAAAAGAGAATACTAGAGTTGATGGAACACTGGTTCAGCCTAGAATAGCAAATCCTATATTCCAAACTGATGATAGCTAACATGGTTAAAAAAAACCCAAAACAGCCTTTATATTATGGTAATAGTCAGAGCCTGCAAATGATGATTGCATAGAATCATAGAAATGTAGGGCTGGAAGGGATGTTAAGAGATCATCTAATCCATCTCCTGTCCGTCTGCTGAGGCAGGACCAAATATACTTAGATCATCCCGGACAGATGTTTTCCTAACCTTCTTAAAAACTTCTAATGACAGGGATTCCACATCCTCTCTTGGTAACCTGTTCCAGTACTTCACTATCATAGATAAATATTTTTTTTTTCCTTTCTTCCCTCTGACTGGAGGAGTGTTAATGGGTCACTTCACCTTAAATGATGCCTTGAAATATGTGTTAAACTACTTATGCTAAACAATCTCTTCCACCCTGTGTTTAGCCATCACGCTTTGGGTATGTCTACACTGCAATTAGACACCTGCAGCTGGCTTATACTAGCTGATTTGGGCTTGCAACTAAGGGGCTGTTTAATTGCAGTATAGACCTTCAGGTCTGAGCTGCAACCAGAGCTCTGGGACCCTCTCACATTGCAAGCTCCTAGAGCCCAGACACCAGCTCAAGCCTGAATGTCTAACCACAATTAAACACCCCCCCGAGCTCAATCATCAGGAGCCCAAACCAGTGTGCACAGGCCAGCCAAGGGTTTTTGATAGCAGTGTAGACATATCCTCTCAGTGCATTTCCCAGACCTAAGGAAGAGCTCTCTCTGTAAGTGCAAAAGTTTGTTTCTCTCACCAACAGAAGTTGGTCCGATAATAGATGAATAGTAACAGCTAGATGCTATGATGAGCCATTCTGAGTATGTAGCAAATTCTTTGTAAGTAGAGAACAGAATGGTCTTAGCATGCTCTAATGGACTGAGCATGGAACTGGGAATCAGAAGGTCCGAGTACTAATTCATGGTTCTGCTATAGTCATCCTGTTTGACTTTGGGCAGGTATATCAGTTGAAGAGTCTCTCTTTGGAGTCTGTCAAACCACTTCTGAATTGACAAAAGGGGTCACCATTAGA
>ML675604.1:61617939-61647873 GCA_007922155.1 Mesoclemmys tuberculata | reverse complement strand
GCTAGGGGTGAACATAGCATACCTAAATGATTTGCTGAACATCATTTAGTTACATGTTATTTCATCCTCATTTAAGAACAGGTTGTTCTTCCTGAAAGTCAATGTGGTTTTCATGCAAAAAGATCAATCAGTGATGACATGATTTTATCCATGAGGTAATTACAAAACAAGGCCTTTGAACAACATCAAAACCTCATTGTAGTATTTGTCAATTTTTCCAAGGCCTTTTTCATAGTGGATAGAGAAACCCTATGGAGGCTGCTTAAACTATACGGCTGTCCAGAACAATTTGTTCAAATAATACAAGAATTTCATGATGACATGACTGGTAGAGTCTCTGTGGCAGAAAATATTACTGACTCATTTGGTATATGCCATGATTTGAGACAAGCTGGTGTCCTTGCTCCCACACTTTTTCCTATGTTCTTAGCTGGCATCCTCACTATGATGTCAGAAAACCACAGTTTGCGAATCTATATTTGCACTACAACTGATGGAAAGCTATTCAAAGCTAGATTATGTGTCAGCTCCAAGGTGCATGAAGAATGCATTGGGGAACATCTCTTTGCAGATGACTCAGCACTAATTGCTTATTCACTCAGAGACATCCAAGAGATAACCACTCGCTTTGTGTCAGCAGCAAAACAATTCAGATTAAAGATAAATACCAGTAAAACTAAACTTCTTTACCAACCATCCAAAAGACAAAATGTAGGCAGTGATGCTGTACCTGAAGTTCTTTTCAATGGTGAAACACTTAAATGAGTCAAAACCTTTATATATCTAGGAAGCACAGCTGCCAGTGGTAACACCCCATTGCAGAAGTTGCATATCACATTCAGTCAGCATTCAAAGCACTTGGAAGACTATTGATACATCTCTGGTACCAGCACAGCATCATTGCAGCAACTAAGATGAAGATCTGTCATGGTGTAGTGCTAAATGAGCTTCTGTATTCTATAGAAACAATAATCCTAAATAGGAGACACATTAAAAAGTTTACAAGTCTGCAACTGAGATATCTACGGCAGCCTCTAAGAATTAAATGGCAAGATGGAGTTCTAAACACCGAGGTATCGAGAAGAGCTGGCATGCCCAGTGTTGAGGCACTTTTAACAGTTGTGCAGCCGAGATAGACAGGTCATGTTGTCTGCATGCCGGATCATCAGCTCACAAAAGATTCTCCTCTATAGTGAACTCAAGGTAGGGAAACGCAATAGAGGAGGGCAAAAGTTGCTCTGCAAGGAAATTTGAAAAGGAACTTGAAGAAAGCAAATATTAACATAGAGAACTGGGAAGAAGTTGCCAGAGACAGATGTAAATGGAGATCTGTAGTGTATGATTCTTTCCAGGCAGTTAATGTGCCCAGAGAGGCAGTGTATCAACAACACCATCTTCAACAGCATAATATCAAGCAGCTTTCCAATTTCTTCTGCTCAAACTGTCACAGAGGCTTCATTTCAAATGCTGGACTTTCTGCTCATCGCCGAGCAAAAAAGTGGTAAATTTCCCTCCTCCACAGTCATTGTCATGTACGACAGACAGCCGAAGAAAAAAATTTCATCCCCATGTAATAAGAGGGAACATATCAGTTTGGAAACTTTGAGATGAGGTCTTAGAAGCATAAAAATTGTTTTCAAACCACTTGTGTAATAAAAGGGCCAAAATGCAATAATGACAAATCACAAACACAATAGCATGCAGTGTGTTGGCTTGTGCACTGCCCTTACTATATGATCCTCTCACTGCAGAGGCTTGAGTGCACAACATATAATATTCAACAAATGATTCTAATACTGACGGTTCAAGTTCTTTTGTTTAGTGATTTGTATACTCCTTGACTTCTATTGTTCCATTCATTCTTTTTTTTTTTTGTTTACAGTCACATGTATAAGTCATCACTGAAGAAACATAAATTCCCTACACGCACATTGGTCCATACTGCAGTTGGTAAATTCATACAAATTCCCAGTGATATCCATAGATATCTTATGCAGTTTGAAAACAGAATAGGGCCTGTTTAGAACACTCTAGGCTCCTTTGAACTTAACTATTGAAACTATTTGTTAGAGCAAATTATAGATCATTTAACTGTATACTATTGAACAAATACTGCTTTTATACATTTTTTTTCTCGGCTGTTTTATGTTACACCATGACATATGCTAGTTAGCTTTTTTGGCATTAAACAGCACTAGTATACTTACTAAAGTAGGTCAACAGTTTATTCGATGCCTCTTTTAAGAACAACTTTTTACAGTAGTGTATGTGTGTTGTGATAAAACATTGAGTCATTCCTGTACCAGCTGCAGAGTATTTTTAGTTGTTTGCACATTAGGTGCAGAGTTATTTAATTTTACTCGACTCTAACATTTTATCTAGATTCCAGTTTTGGGGCACTGAGAGAACTCTGTCATTCTTTAAAGGGTTAAGTTTTTGCTAACAAATATGGACTATTAGATATGAAAACCATCATTGTTTGATATGTCAAATAAAACATTTGTCAATCAAAAGTCTTTAAGCACTGGGCTATGTGACATTTACTCTTTTATAAACCGACAAAGTCCCTGGTGGCATGCCTTTTTTCCTCTCATTTAAATAGGGGTAGGAGAACAAATCATACTTTAGGGCAAGTTGATAACTGCCAGTCACGATTCCTGCCTTGTTTACTATAATGAGCAGGGTAATAAATGCATCTGACCATTTCAGCTGGCATTTGCATAGATGAATGATTTGTCCAGTCAGTTGCTCTCCAGTGATTTGGGCCTTTTTGTCAGCATAAAGAGCATTCAGTCTCCCTGGAATTTACAGCAGCCAAGCTCTCATTAGCAAACATCCTTTATCATGAATGATTCAAATAATTACCACTGAAATAATAAACTGTTTCACAAAAACATTTTATTTGATGGCTCCAAACATCAACTTTTCTGAATTGTTGACATTCAAATAAGCAAGAGAGCTTTTTTTGTTAAGCAACAATGATCCTCTTGTAAAAGGGTGGGCATTGTTTTACCTCCAATTGACCTTTAAACTTGGCTAGCTACCAAACGTGTCCCTCAAACGGCAAGCCAATGTTCTGGGTAATCAGAGGGCATGGACTCGATGGAACTCACCACCCCACTAACTCAATGAGGGACATTTCACTATTATGGACTTATCTGCTTCCCCTTAACCGCACCCCATGTAACCCTTGTAAAATGTGATGTTCCCAAATTACTGTTCTGCTCTATTAACTGTGAAACCTGTTACTACACCCCATCCGGGATTACACCGGTTATGCTTTTGTTGCATTCCCTGACTCCCTTCCAAACTCCGTACCCGCTAATAACCTGTCTCTTCTGCCTGGACGTTCAATGCTTTTTCGTTTAGACCAGCAGTTCTCAACCTGTGGGTCGCAACCCCGGCGGGGGTCGAACGACCAAAACACAGGGGTCGCCTAAAGCCATCGGAAAATACATATTTCCGATGGCTTTAGCCGCTGAGAAGTCGCGCTACCATCTGTAGCAGCGCTATTCAGCTGAAACGCACACCGTTATGGATGCGCGTTCCAAACTGAATGCCTGCGCGCATGCGCAGACGTGATTGCATCATCCGTCCGGGGCCTAAGGGGCGGGGGAAGCGGGGGGAACGCTCCACAGTCCATAGCAGCGCATTACGTGTGTCCGGCGCTTGCTGACGTCATCTGTGGGCGGACGCAGCAAGCGCCGGAGGACAGAAGCCTAGGAGGTGGAGAGCCAAGAGGCGGAGAGCCAAGAGAGCCTGCGAGACAGCCTGCTGGTGTAAAAAAGGTTAATAATGTAAAAACAGTACACACACCATACACACAATACTGTGTAAGTGTAAGGTGCTTTGTGTGTAATCATTATACAGTACACAAAGCAGCTTACACTTACACAAAGCACCATACATTTACACAGTGTGAACTACATCGGTCTTATACTATAAGAGATCACTATAAGATGTAGTCTTATGTCCGAATCATAACTGTAGCAAAATTACAGTTATGTCCGAATCATAACTGTAGCAAAATTACAGTTTTGAAGTAGCCACCAAAATTATTTTTTGGTTTGGGGTCACCGCAATATGAGGAACTGTATTGCGGGGTCACGGCATTAGAAAGGTTGAGAACCACTGGTTTAGACTCTGTACTGATCACTTTAAAAACATTATCTTTAATAAAAATTTTAAAACGACATGTTCAAACTCCAAACAAATGTGTCGGATCTACTTCTGCTATCACAAGCATAAAACGCCAGCCTAATTAACAGCAGTACATATCTGTTTGCACCTATAGCGGTAGTATGATTAAATGCCCTTGCTTACAGTGAGTTGTTCAAGTGTGAGTTCTCCTCTGTAATGGTATTTATATGTATCATTAAGTGCTATTTGATATGATTTTGGAGTTTAGTCAATTGAGCAAGCAATAATTATACCCTGCTTTAATCTTCTGTAGTGCATGGCAATAGGCATGATGTCAGTTCATGGCCAAATGCAGAGCACTAGGCAAGCAGCAGTTACTGTTATCCTTTTACATCCATTCTGTCATGCATAATTGAAAAAGTTTTAATAAACTCAAGCTGGTTCAATGTATGCACATGTACTGTGGATATCATGCTATGTATGAACACATTTCCTTTTCACTGTTATATTGTTTATGTACATATGTGTCTGAAAATATCTTAAATGCAACAAATATCTTAACTGTAACAAAGATTGATTAAACAGAATCAAATTGCACATTGTAAGCATATCTTAGCTGCAAAAAAATAATCAAACAGAAAGGGGGATATTTTTCTCACATGTTAAGAAATTTCTTCTTTGAGTGATTGCACATGTCCATACATTCTGGGTGTGTGCATACCTAGCACACAGTTGTTGGTTTTTCCTTCAGTGGTTCTCATTGGGGCAGCGTGAGCGCCCTCTGCTGCAACGTGCCATGGTGCACAGCTATACAGTGTGGAGTCACCCATGACTCCCCTCAGTTTCTTCTTATCGCATATGACAATTATTGGAGCATGTATTCTTGCCTTTGCAAGCCTTTACCTAATTGTTTTTGTATATATTAGCCACTTGTTGTTTTGTCTCTTTTAGAGTAGTGTAATAGACAAGATTGGTTAGTTTTTAAGGTTGTGACTTCTCTGGATCCTGCATGGCTACTGGTGCCAGTACTGGGATCATGCATAGGTCCACAGGTTTCAAGTCTTGTCTCTTTTGCATTAAGTCTATGCCTGTGAGTGACCCCCACCACAGCTTTCTCAAATGCCTGGGGGAAATCTCATGTGACTGACAGATGTCACATCTGTAGGGGGTTTAAGCCCTGTTCTAAAAAAGACAGAGCAGCCAGGCTCAAATTTCTTTTCATGAAAGTGGCTCTTCATTCACCTCCAGAGCCTTCTTGTTCAGACAGAGCTTCAAGCACATCTGAGTTGGTTAGGCGTGCTCCCCCGGTTTTAACAGAGCCAAGAGGCCATTCTGTGTCCCCGGTGATGCTGCAATGGCACAACAAGTCCTCCAAGGACTAGGTACTAGAAGCTTCAAAATCTTTGGCACCAAGTTCTAATAGAGATAAGGGCACCGGAGTGCACTCAAAGAGGAAGCAGTCCTTGAAAGAGGTCTTGGATCAAGGGAGGCACATTGATCCAGGGCCTCACCTGGGACCATTGAAGGGACTGCAGGGTGTTAAATGTCCAACTGCTGGTGTAGGACTTGATCCCAGTACTGTCTATGCTGGAGGAGCATGCAGTGGCATGATAACTTCTAAACCTCTTGGTACTGGTTCCCCCAGCCTTTCAGGGTGCTTCATGCCCTGTACTGGCACCTACCATACTAATGCCTAATAGTCTGGCTCTGACACACCCTGAGGTACTGACAGTGCCTTCTGGCCAGGTGCCTCTGAGACCCAGTATCATTTGGGGGAAACCAGTCCTGATTTTGCTGGTACCCCCATCTCCAGGATCTCAGCATCTCTCAATGGTACCAATGAGTTCAGCTCCCCCCAGGGTCAGAAGAAGCAGACTCCTTGTCAGATTCTGAGGTAGGTTTATGTGTTTCAGCCTGGACACATTCAGCTTTGGGGCTCACCCACCATCCTGATACCCACTGAAGGCACAAATTGGCAGTTGCACAAAGACCAGAGTGCTCGGCATAATTAGATCCCAGTACCATACCAGTGGGCTTTCTGGATTAGGGATTCCCACCAGCATGCAGGTCATCTCCAAAACCCTCACAATCTGCCTCTTGGGATAGGGATCAGAAGCATCCAAGCCAGAGTCAGCAGATGCCTACTCTGGGGACCAAGACCAATACCAGTTCAAAGGAAGTTCACCCAAGAGGTCCACCCATCAAGGAATTAGAGGAAGCTACTTTTCAACAGCCTTTGGCTTCCTCCTCACCAGATAAGAGGGTGATAGTGAAGAGTACTTCTCCCCCATCCCTTGACTATAGTAAGGCTTGTGAGAAGTAGTTGAAAAGGATGGCTGTGGTGCTTGATATTCAAGTGAAATAGGTCAGTGAGAAGTCACATAGGCTGGTAGATATATTAGCCTCAGCGGGACCCTGCAGAGTAGCTCTCCCAATCAATGAGGCTATCCTTGAGTCCCTCAAGGCATTGTGGCAGACCCTGTTTTCCCTTCCGCCTACCAGAAAGACAGTAAAACAGAGGTACTACATCCCTCTCAGGGATTTGAGCACTTAATGCTCATCCCTCTTGGGGGCTCCTTAGTGGTCTGCAGGGCTAATGAGAGAGAGAGAGAGAGAGAAAGAGAAAGAGACAGGGTCACCAGAAGTCTACACCAAAGGGGAAAGAATCAACAAAGCTGGATTTATTTGGAAGGAAGCCTTATTCCACAGGAGGATTTAAGGGCTGCACGGGCAGCGCATGCTTTCTTAGCCAAAAGGCCGAGAAGCGATACAAAAGCAAACTAGCAGACTGTTCTGGGTTGGTACAACTTTACCTCATGAGATAATGTTTTTAAATTCAAGGACAAGCTACCAGATGAGTTGAGGCAGGAATTTGCTGCTGTGGTATGAGATGACAGACTAGTGGCCAGAACAGCTTGCTAGGCCACTTTACGTGTGGCTGTCTCTGTAGCCCATGCCATGACATTGGTCATTACTATATAGCAGTGTTCCTGGCTGCAGTCATCTGGTGTCCCTGCTGAGGTCCAACAGACCATCCAAGACCTCCCATTTGAGTGTCCATCACTGTTTTCAGAGAAGATGGACGATAGACTGCATAGTCTGAAAAATTCAAGGGTGATGCTTAAGTCTTTGGGTATCTGTACACTGGTGACAAAGAGGAAACTGTATTGATTGCAACAGTCACAATAGTATCCAGGTTTTATTCCTCATTCCCAAGATGTAGCCAAGAAAAAAAGCAGAAATTACAGGAGGTGACAACCCTCCTTATCTGTAGCTACCAGTTCAGTCAGACAAGCAAACATTTTGATATGTTGGTCAAGGACAGACTATCAATCCTGAGGGTACCAACCTCTCCTTCCTTTTTATTTGCCAACTTTATCCCATTTTCTAAGTGCTTGGTCCACATCACTTTGGATCAGTAGGTCTTAAGCACAGTAGAACTGGGATGCCCCCTTCAGTTTGTTTCTATTTCCCATTCCCAAGCTGGTTTCCCCATCCCTCTTCAAGGATCACGCTCTCAAGGTAGTTCTATTGCAGGAAGTTCAATCTCTCCCTCATGTGGGGCCATAGAGGAAGTTCTCTGGTGTCTAAGGTGAAAGGGTTTTATTTCTGCTACTTCCTCATCCCAAAAGCAAAAGAGGATCTCAGACCTATTTTAGATCTAAGCAAGTTAAACAAATTCCTGAAAAAAGTAAAATTTTGGATGGTAATTCTAGCTTCCATTATTCCTTCTTTGGATCCAGGGGACTGCTATGCTGCCCTCAACTTAGGAGACGTATTTTCAGATGGTGATCCATCAGAGCCAGAGTTCCTCAGATTTGTAGTAAATGGGTCCCATTAGCAATTCACAATGCTACTATTTGGGCTGTCAGCAGCTCTTTGCATATTTACAAAATGCATGGCAGTGATAGCAGAATTGCTGAGAAAATCAGGAGTCATGCATTCCCTTACCTGGACAACTGGTTGGTCAGAGGCTGTTCCAGGTCTCAAGTATGGTCCAGTATGGCCTTTATCTGGCTAGAAAACCTTCAGTACTCTAGGACTTCTAATCAGCATAGACAAATTAACTTTGATGTCTGTGCAGTAAATAGAATTCATCAGAGAGGACTTCACAAAGACCAAGGCCTTTTTGCCACAACTGAGTTTCCATTGCTCTGAACCAAAAGATCACCACAGTGTGCAATTGCCTCAGACTACTAGGGGATGTGACAGCATGTACATATGTAGTGCAGCATGCCAGACTGCACCTCAGAAAACTTCAAGGATGGGTAGCTTCAGTGTGTTCCTGAGCTATCACCATCTAGATATGGTGGTTCAAGTATCAAGTTTTGTCCTCCCTGGACTTATGGACAGACCCTGTGAATGTTTGGAAGGGCGGTCCCCTTTGCTTCCCCTCAGCCAGAACATATTTAATTACAGTTGTATTGGCCCAAGGTTGGCAAGCCAACCTAGGATACCTACAGATTCAAGGTCTTTGGTCTGTTCAGGATTTGAAAAGACATATAATCATCATGGAATTGTAAGCTATCCATCAAGCTTGTCTGGCCTTCATCCATATCATGAATAACACAGTAGCGATGTTCTATGTGTACAGACAGGGAGGAGCCCCATCCTCTCGAATGTGCTAAGAGGCAATTCTCCTGTTCAGTTTCTGCATAATGAACTCCAGTCACCTGAGAGCTGCATTACTTTTAGGGGGTACAGATTACCCTGGCAGATCTGGCCACGCACTGACCACCACAAGCAGTCTCTTTGTCTGAATGTGGCCAGATCCATCTGACAGCCGTGGAGGACTTCCCAAGTGGATCTGTTTGCAACAAGAGTCAACAGAAAATGCCATCAGTTTTTTTCCCCAAGTGGGTCGCAGGCTGGGTTCATTGATAGATGCCTTCCTTCTCTGTTTGAAGAACCTATTATATGCCTTCCCTCTGATTCCTCTCTTAACCAGAGTCTTATTCAAGCAAGACAAGGCTCATCTCATACTTATAGCCCCAGAATGGTCTCAACAACACTGATTTTCAGCATTGATGGCCCTATGGGTCAAACCTCCACTATCTCTCCCCCTGGATTCAGATGTAATCTTTTAGGAGCATGGGCACCTCCCTCTACTCCAACCTCCTTCTGATAACCATGAACCATCCAGGCTAACCCTTTTGGAAAGAGGTTGTTTGAGGGATGTGCAGGAAATATTTCTAAATAAAAGAAAGCCTTCTACTAGGAGCACTTGCCTGGAAAAATGGAAAAGATTCCCCATCTGGTCTCATCAGAAAGGTATTTCCCTGGCCCAAGCTCCTAGCCATCACATTTTGGACTATCTCTCTGTTAATTCTGAAACAACAGGGTTGGCCGTTAGTTCCATCAGGATTCACCAGGAACCAATATCCACCCTTCAGTGGATAACGACTTTCTGTTTTCCACTCCAGTGTCTATTGGATTTTTAAAGGGGTTGTACAGGTTTTACACACAGGTGAAGGAGTCTATTCCTTCATAAGACTTGAATCTAGTGCTAAGAAAGCTGATAGGTCCACTCTTTGAGCCACTGGTATCCTGTTCGTTGCTACACCTTTCAATTAAGGTAGCCTTTTTGGTAGCCATTACATCAACTAGCAGAGTAGGGAAGTTACAGGCTCTGGTATCAGAACCTCCCTACAGAGTTTTCTATAAGAACAAAGTTTACCTTCACCCCACCCAAAATTCCTTGTGAAGGTGGTTTCCAATGTTCATATTAAAATCAAACAATTTACTTACTAACTTTCTTTCCAGAGCCTCATACACATAAAGATGAGGAAAAGCTCCACGCTCTGGATATTAGAAGGGCTTTGGCTTTTTACCTGGATCAGACTGTGCTGTTTAGGTCAATCTCACAGCTGTTCATTGTGATTGCAGACAGAATGAAGGGCAGTCATGTGTCCTCCCAGACAATATCTTCGTCAGTGTCTGTATACGTTTGTTTTACCAGCTGTCTAAAGTAACACCCCAAGTAGGATATTAGTGCATGCAACCAGATCTCATGCGGCTCCTACGTCCTTTCTGACTCACCTGCCAATCTTGGATATTAGTAGGGCAGGCAGCAACTTGATCATGAGTCTGTATCTTTGCCTCCCACTATGCCATCTCTCAGCTATCCAGAGATGATGCCAGATTTGGTCATATGGGCCTCCAATCCTTAATCAAATAGACCATGAGCCTGCCTCCAGTTTAAACTGCTTGTGAGTCAGCTACAGAGGAATGGACATGTGCAATCACTTGAAGAAGAAGAAGAAATAGTTACTAACCTGTTCTGTAACTATTGCTCTTTGAGATGTGTTGCACATGTCCATTTCAGAGCCCACCATCCTTCCGCTCTACATGGGAATCTATTCCAGACGAAGGAAGTGAAGGGGAGTCAGGGGCACACAGCGGTGCGAGGCAGCAAAGAGTGCTCACGCTGCCCCTACAGGTATTGCTGAGGGAAAAATCTCTGACAACTGTGCACTGAGTGCGCACACATCTACAGTGGAATGAACACGTGCAACACATCTCTAAGAACAACAGTTACAGAACAGGTTAATAACCACTTCTTACACTGCTTCACTTTGAATTTCACAGTGTTGTATACAGTGTTATGAGTTGAGTAAAAGAGGCAATAGCAGCAACAATCTTTGGGGGTGGGCCCTCTGCGAGCTAACCATTCACTGGACCCTTCCCTGGTTACCCAGATGAGCTGCTGGATGGCGATCATAGCCTGGGGACCCATGCGCTGTGATTTAAGGCCTGTGATCCCTTACAACTACCAGCAAAGAACTTTAAATGACTAGGATGAGATCATCAAACTCATTTTCCATGGCTGAATTCAGTTTTCCAGCTGTAAAAATGTAGCTATTTAAACTAAATTGTATAGCATTTTGTTACTTTCCTTTCTGTTTTGGTAGATACTAAGAGCAGGTATTTGTAATACATTTTAAATAAAATAATCATTGTTTCTACCTGCAATTAGCCTCTGAAGTTTTAGTCATCGTACAGTTTTTAATTTTTTCAGAGAACTTGCATGTTATTCATGCAGCTCACTATGTTCTGCTTAAGACTACATAATTTAAGTCATCAAACAATTACATCTCGTTTTAACATGGCTACAGTCCACTGATAAAAATAATATTTAAAATTCTGTCAGTATTTTTTCCTTATAATTAGAACACTTTCTGCATTATTTATCATTGGTCTTTGTTTCCGCAACAGATAAAAATAGCAGTACTATGCAAACTTAGTGAAAAGAGTAAATCAGGCCAGAAGTAGTAGTGAAAGTGCCATATCAAGGTACCAGTAAGAAGTATTGTAAGGAGTTGTTTTAGATCAGCTTATGCTATTACTCTTAACCATGACAAGAAAATTCCAATTAGCACGCATGGCATATAAGAAGATGCAACTTTTTATTTATCGAAAGTTCTGGCAAGGTTTTAGCAGTAGATTTACAATTCTAAAGACAACAACTTCTTTGTAAACGTGTTTTACTTGCATTTATAATAGCTGTAGTGAAATCAGTTAATTAAAACTAGATTTGCAAAGTACCCCAAAACTACCAAATCAGAACTGCCAATTTTAAAGAGTTTAATTCAAACTCTTTCAAGCTGCATTTTAATGAAGCTGTAATGATATCCAGCATGTAATTTTATAACATGCTGATATCCAAAAATCCTTTTTCCCATTTAAAGATGGTTGTTTGGGATCTGTAATATATAGTACAAACTACTGAACAAGTCTGACATACATTTCAGTTAAGATGAAATGTGCTATATTTATCATTAATTTTTAAGCCGCATTCTCCACTCCATTGATTTCATTGGAAGGTTTTTTTAAAAACTGATGGCAAAATATGGCGTATTATCTTTACAGTGACTGATAGATGTTAGATGTATTTCCAGAAAGTGACACATCTGGAACCTTGTAGATATAGGCAGAATTTTGCCCAGTGTAACAGATTTCACAGGAAAGCTTATTGCCAGCTTGCACAACACATTGGGTCCAGTGGGGTCAGGATTTCACTCAAGGTGTGTTCAAAGCAGTATGTGTCATATGGTCAAGAGTTTACATTTCACCTTTAGTTTTTACAAACTAAATCACAGTATCTAATGTGCAAACTTTTCCCAAAGTGATAAAGAGAGTTTAGCCAAGCCCCACCATATCTGCAGCCAATGCCAGGTCTGGGGAGGGAGGGAGAGAAAGAAGGGAGCGAGGCTCAGGTTGGGGCTGACAGTGAGGAAGTTGGAATTCTCTGTCTGCATGCCAGCCAGTGCAGCCACTTGAGGCAAGTGTAACTCTTCTGTCAGGCAGAGTCGGCAGCAGCAAGCATCAAACCTGCTCGAGCCCCACCTAGTCACCTGGGAAATCACACACTATCCCCTACGCGCCCCAAAAGACAATACTTCCCCTCTCGGAAGCAGAGTCTGAGGGTAGAAAGTAAACCTTTTAATAACAGGAAGGAAGTAACATAGCACTAGGTTCGGGAAACAATGCAAACAGAATTCATGAACCCAATGAGCCAAACCCACCCCACAGGACATGGGGCACGACCTTCGCCTCTCCCTTCTTGCTTTCCCCTTTACTGACCATCATAGTGCAGTGTCCACCTCTTGGCTGGGGGCTCAGCTAGTCCCCTTCTGCAGGCACCTGCCGGATGTGGGCTTGACCAGGCCCCTCCGCTGCTGTCTCCTGCCACCTGGGACCCCCTCTGCTGCTGGCTCCTGCCACCTCTGGGCCTTGCTGAGTCCCTGCTGCCGGCTCCTGCCCGCTGCTGGCACCTGCCATCTGCAGGCCCAGCTGGGTCCTCCCTGCCCGTTGTCACTCAAGGTTTCCCAGTTCCTTGAGCGATTTCCGCTCTCAATGAATTTCAGCTTTCAGCTCATGAGAAAAACCTTCTCCTGATACAGGAGTAATGTCCCTGCTTCTAATAAAACCAGAGACTCCAAAATACTTTTTAACAGTGAAAGGAGATAGCCAATCCATGCCTAAGGGTAACCCTTTGGCACGACTAGTGCAGCCTTGGCAGAAAATTCTTCAACTCCTCCCTACTTGTTCTGACAATGCTTGAGCATCCATACACCACCCTTGTTTAGATGAGTGAATTTATCATCAGAACCGTCTATTTGTGCCATTGCCATTTGTTCAGACAATCAGAAGACAACATTTCATTACCCCTGCAGTTAACAAAAAAGCGAATTGTGGCCTAATACCAGGCATACTGACCATTTCCCATCATGCTCAGCACCTAAGTGTGCTTATGCAGATACAGTGTGATCATTGTACTCATGGAAATACAAAGCCCATGCAAACAAAGTGCCCCCTCTTTCAGCTGCTGAGCAGGGTGAGTGCTACTCAGCCACTCAGACCTTGCTTACATGAGTAAGGACTCCCCCACCAAAGGGAGGCAGTAAATAAGTCCCAGCATTTGGGGCAACTGGACTGGTGGGGCCACACCCCAAACTGAAGAGGCTAGTAGGAAGTAGCCCAGGAGAACAGTCTTCACTCCCAGCTGGGAGGGAGATCTCATTGCCTCTCTTTAGAGATTGACCTACACAGGGTCTGGGGCTGGGACCTGGTACAAGGAGGGAAAGATCAGTGAGTTAACCACTAGGCTGCCTGGCCACAGAAGACCCTTTCATATTTGTATTATTATATGGGACACATACATTGGTCTATTTGCAATGCATGCCAGTTTGTTCTTTTATTTATATATATATACACACACACACACACAGAGTGTGCTTAAGGAACTGGTTGAGGCCTTAGAACATGAGCTACTGCATGCTGTGAGATAAATCTTAAGGTGAGTCAATTTTTAGGTCAATAATCTGATTTTGGTTTAGAAAGCAGCTCTCTCCGAAACTATAAAATGAGTAGCTTCCTTTTGTTTTTCTACTCCCCAGAGCAATGTATTTGCTGTTGTAGTCTGTTTGATCTTAAATGGAGAAAGGTCAGAGTTTGCAGTGGTGCTAGAGAATTTATAAAAGCTCAAATTGGTCTATCACTTAACAACTCACTGTGCTTCCAGCTATTTGTCTAATACTCACATTTTAAAATAAAGCTTATTTTTTTTTCAGTTTAGCCTTTTCTTGAACACTCGGGTTCTCCTGTAGCAATACATTTAGTTTCGCCAGAAAGCACTCGGAGTACTGAATACAGTGAGTGTGTTGATTAATTCTCAGTTTTCTAGACCCTCATGCTCTACAAATGACCTTTTCGGTGAGGTTTACACATAGGATCTGAGAAAACAGGAGGAGATGGACTCGCATAGAAAACAAACTTCTCCAAATCAAGGTGGGAGGTTTTTGCAAATGATACATTTTTATGGCCAGAGGCAATTGGAAAGTGATTTGCCATCTTGGTATAAACAAGACAATTTAAAAAACTTACTTCCTCTTCATTTAAGGAAGCCATAACTGTTTTGTTGTTGGGGATCTGATTGGAAATGGGAAATCTGTCCTCACGAGAGTCTGAAGGTCTCTGGATCAACCTACAGAACTCATCCTTGCTGAGATCCAGGAAGGGATTCATGATTTTAGATGTACAAAAAGTTGAAATGTGGTTTTAATAAATAAATACTAAGATACCCCTATTTTTGGAATAAACTACTGGATTTTATTGTAAAGAGTCCCTATATGTGAAAGATTGTGTGTGACTCCTTCATGATAAATCCCTCAGTCGAGTTGCCTGGCCTGGACTCTTGCTGACAATGGGCCAGATTCTGGTCCCTACTGTTGCCAGTTGGCATCAGTCTAGTACTGTAAAGTGGCTGCAGCGAGCTCTGCGGAACTCCTTAAGCACAGGGATGATTAGGGTTCACAGAGGTAGTCCTGTGCAATCCTTTTATATAGCCCCCAGTGTAAGGGCATGCAAGGGGTGAAGCAGAGGCAGGACATAGTGGACCAGGGTAGGAAAAATGTGGGCTGATGTTCATAGTTCTCTGGCTATCCTGGGCTGCAGACTAAGCAGAATGCAAGGCTGTCATAAATTAGAACAGCCCCTGACATGGCTCTAAAATACACTGGGGAGCACGTTGGCCCACACAGGAAGCAGAATCAAGAAGGTGTAAGGATGGCATAGAGTCTCCCTATTTATCTTGTGTAATTGTCCAGTGTCCCTTTCCTTCTAAAACATTTAGATTTAGGACTCCAGTAGAGCTCTTAAACTTATGACTGTGTTGGAAACGATGGGGAACTGGTGTATTATGAGAGTTACTGAAGACATTGAGCCAGATCCTCAGGGGGCATCAATGGAGCTACATGGATACATAGCAATTGAGGAGCTGGCCCCCTATGCCCGCAAAGGCCTCCCAGTTTCATAGAAGAGAGTGATCACAAGCCGTCCTTGCTCTGCCTTTGGAAAAGTTGGGTACCATGTGATCCCAACAGCACAAGCTATTGTGTAGGGTAGAGGTTCTGATTCCATCCAGCCATGTCTCTTCTGGGACACTGAGTACTGCAGGCATTATTATTGCCCCATCCCCTACACACTGGGAAAGCAGGCAGCTCTATAATGGCTGCCTCACTGTGGGAGCACTGGAGGAGTGGCATAGGCACCTTCTTCCCGCACTGCACCTACACTGTTGCATCCGTAATTTGACCTGTTGTATCTATCACATTTAATTCAAGAGTATTAACGTCTGATACAGCAAGGAAAGAGTTAAATGCAATTTGTTCTAAACAACAGTGGTACAAAAGGATATTACTCCTACATATACCAAACTTCAAATGCCTCACATATTTTCTTGAATGAAAGCCCTTTTGGTCATTTTTCATTATAAGAAAAAATCTTTTCAGGAGAATCAAAATCAACAAAGAGATTACAGATAGCAGTTCCAACACTGTGCATATTATAAAGTACAATAAATAAAGATCTGTATTTAAGCAAATTGTGGAAAACTTCTTGAAACAGACCTCTCATATATTTTAGAATGAACATACCATAGTGCTCCTAAAAGGCATGAGAACGGGTATAGCAGGGAGCCTGCTATATTATTTACTAGTATTACAATAGTGTCTCATCTCCAAGTGAGATTAGGGCCTCATTATTCTAGGTGGTGTATAGGCACATAGTAAAAGAGTTTCTAACAGAGTTTACAATGTAACTGGACAAGACAGACAAAAGGTACGAGAAAGGAAATATTAACCCATTTTTTAAGACTGGAAAATGAAATACAGAGACATGTATGACTTGCCCAAGGTCACTGTGACAGACAAAAATTTAACCTAGATCTCCTGAGTGTCAATCCAGTGCTATAACAACAAGACACATCCTCTCACAAGTGGTCTAAGATATATTACTTTGAACAAGAGGCCTCCTGCTCTATCCACAAACCCTGAATCTTTAACAAATGCGGTTTCCAAACTATTATGAAGGCATCTGTGATTAATACTCTGGTTGGTGGAGAGTGGGTAAAAAGGCCCCCCTTCCTGTGACACATGTTGCTGTGCTCTGTCCATTATTGAAATGAATCCCGTATCTCTGGGGGCACTTGGATAAGGGTGTTCAGTAACTGGCAACTTGGGTGATGGACCAACCACAACCACAACTGAAGAACGTGAAGATGCAACCTTGCATGCTGTACCATGTAAGGGAATGTGGTCACATGGCCCCCTAACCTCAGACATACACAGACCTTGGTCAAAAGATATGATTGGAGACCCAGACAAAGGCACTAAATTGTCAAGAATTGTTCAAAGGTCCTCAACTTTGTAGAGACTAGTATGGCCTCAATGAATTTGATTTGTTGAGTTGGAATCAGTTGATTTCCTTTCTTCAGGATCAGACCAAGCAGATCAAAAAGGTGCAAGGTGAATCAGACATGACTTAGGACCTGTTCCCTGGACATGCCCATCATCAGCCAATCATCCAATTATGGGAAGACATGAACCCCTCATTTTGGGGAAGACCACCCACCATCATGCATTTGATACAGGCATGTGGAGCAGAAGCTAGGCCATAGGGAAGAACCGCATACTGGTAGTGTTGGCCAGTGACAAAAACAACCTGTCCCAGAATAGAAGGAATGGGGATGTGATGTACCCAACTAGAGTGCTTGTTCTTAAAACTCAAGTAAAAAAGGCTGTCTAATTGAAGATGGCAGAGGCAGAGGCTGCATGGCTAAAATAGACCCAGATGGTCTTCTCTGTGATTTCTGCCCCTTTCTTGTTGCCTCATAGGATAGGGGGACAGATGGAAATATTGCTGAGTGATATTTCTGCTGCTGTTGTTGTTGGCTCCCAAAGTGATATCTCCTTGAGGCTTGGACATAAATCCCCAAGGAGCACAGAGTGGCTCAGGAGTTAATAAAGGAATGCAATGTCTTGTCATTTTTCTTAGCAAATGAGAGGCAACCTCAAATGGCAAGTCTATGCTCTGTTGGATCTCAGGAACTATGCCACAAGATCATTCTCATCATAATGGCTAAGATCATAAGCCTGGATGAAGCATCTTCTATATCCATAGCTGACTGCAATGATGTCTTGGCCACTAAACAACAAGCACTGAACAAAAACCTTGAACTCCTCCCTGGTATGCAGGCATGTAGTCAATTTCCTGCTCCCTGGAGAATTCTGGATTCCACAAATTTGGACATAGTGTCCCATTTCAGGTAAAGCCATATTTAGCCAATAGCACTTGCTTGTTGGCAATCTGCATCTACAAAGGAGAGTTGGAGTCTTTCCTCCCCATCAGGTGTAGCCTTTTCAACTCTTTGTCCTTAGGTGTAGATTTATATTTTCACTGCCTCACTTTACAATCTGCTGTCATGACAAGCAGGGAAGTGAGAGGTGGATGAAAGAAAAAGCATTTGAAATTCTGCATAGGCACATAGTGTCTTTTGTCTATGCATTTTGTTGTGGGCACTATCGAGGTCAAATTCCATAGGATTTAGCCAGCTCTAATGCCTTGTTTTTAGAGAAAGAAACTCTCCTGGGAAGTGACAGTTGAAGGATATCCACTAACTTACAAATGCTCTTCTGAACAAATGTGCCCTGATTCCCCAAGGCTGAGGCATGTGTCTTAGAAGGTCTGGATATGATTTGAAATCCTCTGGTACCAGATAGGAGGAATCTGGCACCACAGCATTGTCTGGGGAGGAAGAGAACAATAGAGGTGGACCCAAAGGAATTTCTTGTGGTATCACCTCCAACAGGCCCAAGGGCTCATTATACTCTAACGCAGAGGGAGCACTCATTGCTTGTGGCTGCAAGTCTGCTGGTTCTCACAAAGAGACTACTGGAGACACAGGCAAGCAGAGACCTGGATTTAGTCAAATGAGGGACTTCCCGAGGATTCCAAGGAGGCCACTGTTGGTAGTGATACGGCATCATTGGCCGGAAGGACCGAGTCAAGAGCCCTTGTCTCTAGTGTGGGAACAGTCCTGGTCCTGACTATGACTGCCGATGTGCCTTGGCAAGTTTTGAGACTGATAATGAGAGGGGCCAGGTGAAGGAGATACATGGGAGCTCATTTGTGAAGAACCCTCCAAGTAGTCTGATGGTGGCAGGAGAGCCACTCCTGATGCACTAGCTGCCCTGCATCATCCATAGTCCAAGCCAACAGTTTCATCAGTACCAACGAAGGAACAGTCGCTGGCCCTTTGAATACTGGTATCGACATTGAACTCATACTCGGTCCCGGCACAGACATCAATACTGAAAACAAATCAGGCATCAGCCCCACAGATGCTGACTGCATCATAACCAGCTTCAGTACCAAAGGTTCCATCTGCATTCGCGACCCCCTCAGCCCTGAGTGAGAAGCTGAGTGCACACCTGCACCCTGTGTAAACTGTGGTGTGGACAATGGTGCCAGCTACAATGATAAGCATGCCACTAGGGGACCTGAGGACACTGAGGAAGAAGCCCCTGCCTGAATGAGCGGCAGATCAAATCCACTGCTACCTGAAATGCAGTCAGAGTGGAAACAGATGGTGCCACAGTCTCGGTTGTCAGTACTGGACTCACCAGATGCCCCCAAGGCACTACCGGAGTTGGTCCCAGAAAGCGGGAAGATGGCCCAGGTCTGTACCGTGTATCCAAAGACAGTGCTGGTCAGTACTTCCCCTCAAGGGAAAAGACAAATCCCTCCAAACTTTGGAATGGCTGTGGTTCATTTTGTGGGGTTTTATTGGGGGACCTGATGAAGGAGAGAGATCTCTTTTCCTTCTAGGCAAGGAATCCTCGTTGAGGCAAGGAATCCCAGTCCGTACTGACTCAGGAACCCTTTGAGGTCCCTGGAGTTCCACAGTGGTCCCCAGTGCCAAAGCAGAACGTGAAGGTGCTGCTTTAATCGTCTCTACAAGCCGGTTTAAAGAACTTAAAGATGGAGCACCTTTCTCTAACGTGCCTTTCTCCCAGGCAAAATAAAAATGGTTTGGGTTGCCGTTGGTGATATCATCCCATATGAAGGAGAATATTAAAACCCAGTGATGGCATCCCACCAACAGAAACTAAACTACCTACTAACTATTATGACTAACAGGCACTACTAACTACAATTAGGTACAAAGTGTGAAGGCAAGTGTGAGGTAGAGTCACACTGAACACTCCGACTCTAGCCACAGGCAGTGAGAATCAGTGGTGAGTGTGAAGCGGCCCCACCATTTACACAGCCATGGGAGGAGCTCTGAGTGAAAGGGCATCAGCACTGCCTCTACAGGCAATAGCAAGCAAAATTCTCTGGTTTGGGTGTGCTGGGCGTGCACGCATCTAAGTGCAATCCATAGCTGCAACCACTCAAGAAGAATTAATAGATTCATAGATTATAAGGCTTGAAGGGACTATTGTGATCATCTTCTAGTTTGACCCTCCTGTATAACAAAGGCCTTAGGTCTTTCCTGAATTGAATCCCGTTTGAACCACAGCATGTCTTTTAGAACATCCAATCTTAATTTAAATGCTCTCTTTCCTTTAAAAATAGGTAGAAATATACCTATATTTATTTTTCTTGAATACTGGCCATGTTCAATAATGTGCTTGGTTTCTTTGTTTACTACTGGAAAAAAAAATTGTAAAGCTTATTTTTTTTAAAATAAGTATACAGAGTTAAAGGGGGTTAATGCTGACTTTCCTTTCACTGTTTCACTCTCCTTTTCTCCCTTCCCTGTTAAAATAAGTATAGATTCGGTTAATCTCTATAATCTGGATGCTCAAAGAGAAAAGAGGCCAAATTCTCTGCTTTTATAAATTGTCACAGCTCCATTGAAATCACTAGAGCTGCACCCATTTATAATACCAACAGAGAATTTGGTCCAAGGTATCTTCATCTCATTGAAATTCTCTTGGTAACTAGGTTATAAATAACTATTGAATATATTTTAAGATTGAGACAGAAATGATGGGGGTATCTTTAAGAGAACCTGCTCCTAAGAATCAAAGAAAACAATGCTGTGCACACAATTATGAAGTTAAGAAACTATGCTCTGTAGCCTTTTACAGTGTTATACAATGTGTCATTTTATTGGGGTGAATTTGCAATCTGACTTTATCAGGCTATGTGAAATTTCAAGATGATATTTTAAAATCTATCTAAACCAGCAAGAACATCAATATAAAACCATGAATATGTAAGCGGGGGAATGGGCCCACTATTGTGGGGAACTTTCCTTGCTTATGTACTACCCCAGTAGAGTTGGCTAGCAAAAGGATCTGAGTTCCTGCTGCCACTCTCTTTACCCAGTGGCCCACCTGACCTCGTGGGCTCCCCTCCCACTCTCCTGTGTGGTGGGGTCCCTGTAACCCCAACAAGGCTGGGCCCAGGATTCCTGGAGCTCAACCACCCAATCTTGCCGTGGTCCCTTAGGGCAGGGACTAGGGTGTCCCCACTCCGGGGTACTAACCCTGCACTGGGCGCTTCCCTGACCCACTAATCCTTGCATACAGTGCAAAGGAATACAATTTATTACACAAACAGCAATCAAAAATCAAATAAAAAATAAGAAAAGAGGAGAAAGGTTAAAAGGGTAAACATCCAACACTGCCCCCTGGCACAGGGGCACCACAAACAGCGTCTCTGGGTGTCAGGGGTTCACAGTCTGTGTCACATGGCGCAGGCCCACTGTCCAGGCCCTGGCTACACTGCAGGGATGCAGAGTCAGCCACTTGCTCTGGCAGTAGCCACACACTTCCAGGGTCCCCCTCGCTCTCCCCAAGGCTCACCGTACCCAGCTCCAGAGGGCTCCAGCCCCAGCTCCTGCTCTGCTCAGTGCAGCTGTGCTCAGCTCTGCATAGCTCAGCTCCCTGGGATGCCCATCTGGCTCTGCTGCTGTGGGTCAGCTCAGCTCCCTGGGCTCCTTCTCTAGCCTCACACCCAGCTCCAGATGGGTCCAGCTCTAGCTCTAGCTCCTGCTTCGCTCTGTGCACCTCTGCTCCACTCAACTCTGCTCGGCTCTCTGGGGTGCCCCTCTGGCTCTGCTGCTGTGGGTCCCCACAGCTCAGCTCAGCTTTCTGTGCTCCTCTGTGTCTTCCCAGCTGCTTTGCCCTTAGCTGGGCCCCGCCCTGCCAAGGCATGTCCAGGCAGGTAGCTCCAGTCTGCTTTGTCCTTCTCTCAGCCCCGCCCTGCCCAGGCATGCCTGAGTTAGCTTCTCTCCACTGGCCCTAGGGCTGTGTCTATTTCAGGGTCCTGCTTCCTCCAGAGATGGTCAACCAAAAAGACCCACTAAGTTTCAATAAGGGGCTAATAGACCCCTTACAAATATAAATATAAACCATTTAAAATATATCTAAAGTGAGAAATCCAGGAAGATTCTGATGATAGAAAAATCTCCCAGCTATCTAAATTTGTCTATATCCATGTCTCTCTGTGTAAATATCTATGTACGCCTACTCATAAATATTTCATTTGACTCTGTTTAAATTTGGATTCAGCTCTTACCTACATATGCACAGTTCACAAATTGCTTGCTTAGTGATCTTGCTCTATTTTGTGTGTGTAGTTATGTGACTCTCATGGGCAATAGAGAAACAAACGTCTTAAAAAAAATCACTGCATGACTATATAGAAATTTTCTGAGTAGGACTCTGAACTTTCCAACTTCTCTTTGAATTCTTCTTGAAAGATTCATTTTAAATGATAGTCAATTAGATGTTGAATTCCACATGTGTGGGAATAAAAATGAGGAATGTATCATACAGAGCCATAACCAGTTCCTGAATACTATCCTGAAAAAAGCCCAAAACACCTGGGCATTTCCTTATAAAGCATCCTTTCCAGCTCCCAAAGAATGATTGTATGTAGCCACAGAGATTTTTGTTAATCTTATAAACTAATTGCACTATTTTTAGATGACCCCATCTTCAAATTTTGTCCTCAACACCTACAAATTAAGAATGTCATTGCTGCACTTCAAAGTGATTTTGTATTTGTATATTCAAAAGGGTTTTTGATTAATATGCCTTTAGAGAAAAAGAACAACCCAGTCATACATGTATAACCTGTGTTTTCTTTCTGTTATCTCATTTAGATAACATCTAGGTGCAGTAAAGATGTTCAAGGATCTGATTCAGCATAGTAAATCCTATGTTCCTGTCAGTGAAAAAAAATGGTAAAAATTGATTTTTTTCCCATGTTCAGCTAGTTTCAAACAAGTTTATTGGTAGATGACAGTCAGACATTTAAAGTTCAATAAGCAACTGAAAACAAGAACTTAGAATTAATGTGTCTGGTCAAACATAATTATAGCATTACTAATTCAATGCTAAAATAAAGCCTTTTATCTCTAGGTCACCTGTTCAAATCTAGCTCAGTGTGGCAGTGACTTGAAATCTGTTGACTGGTTGATACATTACATTAAATGAACTGTATGTCATGGTCCAGTCTCTGCCTGGAAAGCTGGTCCATGTGACTATTGTGACCCCTATTGATTGCCTCCGCAGACAGGTAAAAGATCAAATGGGTATGAGAGTTCAGCCTTCCAGGTCAGGACTGAGGAAAACTGGCAAGGTGATGCTGCGGCTGCTGCCTTATTCTAAGCAGTCGTTCCAAAGGCATCGTTGGTTCATTAGGCAATCAGTTCCTTCTGCCTCGCTCTCCTCACTGTAAAATGGGGATAATGCTACCTGAGCAATACCATAGTACAAATAATAATTTTCAAATCCTCTTTTGTTTTGTTATTCCCAGTGATAAATTCCACTTGAAAAAGCTATACCGGTAGTTTCTAGGGGAGGGGAATATTTTGTGGCACCCAAGGGCTAATTGGACAATTGAATATAGTGTTCTAGTTAGATTAATGGGAAGCCCTATTAAAATATTAAACAACTTTTTTCTGCAGTCTTTCAGAAGATCTCTTATTTATATGCTATCTGAAAGTGCAACCACAAATGAAGGCACCACTATCTGAAAGGGGGAAGCTATAATCCCATCATTTACAATAGAGACATGCATAGTTATTAGAGTTCTGCTTTAAGAAAAATAAGAACATATTTGAAAAAACAGTTGATTTTCTGCAGGTATAATTGTCTATGAACTTTTCCCTCTCTTCAGACTTTAAACAGAGGAAAACACAGTGTGTGTTTAAACCATACAGTATGTTACATAACAGTACTGCATGCAGGTACACTGAATGCAAGTCCCCATGAAAGACTGGCACTAAGAGGTGGCGTAAGCAGAAAGGAATCAAGGTGAAGAAGCCTTGTGCACTTAGCACGTGTGCACTGATCCAGCAAAATACTTAAGCATGTGCATAATATTAACCATGTGAGCCATTTGTCATGCAGACTGGATTGGGGGGGGGGAGGCATTTGTGTTATTTGACATTAATGTGTCAAAATCATAATGATTCATGTAAGACATGCCATGTCAGGTGCTGTTAGAAAGGTTATAATGTGCTGAGTAAGAAGATAATATTTGTGTTCATGTGTGATATATGTGAAGAAAGTTATGGGGATCTTTGATATCCCTGTATTTCAAACTGTGCTGTAGAAGACACACCCCAGACAGAGAGGCCGCAGGACAATAGCCCGCTTAATGGCCCATCAAGACCTTTACAGAGGCCAGAGGCCCAGGAAGAAACTAAAGGCATACCTGAAGAGTTATCAGGATTGGCCCATGTGACTATGGACTCCATTTTGGTTCCTGTAAAGTTCCACAAGCCACATGGCCAGAAACAGAGGGTATATAAGATCAAACCACAGAAACCATTTTGTCTTTTGTCTTGTTCCTTGTTCCTGTCCAGCTGCAGACACACCTCTGGATCAACTTTGCAACTGAACTGAAGGACTTAGACCCATCCAGGTACTGGATGTATACTAGAGGAACTATACAACTCCACAATTGTTCTAGAAACCTGATGTATATGGACTTTTAAATCATTTGTATGTATCTGATTGCTTTAAGCCTTTAACACTTCTCTTATTGTTTGTTTTTTCTTTTATTAATAAACCTTTAGTTTTAGTTACTAAAGGATTGGCTGGCAGCGTGGTATTTTGGGTAAGATCCAAACTTATAGTGAACTGGTACTGTGGCTGGTCCTTTGGGATCAGAGGGAATCTTTTAGTAAAGAGCATAGAGTTTAAACAACTGGTCTCTTTACCGGACCTAGTGTCAGTTTGGGGAGCCAGAGACTGAAATGCAGTAAAGGGGGCTGTGTGTATTTGCACAGTGGCTTCTTGATAACCAGTGTGGGGGAATCAGAAGCACTGTTTGTGGCTGGTTGGGAAGTCTGACTGCAGTGTCACCCACCAGTGCTGGGAGAATTCACTCTCCTTTTACAGCCTGCCCTGACCCTGGCATTATCAGTGGGCTACCCTGGGCACGGACGGGTCACACCATTGAAGTTAATGGAATTGCTCATGTGCTTAGCTACTTGAGGGATCAGGGCCTTCTCTGAAGGATAAAGATAAATAAAACCCATTTTACCTCAAAAACTACTTCTTGCTGTTTTATTTGGGGTAAAACTAAAAAAATCACACCCTGAGCATGCTGGTTATGTCTGCAGTGCTAACATTCAGCCATGCCTTAATGGTGTGGGGGGGGATTATGTGTAGGTGAACATACGGGCTATAGCAGTACACAGAATGAAAAGTTACAGCGGGATAGCTGTGTACAGCAAAAACATTGAGAGTCCAGTAGCACCTTAAAGACTAACACATTTCTGCGGGACTAAACTTTCTGACGAAGTGGGTTGCAGCCCACGAAAGCTTATGCTTTCTCTCTCTCATTGTTTTTAGTAAATAGAATAAATTTATACTGCTCATTGGAATTACCATCTGCCAGAACTTGGGCAAACATAAACACTTCCATAAGTGTATGGAGCAACTGTGTGGTCATTCAGAATCCTTCAGCTTTTTTCCATATTCTTTCATCATTGTTCCCTCACTTGGTAATCAGTTTGTCTGAGTGTGGATGACCTTCTGTACACAAAAAAAAAGGAGGTGTCATAGCATAGCATAATATTGTGGCACCAGACCTATAAAACTTTTGAATTCTCCGTTAATAGAACTCTCAGTCCTTCCTGACCTAGGTTGTTTCCTCATTAGGACAAAATTCTCTCTAATCAATAAGAAGGATGTTGATTTCATTGTTTTGTTCTCTTTAGAAGTAGCCTCTCTCCTTATGAGTTCTGTGTATGTGCAATTGGAAGGAGCAAAGTACTGGAGAGAAGATCCACAATGCAGATCTGTGAGGGGAAGTTTGCTCTAAGGGTGTAATTCACCCCAGGGAAAAGGTCCCATACAAGTGTCTGCTCCACTTATGCCTTCAGTATAGGGGTTAAGTGGGGCTGGAGAAGTTGTCAGGCCCTCTGCACTGGGACTGAATTTCACCCATAGATTATAGACCTGCCTTATGAATTAACAAAATGACAGAGTATTAGGAAGACATGAACTTTTTTTATTCCCCCCCCCCAAAAAAAAACAACCCAAAAACTTAAAAAAAGAAAGAAAGCAAAGCATATCTCTTAGGCTCTTGATTTTTTTTAATTAATTTAATTCCTTATTACTCATATTATGCTTGTATTTATTTATTTTAGTGTTGTACAGTAGATTCTGGGATCCATTGCTCAGTGTAAATACCTGAAAATGTTTCCTCTCACCTACTGTACATTCAGAAAGCAGATCAAGAAAAGCATATTCTGCAAATCAAGTTGGTTCAGTTCCAGTGCAAAATGTGGACTTGACTGACTGCAAGCGGCGCTGTCAGCTTGTACAGGCTTCACTGTCAAGGGCTGTGTCATCTGTCAGTGTCTGTTCCAGATCACTGTACCACACAGAGGTACCACACACTGTTGCCTCCCAATTGATAACATGCTGCCAGAAGCATGTTACTTTCTCATCTGTCTTCTTGTAGCTGTCAAAACTGGAATCCATTAATTAGTTTGTTCTTGTGAATTTTAGTTGTTCTGAAGACATGTAAATTTCAAAGTAAGACAAAAAAAATGCCAAGGTGCCAATAGCGGTTCACAAATCCTAAGTGGCAGTTATTAAGAACAGTAAGTGCTGGCTATCAGAACTCAGTCTAAGTGAGTGTAATGAGGTGGCTAGTTTCACCACATTGATTTTAATCAGACTGAGTAGCTTACAGAAGCCGTGATACGATGACAGTTAAGGAAAGGGAAGAAACAACGAGGCACCGACTTATAAGGACAGCGGGGTCAAGAACGTGCAACTTGTTTGGTTTTTTTTAATATTATTCCCCTTTTACATGTTTTCCTCCTTAAACGAGTATCAATTTGGGGGGGGATTGGGCTTTATTTTTCTGCTTTTGTGTCCCATGAAAGACTTCTGTGATTGCTGATGCAGATAAAATTTTATAAAATCCATACATTTAAAACAAGATGCCTTCAGTGTAGTGCACCCAGCATTCAAATCAGCAATGTCATTTGTAAACAAAATGCTTGCTCTGTGTAAAACTGCAGTGGTTAAATACATATATTTTTATATATTTTCATATGCCTATCACTCACACAAACCCCTTTCTTCCTCTGAGCAGCAACAAAGAAACTTAGGGGAAATTTTCAAAAGCACCCCAGTGACAGAGGAGCCTAAGCCCCATTTCCAAAAGGGACTTATGCACTTAGACTTAGATCCTTAGAAGTACGTAGACATTGCTCTGTTCAGTGTTGAAATGCTTAACCTCTAGGGAGCTTGAGGCCCAGTTTAATTTTCAGCCCCAAGCCAGGTGCCCAGGTTCTTTATACAATGCATGAGGGAAGTTAGCTGCCTAAGGAAGGAATTTTCAGAAGCCAGCAAACTGAGTAGGGAGCCACCAAAGCTTGCCAAGGAGTAACATGAAAATGAAAGGAATGGGGAGAGAAGGACTTAGGTACCTAAGTGGCTGACCAGCAGTGGCCCTAGCTATTTTGCTAGCCAAGATGAAAATCCTTGTGTCCCCACGCCCTCCCTGTGGCTGGAGGGGGGGGAAGCAAATCAGAGCAGAGCAAAAACAGCTGGCCAATCAGAGCAGAATGGGGGGAGGGGGAATGTCCAGCAACACCAGGGCAACTCCCCTGCTTGCCTGCCCCTAGACTCAGTTCTGTAGTTGACCAGGTGCACCTGGCTGATGGGCCAAAGATAGGCACCTCCATCTGCTCAGGATCCTCAGCTGTCAGCTCTCAGCTCTTGGAATTAGGCACCTAAATTCCTTAGCCCATGCCCTAGCAGTGAAAACCCCTCTCTTTTTCCTGCTCAGTTTTGATATCTCTTTCACGCTTGCACAATGTTTCCATGTGCACCCAGCTGTTGTTTGTGCAGGTGCTGTACTGCTCCCCCAAGCCCTCCCCTTTCTTCCTCCAATCAGTAGTATTGCCATCTGGTCAGGTTTTCCTAGGAGCATCCCTTTTCTAAGGAAGCTGTCCTAGGAATCTAGTACACACTGTCAGCTATCCAGTTTTATGGGCTCTGGATAATCCTGGATATCCTGGTTTTTGGCCCTCAGAGGTGGGAACCCTACCTATCGGTGGACTGCATTTGGCTCTCCTGCTGCAGTCGTCTGACAGTTACCAAGTCTTAGACATGCTCAGAGCATATTTCCAGAATCAAGTCCCACTGGCAAGACAGACTTTGTTTGATTATCCAACTCTGGGGCACTTAGAGCTTCAGTCTGTGCTAGGGCTCTGAGAAGATAATTATCAGTGAGGCAGTATCAGACCTTAGGCACCTTAGTGAATGCTGACCAGCAGGAATTTAGGCACCTACAAGACTAGGGAGCAGCTGAGCAGTGGATTTGAAAGTGTCAGTGGCACCTAAATGGCAGACTTAAATGCTTAAAGAGGCAGAGAGCCACCTACAGATCTTTGAAGGCAGGATTTAAGGTATATCTGTACAGCAATTAGGCACCCATGGCTGGCCTGTGCCAGCTGACTCAGATTTGTGGGGCTCAGGCTAAGGGGTTGATAAATTGTGGTGTAGACTTTCCAGCTTGGGCTCTAGCTTGAGTTCTGGGACCCTCCGACCTCACAGAGTCCTACAGCCGAAATGTCTGCACCACAATTAAAACAGCTCCTTAGCCAGAGTCCTGGGGGCCCGAGTCAGCTGGGAGGGGCCACTTGCAGGTTTGTAAGTGCAGTGTAGATGTACTCTTAGACACTTTTGAAAATTTTACCCAGGAACTCACACTAAGGAATCCCATTCACCACGCTGAACCTTAACCTTGCTCTCTTATTAAGGATCTCTTTAAACCCCTACAGGAAACCACTTACTTACATTCAGTGTTACAGTGCATTTCTCATTGTAATTCCTTTTACCAGAAGGGTGCGTGAGCTTGAGGTTGTATCTAGAAAAAATCCTTTCTACGTTTCTGTTAAAGCAAAATTACAGTACTGTGATGGCTCTGCAAAGCAGGGAACTACATTCCCATCATCTCCCCTGCTCTTCCCTTGCCAGGTAAGGGGAAAGATCCTGAACCAGTAAGTGGCAGGGCTTTTTTTAGGAACAGTGGTTGCATGACAAGCCAGGAGTGTAGGGAAGGTGAAGCGGCATTTACAAGAAAAGAGAGAGCTGGAGAGAAGCCCCAGGACCTGTATGCAGAGCTAAATGTGGAACAGGCTGTGGTTGCTGGACATCACAGCTGGATGCAGGACTGCGTGGGGCTTATGGGGGAACAAGAGCAGCTGGGCAGGGAGCCAATGTAGAGGAGCACCAATAAGAGACACTAACTGAGTCTGGATTGGAAACCTCACACACCTATTTGCTTGAGCAGAGACTGAACTGGGAATGGCAACCCAGACACTAGGCCCGAAGAGCTCTGACTCTCATTTGGACTCAAACAAGAACCACTATTGCTCACTTTGAACTGTAACTGTTTAAGGCGCTGTACCTAAGGTATTTGCAACCCATCCCTCACCTGCCAGCCCCACTAAAGTACCCTTCCACCTAGCCATGTGTCTGAGTGACAACTGAGACTCATCAGGGCTAGTGCCTATAAGGCCTCACTACTAAAACACCTATAATGCCTGTCTCAGAGTTGCAGTGCACTTGGCATGCTAATGGCACGTTAGTGATTTGGTGTAATGAGCAGACCCAATAATTACCGTGCTTCCCTAGAATTTGTTCCTAAAATGGCTGCTCACCTTTCTTTGAAAAATCAAGACATTGCCCTTCTATTTTCTGCCCTAACTATGCCAACCCAATGAGACCCAAATACACTCCCCAAAATGTAAAAAGTGGGATTATAAATGAGACAGACAAGGTAGGTGAGATAATATATTTTACTGGACCAACTTTTATTGGTGAAAGAGACAGAATGTGGTCCAATAAAAGATACGACCTTACCTACCTTGTCTCTCTAACATCCTGGAACCAACACAGCTACAACACTGCAAACAATGGAATATCATACATTAACATAAGAAAAGTCTGCTTC
>ML675604.1:61602891-61612939 GCA_007922155.1 Mesoclemmys tuberculata | reverse complement strand
GCTCAGTCACAGAACGAATTAAACTCGTAAGTCAAGGTACTACTGTATTTATCAGAGCTCTGCTTCAGACAGCTCTGGCTGAATTTAAGCCCTGCTTATATGCAAATCCATTACGAACCTTATCTCAAGTAATAGCATAAAAAGTCATTTGAATTAAGCTATTGCAACCCTCAGGAGCAACTGCTGCCAGTGGGTGGGAACAGACTACCAAACTGGCTGCCCACAGCACACACACCCAAGCAACAAATCAATAAAGAAAGGATCCAGAACCTCTACATGAGTGGTGTGGGTGAACTAAAAGCCATGTTACATTAGGGAGAAAGTGTCAATGACAGTAGGTGAGGTGAGGTTTGGATATGCTTCAGACAGCTAGCCAGACTTTTTGGATTCTAGCCAGAGAGACCTGGACAATACTGTGTCAATGGATCAGCGCTGCCAAGAACAGTCAACAGAGAGTCAGGGCTCCCTGAGCCAACACAGAGCCACAAGGCATCCACATAAATAGCCCTCTGTTTCCAGTAGGTCTTTGAGGATCATTAACTTAGTAGCTGCATACCATTCATGAAAAAAGCAAACCATATCTCTTTGCCCAATGAAAGAAATGAAGAGGAAACATCTTGAGGGATCCACAAACTGGTATTCCCTCACAGAAACTTGATTGGCACATCTAAATTATAGCCACCCGTTCTGAAATAATCAGTTCGTGGGTCATTCAGTGTTCCACTGGTAAGCCGTTAACTGCACTAGCAGTTGTTTTACTGTAGGAGGTGGAAGTTAGAACCACCTAACTTAGCCCCAGATTCCCTGGTACACAGTGGTGAGTCGGTCATATGCCTATATGCTTCCAATTGTTGGTTAATAATAAAGCTCTTCAGGAGAACACTTGCCTGTAAGCACTTTATCATCCATCCTGCTTTTCACAATGGCTAGAAATTCATACCTTCATCCACATACTTATTAGTTATGACATTCTGCCATCAGAGCAATTTGCTTAGGCACTATATGTGATTTTGTACGATTTGCCAAGCTAATTTTTATCTCTAGCATTTGAAAATCTTTTGCTTCCATATTAATTTAACATTTTTATCTTTTACCCATTAAAGGCTGTTCATTGTGACCTTTAAATTCACATACAAAGGATCATCCATTGGTTAATCTGAACCAATTGGCCTCAGTTACACATTCAGTGACAAACCATTATTTCTGTCCCAGTTCTTTAATTGGCCAGAATACTCTTTCCTATCAGACATAGTAGCTGTCAGAGTTGCCTGCTAGCCTTTGCATACTTCCTGGATACTGTCCAGACCATTAAAGCAACATCTTCTGTTCAAGTCTGGAATATTTATACTGAGCCAAAACCCTAGCTCTCTCCCTGCTCTTAATTAAAGCCTAAAGAATGTTGGATGGGTCATTCTACAGACAAGACTTTTGAAATGTAAAAAGTGATATGAAATATTTCATGCTGAATTTTGTTTTACTCGTGCAGTAGTCTTAACTCACTATTTTACAGTGTTAATAAAAGATTTGGCTAAGGTATTTTAATATTTTTAAAAACTTTCATTGAACTCTTTTACTACTATAAGAAAGAGCTTTTTAAGAAGAAACATCAGCTACTGTGACAGTTCCCACAGACATTCAACCTGCAGAGAACGTAGACAGATGGAATGACACCTAATCTGCTGGGGCAGCACACAGCGAAGCAACAATTAATGCACCCTTTAACTGGTTGTTTTCTCTTGGCACTAGATCTGATTCACCTCTCCTCTGCCTATTTAAAACATATACAGAAATGATGGCAGAATTAACATGCCCTAACCACTTGTGCTAAGGAAGTAGTAGCACGAAGGGTTTGATTGCTCCTATGTCCTGCATTCTTTGTTTACTTGCAAGAGTATGCCACAAATGTGGCTCATAAGTTGTTATTTTACAATGAAAGATTATTTTATTATTTGGTCTAGGTTTTGCTTATTTACTGTATCATTCCCTTCATGGCAAATCTTCGTTAGAGCAAGTATTTCATTCAGAGTACTTTCCATTTTTTCAGATGTTCAAACATGAACCAGTATCTCTAGTACTTTAAAAAATAATAAAGCCAGTCCTTCTACAATTTGAAGCCTTTTACAATTTGAAGCCATGCAACACTAAACGCTGATCAATTATACTCATAGGAGTGGAATAATCCAGATGAAGAGTCACACATGTTGCATTACCCAGGTGTGCCACCTGCTGAAATGTGTAGTGTCATGTATCAACAAATCCTTAAATTCTCATTCTCCAAAATGTTTAAATGCTGTTCAAGGCTTTATGATGTCACTTCCATTTCTCTTTGTCTTGATACTATAGTATATAGCCAAACAAATCTGGAAGCTATCGGACAGCTAAATGTTCTGGAATTTATGTGTGCATATCCACAATAAAACCTCCCAATGTATTAGAAATGTTCAGAATGTGAGCAACTATGATTCCAGTCAATAAACAGATTCTTTAAATCTCTGAATTCCTTTTTAGCTGGACTGAAACTGTGTCACAAACTGAGGACCCTATCCTTCAAAGGGATATTTGCAGGCGTAAGCATCCTCCCATGCAGCTTCTATTTCAGCATCGGGCCCTTATTAGCTTCTGTTGTTATGTGACAATTTCAATAGCTCAGTGGCAAGTTTAAAGGAAAAACCATATTAAAAATGTAAGCAAGGTCTGTCAGTCAGCTGAAAGAGAGGGGCACTTTATTTGCATGGGCTTTGTATTTTCATGAGTATAATTAAGTCTTTAGCATAATTTCACTGCATATGGATAAGCACACCTAGGTGCTGAGCATCATTGGAAATGGTTAGCATGGCTGGTTTTGGGCTACAAACCACTTTTGTGTTAACTGCTGGGGTAATGAAATATTGTCCTTCAATTGTATGAACAGATGTCAGCAGAACCGTGCTTAGCCTGTTATGATAAAATACTTAACCCTAAACTAAACAAGGGCGACAGACAGATGTTTCGGCATTGTAAAGGGGAGGGTGTGTGTGCGTGCACACGCACACCAGCCCTGGCTAAGGGCCACCCCAAAGCATGGTGTGACTATCTCCTCCCATTGTTAAAAGGTAGCATTAACAATTCCTCTTGGAGTCTTTTATGTGTTGAAAGCAGAGATCTTGCTCCTGTGTCAGCAGAAGGTTTACCCGTTAACTGAAATTCATTAAGAGCTGAATCACTGGAGGACCTGGGAAACCTTGCCTGACAACTAACAGAGCGGAGTCAGCAACAGTCAAGGTCGGCGGAAGGCAGGTACAGTTGGTGCCAGCCAGGTGTGGTCAGCAGTTGGCAGGAGCCAGGCACGGTCAGTGCCAGCCAGGTGCGGTCAGCGGAAGGCAAATCCGGTTGGTGCCAGCCAGGTGTGGTTGGCGCCAGCTGTTGGTGAGGCCTGGAGGTGGTAGGAGACAGCAGTGGAAGGGGCTTGGTCAAGCCTGTGTCGGACGGGAGCCTACATAGGGGGATGGACGGAGCCACAACCGAGAGGCGAACATTGCAACTAGGATGGTCAATACAGGGAAAGAAGGAAGGGAGAGGCCAAGGACACACCCTTCGTACTCTGGGGTGTGTTTGGCTCTGCGAGTTCATGAATTCTGTTTGCATTGTTTCCCAAGCCAGTGATGTGTTACTTCCCTCCTGTTATTAAAAGGTTTACTTTCTACACTCAGACTCTATGCTTGCGAGAGGGGAAGTATTGTCCTTTGGGGCGCCCAGGGGATAGTGTATGATTTCCCAGGTGACTGGGTGGGGGTTCGAGCCAGTGTGGAGTGGTATCATTGAGAGGGACCCCTAGATATAGAACCCAGCCCTTGCTGCTGTCAACTCCGTCTGGTAGACGGTTTACAAAAAGAAAATCAAACAGGGAAGAATCCCTGCATCACCAAATAAAGACAATGTACATTTTGATTGGCACTGATCCCCTCCAGTGTGAAAGTACTTAATGGTTTAGTCTAGATGATCTCAAAATAGAAGACAGGAAGCAAGTGGTGTTTTTGATACACGTGGAAAGTAGAGAATATTTAACTTCTCCAGAGATACTGAAAAATTGTCATATAAAAACAAAGGTATATAAGGACCTGTTCTTGAAATAGGACTAGCATAGGCAGATATTTATGCCTGCAAAGATCTCCCCTGATCCCTCCAACCTCTGTGTCCCAATCTTTGCCTTGCCAATCCCATTTCTCCTCCCACTTCCTGGCTCCTTGTCAGCTCTGTCTCCTTTCCCCTCCCTGCAACTTCCTTCTTCCCACCCTACTGGTTCCTTTGTCCAGCTAATCCCAGTCTATTCCTCATTTTAATCTCCCCCAGTATCCCAGACCCAGCCACTCCCATATTTCCATCCCTGGCTTCCAGTTCTGATATCCTTACCCAGTCTCACCACATGTGGTTCCCATTCTTTGTTTCCTTTTCCAACCAGTCCCAGTCTCCCCAGTTCATAGTCTTCCCCCACCAGGCTCTTTGTCTCAATCTGCTCCCTCCCCCTCAGGTCTGGCTCTTGTCCCCTCTACATTTGAATCAATCAGCTTTCTCCTCCACAGTGCCTGGGCATCAGCAGGGGAACACTGAAAGCACAAAAAAGACAGGCTCCCTGCTGTCAGTTCCAGTGGCTGGACCCAGATCTGGCACAGCCAAAGCAACTAGAACCTGCAATTGCAGGGTAAATTCTGCTCAGACCCCGCAGCCCTGGACTGCAGAGAGCATGCTCAGTGTGGGGGAATTGAGTTGTGAAGATTTAGAAAGTCTCTATTGAGCATGTGCAATTTTTTTAAAGCTTCTAATCTGGCCAAATTTGGGTGGATTTTCAAAGGGATGGCCAAAGGCACATCCCTGATACGAAGGCCTTGTGTAGACATGGCCCTAGATGTTGCTAGACTTTGAGTTTTTGCTTTCTTGTTGCTGGTGGTGAATTTTAAACATGTTCAAGCTATGAACTCTTTTGGGCATCAGATATTAGAATTCAAGTCGATAATCTGCCACTTGGAATTGGAACCATTGGCAGGATTTACTAAAACCTGCTTAGATAAACACCATAGAATTCAGGTGCAAACAGCCAACCAAGCCAGAAAAACAGCTTTAAAACTATTGTGGGTTTGGGGTTAACTAACTTAGAGGAAAACTTTGCCCACTTTCCCCTTTGTTATTTCTGGTCATTGACCATATTTACTCTAACCCAGCCCAGTGGGAAATTACTATGGATTTGCGCTAAATCAGTAAAACCCTTGAACTAGACATATGGTGTGAATCCTTGTTTGTCTGGTATCACAGAGAATGCATCTCTCACAGCCTTAATGCACATACAAAACTGTCTGCTTTCACTGATGCATAGCAGTGTTGTAAATATAACTGAACTTGTGAAAGAAACAAGGTGTTAATTGATAGTGTACATATTCGTCCTCATAAATGTCTGCTGCTAGACTACTTGTTTCCTGTTTCTAAGGAAACCCTGACTTAAACAAAAAAGATACTAACTCACAATACAATTTATATTCTAATTCATCTGAAGCTCTGTTCACTGCAAAAAGAAGAGTGTAAATATTGACCATTTTATAATCAGTAGTTATTTTGAATTTGGATGCAATAAAGATATGATTAGTGCTGACTATAATAATCTATAGATTCTCATATTATATAAATGTGATACTTTGTTTTCATCTCTGATTCCTACATTTCATAATTAGGGTCAGGACATGGCAGAAAAATGGCTCTGTATGTCTGATCAGCTGAAGACAATTTTAAATGGTTTGTCTATGGTTGTTATAGAGTGCCTGCCAAAGTAGTATATACGCATTGATTTGCATCACAGAACAAAGGAAAGACCATGATCTGGTGCCACTGTCCCTACAATTATATGGAAGTGATCATGAGCATTGTTCTTAATTTATTTGAAGTTAATGTATTGTTACATGATTTGAAATGTGGAATAAAATAACTTATTTCCCTTTTTTGTCCCTATCCTCACCTCAAACGTTCAAGCCCTAGTGGCTCTATGCATCAAAACAGCATTGGCCTGAAGGCCAATAAGAACAGATATAACTAAAAGCACAATTTATGACAATAAGGTCCACTTGCCCAAATTAATCAAAGAGAAGGAGCTGGAGGAACTCACTAATCACTCCCTAATTATGCAACAGATCAGAGTAAACACCATTACTTTAAACAGGAAACCAAAACAATCTTAACCACCGAAAAAGAATTCCAAACATGGATGTTTTAATTGTCCATGTGAATAGTCTAAGCCAAAGGGGAGCTTGCCCCCTGAGGAAAATTTCCAACACATCAGATTTACAGGACATATACCCAGTTTTATTTCAGGTATTTGAAGTAACACATCTTATTATTTTGGTTGTCAAAAGATGTGATTTCTCTTGATTTGTTCTCTTGACTGTAGGCAACACTAGATGGTCTTTTCCATCTATAATTTTTATGAAACATTCCATGTTAGCAAATTTATATTATGTCATGACATAGTCCAGAAGGAAGAGCTATCAGAGGTGGAAGGTTATGCAGTACAGGTACATCCTTGGAAAAATAAGTTCCTATTGATTTGCATTAACCTGGTGGACTGATTGATGCCTCATGTGGCTGGACTTCAAGTTGCCCTAGACTATTAGTACCTAATTCAGTACTCCCATTAGAATCAATGGAAGTCCTTCCATTGACTTCAGTGGGCTTTGGATCAGGCCCTTAGTGCTTGTTATGCCACCAGCAAAGTAACTTTCTCTAGAATCACACACTTTTTTAGAATTTCTTTTTATATGCACAATCAAGTCCCACATTTGACATGGCATAATAACCTGGGCATTTTTAAGATATGCCCCCGCTAAACATTCTCTTTGTCTCCCTCATTTTGCAATATTATCCTGAATTAATAACAGGCTACACTGCTATCAGAATTATAGGCTAACAAGTACGTCTCTGCACAATCACGGAGAAGCTGTATTAGGACAGAGAAAAAAAAGCCTACATAGCTGTACAATCAGCAGGACGAGTACCAACAATTGTTTTAAAATGTGTTTTATATTATTCTCTTTTCAAAGTCACCCCATATGTGGGCATGCTGTCAAGATAAATTTGTCACAACATTTAGATTTCCTAAAAAGCAAGCTTTTACAGAATCCAAACCTAAAAAAATGTCTCAATGATTTTTAAAAATGTTTTTAAACGATTCCCTTGTAATGTTTGTAACCCAAGCACTGCAGCTCTGGGATCCTTGAAGTGAAATAAATTATAAATAAAACTGAAACTAACTTATTGCTTTCATTGCCCAGGATAAGAGAAATGCAAAAAGGAAACAGTTAATATAAATAGTGAAGTTGAGTTCTGCATATAAATACATTACAAAAAGGTTATTGTCAAAAACCACTATATAAGACCTAAGTATTATTAATGATTATTATTTAAAGTTATAGGGAGCCAGTAATCATCCCAGGGGTAATGCCACTGAATTAAATATATTGATATCAGTGTGTCACAAACCAGGAACTTGCCTAGTGATCAGAGAAGAGGCAGTCATGCCTAGTAGCTGAAGTCAGCAGCAAGGAACAGGGTAGGTACAAAAAGAGATGACAGTGTTGGACATGTGCATGGCACTGCCAGAGATCAGTTGTGGCTTTGGGGCTTAACAGCAGGCTAGCTAACTTCCTCAACCAATCAATTAACCCTACTGTGGTTCAGCTGTGCTCACAGGCAGCTATAGTTGCAAGTCCTCATTCATGACACAGTAATGATTTTGGCTCCTGAATTTTAAGTTTGTATTTGTACCCGTTTAACCTCTATTTTTATTCAGAATGCAAAATGCCTGCTTTCCCAATACATACACAGGGGCATTAAGTGGGCTAACATACTGCAGTACTTCCAGTAATATTATCAGAAGTTTTGCATGTAAATCCCCCTAACATTAGCAGGCACAGGTGGGCACCTTCTTGCCCTTTCATGATGTGAAGTTACTGGTCTCCCTCTGAAGTCAATGGGAAATCCCATCTCCTACAGGAAGAGAATCAGTTTCCTGAACATGTAAACAGCTATTTTGTGCCTGGATATAAGCTAATTTAAAAGTTCACATGCTAGAAAAGCTATTATTACCAATCTGAGAAATAAAAATCTTCAGAGACTTACCACTAAGAGCTACCATTTCATGATTGTAACAAGAATGAGCACTTCCCGCCAATAGCTACAGCCAAGTCCTTTGACCTGTTTTCGGGGCCAGCTGTGGGCTTCATGGCAGCCAAAGAGTCATCTCCTGCAGGCCTCCAAAAAGGCTCCTGTTTCTGTAGTGTAGTGGTTATCTTGTTGGTCACACACATGAATGGTCCCCAGATAGAGACCAAACGAAAGCATGTCTGCCTTTTGGACCCAATGCGGATGAGAAAGTCAGGTTTTGAGAAGGCGCAAGGTCACTCTCCAGCCACTCCCTGGTCAGCCATGGAACTGTGTCTTCCCCTTTCCTCAACTTTGCCCACCACTACCTTTCGTCTTGCATGCTCTTCTGGAGAATGCAAAGCAGGACTGACAGAGAGAAGGTCTTTCCTCACCTTAACAGTCTAATGCAATTTAGAGATCTTGCTGTCCCAGGAAAATCCATCTGCCCAAAAAACCAGAGGCACAACAAATAACGCCTCTGAGTTCGGATCAGAAGAGTGTAGGTTCGACTTGTGGCTGGATTATAATACTAATCCATCCTACTTGTGTGGCATCTCAGCTTTTCAGCTCCCCTTTAACCTCCTTCAAAGACAAGAAAACTCAGGGTACTTTTCAAAGGGCCACTAAAAGACATGGCAGCAGAGCGTTTGGAGGCAAACCTCCCATCACAGAGACGCCCGAGGACGAAAACAAGACCGTCCCGCTAGGGATTTCAAAGTCACGCACTTCTGATCCGCAGACAGACGCGCTAGAGTTGCACCACAAAATACGCGATAGTTCGAAGGAGGCACATTCAGCCCTGCCGGGGAGCAAATAAGACGTGGGGATGGAATGGCTGCCAAAGGGCCAGAGAACCACTATTTGGACTCCTTCCTCACAGCAAAGCAGGCTCCTGAGCATACACAGGTTGACCTGGTGGCCAGAGTTTTCTCAGCCCGTGTTGGCATACCCTGTGGTCCCGGATTAAGAGAGGGCAAGGGCTTAAAACTCCACCCAAAAGAGCACGTCTGGAGGCAGCTGCACCTGGCCCTCGTCACTGCAGCTCAAAAAGGAAGAAATGGACAAAGAGCAGCAGCACCAGAGCCCAGAGGCTCCCTCAACTCATGCCCTCAGCAAGTAAAGCACATGGTGGCACTCAGAGGCCAGGGAGCGGCTTGCGAGCCCATCGCACTCAAACAACACAATAGCTGTAGCCCCAAAAAACAACAGCACTGCGTTGGTGGGAATCGAACCCAGGCTTCCCACGTGGCAGGCGAGAATTCTACCACTGAACCACCAACGCCCTTCCTGCTGGCTGCCTGCCCCACTGGAACCGGACCGTGAGCTTTCCGCCAAAGTCTTCAGCCAATGCCAACCAGGTCCTTTGGCCTGTTTCCAGGGCCTGCTGTGGCCTTCGTGACAGCCTAAGGAGATGCCCCCGGAAGCTACCAAGAGAATACAGCCAATGTGTTTCTGTAGTGTAGCGGTTATCACGTTCGCCTGACACGCGAAAAGGCCCTGGATCGAAACCGGGCAGAAACATTTGAGTTTTTGTTCCCGGTCCGCACACGGATGAGAAAGGCAGGTTTTCCTAAGGGGCGCGCTCACTCTCCAGCCACTCCCTGGCCAGCTGTGGCAGCGTGTCTTCCTCTTCCCTCATCTTGTCTGCCGCTGCCTTTCTTCTTGCATTCCCTCCTGCTCTTCTGGAGAATGCAAAGCTGGGCTGAGACAGCAGGTCTCGCCTCAACTTACCGGGCCACCTCATTTCAGGGAGGTAGACGTGCAAGGGAAAACAGGCATCTGTCAGGGCCAGTGGCGCAATGGATAACGCGTCTGACTACGGATCAGGAGAGTGCAGGTTCGACTCCTGCCTGGCTCGTAGTTCCTGCCCATGCAGTTAGAGTGGCAG
>ML675604.1:61567475-61602881 GCA_007922155.1 Mesoclemmys tuberculata | reverse complement strand
GCTCAGGGCCCTTTTCAAAGGGCCACTAAAAGATGCTGCAGCATAGCATCTGGAGGCGAACCTCCCGTCATAGAGACGCCCAAGTATGAAAACAAGACCATCCCACTGGGACGTCCTTCAAGGTCATGGACTTCTGATCCACAGGCAGACGTGCTATCGTTGCACCACAATATACACTGTTGAAAGGGCAAGCCTTTGGCCAAAAGGGTGGAAGGGCGGAATGACGTTCCTTCCTCTTGCGTGAGCGATGGCTCATCATCCCTGCCGCACCAGATCTCAAGGTCAAGGCAGTAGCTCGAAGGAAGCCCTTTCATCGCTGCTGGAGAGCAAACAAGATGCAGGGATGGGAAGTGTGCCAAAGAGCCAGAGAACCACAATCCGGACTCCTTCCTCACAGCAAAGCAGGCTTCTGAGCGTACCCAGGTTGGCCTGGTGGCCAGAGTATTCCCAGCCCGTGCTGGCATATCCTGCAGTCCCAGATTAAGAGCGGGAAGGGGCTTAAAACTCCCCTAAAAGAGCACGCCTGGAGGCAGCTGTGCCTGGCCCTCATCACTGCAGCTCAAAAATAAAGAAATGGACAAAGAGCAGCTACACCAGAGCCCAGAGGCTCCCTCAACTCATGCCCTCAGCAAGTAAAGCATACGGTGGCACTCAGAGGCCAGGGAGCGGCTTGCGAGCCCATCGCACTCAAACAACACAATAGCCATAGCCCCAAAAAACAACAGCGCTATATTGGCTGGGAATTGAACCCAGACCTCCTGAGTGGCAGGCGAGAATGGTACCACTGAACCACCAACGTCCTTCCCTCCTGCTGGGTGTCCCATCTGAACCGAACTGTGAGTTTTCCCTCAAAGGGTTTAGCCAATGCCAGCCAGGTCCTTTGGCCTGTTTCTGGGGCCTTCTGTGGCCTTCATGAGAGCCAAATGAGCCGCCCCTGTAGGCTGCCTGGAGAGTGGAAACAGTGTATTTCTGTAGTGTAGCAGTTATCACGTTCTCCTCCCATGCGGAAAATCCCCAGTTGAAAACCAGGCTGAAATATCTTAGCTCTCCCGTTCCCAAAGTGGGAAAGCAGGTTTTGACATAGTGCATGGTCACTCCCCGGCTAGTCATCAAACTGTCCTTTCCTCATCTTTGCCTAAGACTGCCTTTCTTATTGCATTCTGTCCTGAAGAGAGCATACCAGGCTTAGAGGGAGGGGGTCATTCCTCATTTTACTGGTCCACCTTATTTAGCAGGTGCTGTAGTCCCAAGGAAATCATGTGCCCGCACTGGTCAGTGGTGGATTGGATAACGCATCTGACTTTAAATCAGTAGTTTCCAGGTTTCACATTTGCCTGCTCGTAGTGCGTGTCCATCCATCATCTTAGAGTGACAGCTCAGCTTTTGACCTCTTTCAAAGACAAGAAAGCTCAGGTACTTTTCAAAGGGCCACTAAAAGATACTGAAGAGATCCTCCCTAGGTTTCCCCTCACTGTGCCTTTCCGCCTCACTTCTTTGGGCAATTCTATGGGGAAAAAGCAAGCGCACCAGTGGCAGTATCTTTGCACTTAACATGTCTGATTACTTGTTAGGGGATTGTAAGTTTAACATCTTTCTCATTTGTGGTGTGTGCATCCACCCACAATGCAGCATGTCCCATTGTTATAGTTCAATTTCAGTTTGTTTAAGCAACGGAATCCTCACTGTACTCTTCAAGGTGCTAGTAAAGGAAACCATACTCTTTGGGAATTTAATGAAGGTCCCCACCTGACATACAAGAGTTCTATTAATGAGCTACCAATGTGCTGTTGATCTGAGTCCTTGACTATTGCAACCACAATAAATACGTCCATAAATATTGATGCCTTAAATTGCTCTTGCTAAGCAATAGGCAGGCAATACAGTTGGTGGAGAATGTGTGGCACCAGTTCTCAAATAAATCTTTAGGGAGTGTATTGCTGTGTTCTATAAGAACTATAGTTGACAATGAAGAATAGCGAAACGGGTTCGGGGAGTATTTGCTGTTGGCATATGGAGAGATAGCTAGTCCTGGTGTGCTGAACCTACCTTCTTTCATCTTAGTAAATTGATTTAAAAGAAGCTAAAAGTAATTCACAAATGTTACTCTCCTTCACAATTGCAGCTGTTGCTTCCATCATTTTAAGGGATCGCAGATACATGTTCCACCAAATATCTTATGTGCTATAATCTGCTTGCATTTAAAAATATTTGGAAATCTCTGTTCAAATGTAGCGTCCTTGGTATGTGCCTTTCTATTTAAATTCTACATGGTGTTTCAGAGAAATTTACTTGTGCTGGTCTCTGAAGCTATCAGGGACAGGGAAGGTAGGAAAAGCAACTGCATGCTTGAGCTTGAGGATTGAGAACATGTCCTGTTATTTCTTTACACCATGCTTTTAAATGTTTAGCTTTCAAAGAAAACAGGTAGTGTGTTTTTGCCACCTGGGATGAAAATTATCATGTTTTTCCCCTGAAAGACAGACTGAGAACTGTCCATGCTATGTCATAATGTTGAGTCACTGCCAGGGGTATAAAAGCATATGGATAAACCTGCCTACTGACAACTTTTTGTTATCAAATAACTCTCCATCAGCCCTGGCTTTCAGCCTCACCATTCACTGCCTTGCTTGAAATTACTGAACACATTTCCACTACCGTAAACATTGGCCAGGGATATATTTCTAGATTCCAAGAAAGCTTCTGACAGGCATCCGTGATTGTTTATGTAATAAGTTGTCAGTGTACTATGTATAACCTAAAGCTGTCACTTGGCTTAGGTCAAAGCTGTCAAATTGCCAGCAAAATATTATTACTAGAGGCACTAACTCTTCTTTTCAGCCTATTTTTGTTGAGGTCCAACAGACAGAGTCTTTGGTCTATTATTGTTTATTCCAAATATAAATAACCTATCTTATGAATATGGATGGGAAAACAAACTTACATATATGCATATAACACTGCAAGCAGATGCTGCAGTAACACTAACAAGTACTGTAAATGGCTTGTAGAGAAACCCTTTTACTAAATGTTTCTAAAACTAAGTCTATAGCATACTTCAGAGACTTACTAACAAAATAGAGAAATACTTATTTATAATTCTTACTAATTAATAAGGCTTGAAAGAATCAAGGGATTTTTCTTAGTAAAATGAACATAGTTTTCATGGAAGATTTGATATGCTGGAAACTGAAGACCTTTATCCACAGCACAAGTTTAACATGGAGATCAACAGTAATGTCCCAACAAATATGCCTCAAACCTGGGGTGAGAGGACAGTTCAGTCTTCATGTCCATTCAGTCCTGAGCATTTCTAATAAGACTCTTATTTTTTATGGCCATTTGTGACACTGTCATCTGTCTACTCAGAATCTGACTGAGAAGAGGAACTCACTTTATTGCAGCCCCATAACACCTGATTTTTGTGGAAGTTGAGGTAGGTATGTGAATTTCTTAGCTAGCTTTATCTGTCAGATGGTCTGAACAAAAGACCTCAACTTTAGGAATGTTCAGATCTTGATTCAAACTCTGCACTCCATTCTTGTCTCATTGGTTACTTTACAAAGATAAACTTTGTTTCCTGTTAAAAAAAGAAGAACTAAAGAATGAGACAAGAATTAAAGAATGTTCTGTTTTTACTCAACAGACCCTAATGTGGCTTTTAAAGACCCAGTCCTTCCTAAGGAGCTCCACACAAATAGTGGATCCCAGAAGCACCGTGGGGAAGTGTATTTCCCCAAGGTAACTGATACATCCTTTAAAGAGTGAAGTGTATCTCTGCACCATCTTCAGTTTGACAACTAGTGTGGACTCCCTTTGGGTACCCTTGTACTGCTGGTGATTCTATAGTGTCCATACTCCCTTGTACTCTGGGTATCTGCTTCTGTGCTTTCTTAGATCAGTTTCACAATTGGACGCTAGTGTGACTTCATCAGCATCAGTGGAGGGTCGCATTTAAACTGTCATAAGAAAGATCAGAATCAGGCTCCCAGACCACAAGTGTGAGAAACTCTCACATTCTTCAGTGATGCCATCATATAAGAGCATGGATAAGACAGATGAGATAGATAGGAATCAGAGCCAAGATTTTCAAAAGTGACTAGTGACTTTGGGCTCTTTGCTTTCTGGGTACCCAACTTGAGGCACCTTAAAGAGGTCTCATTTTCCGAAAATGCAGAAACTGAAAATCAAGCTCATTCAAGGTGTCTCAGAATATAGCATCCAAAATCACCAGTCACTTTTGAAAATCTTGGCTCCAGTCACTTTGCATAGAGTGCTCTCCCCTGCCACTTTATGCACCCGCACTGGGATAGCCACCAAAATGTTGCTACTCCTATTCTCCTTGATAACTTTGTTTTTACTTTGAGAGTGAATGTAGTGCTCATGGAAGTGAGATACTAATAGTATACACTGAGACTGTAAACTTCTTTTGTTCTGTATTTGTACAGTGCCTAGCATAGTGGGGTCCTGGACCATGAATGAGGCCCACAGGATATACAGTAATACAAATAGTATTTAATCTATACAGTACAATATCAGGATTGTCACCCATTTGTGTGTCACTTTAAAGCCTGAAATGTGGTGTGTTACTGTCCAGTTTTAAGTCTCAGCCATTTGGACTTTTTTAAATACATCTGTCCAGTGTACAGCTATAGTAAGGCATGTGATACAATACTCGTATACCAATGTGAGGAACCTGGGTAACAAAATGGAGGAACTAGAGCTACTGGTACAGGAAGTAAAAACAGATATTATAGGAATAACAGAAACATGGTGGAATAGTAGTTGTGACCCGTCCATGCCTAGGGTAGCCACCTGAAAAGGCCAAGGGCAGGGCAGGTTGCAAAAGGAGAGCAGATTCTCCCAAAACTGATGGGTAACACCGAAGTCAGACTTCCCAACCAAATAGTTACTGAATCAACAAAAGAGGATGCTGTTTTAGATTTGGTATTGGTGAGTAGTGAAGACTTCATAGAAGAACTGGTTGTAGGGGACAACCTTGGTTTGAGTGACCATGAGCTAATTCAGTTCAATTAAATGGAAGGATAAACAAAAATTGATCCGTGACTAGGATCTTTGACTTCAAAAGGGCTAACTTAAAAAAATTAAGGGAATTAGTTGGGGAAGTGGACTGGACTGAGGAACTCATGGATCTAAAGGTGGAGGAGGCTTGGAATTACTTCAAGTCAAAGTTGCAGGAACTATCTGAAGCCTGCATCCCAAGGAAGGGGAAAAATTCATAGGCAAGAGTTGTAGACCAAGCTGGATGAGTAAGCAACTCAGACAGGTGATTAAGAGAAAACAGAAAGCCTACAAGGAGTGGAACATGGGAGGGATCAGCACGGAAAGCTACCTCTTGGAGGTTAGAACATGTAGAGATAAAGTGAAAAAGGCCAAAAGCCAAGTAGAGTTGGACCTTGCAAAGGGAATTAAAACCAATAATAAAAGGTTCTATAGCCATATAAATAGGAAGAAAACAAAAGGGGAAGAAGTGGGACCGCTAAGCACTGAGGATGGACTGGAGCGGTAAGGATAATCTAGGCATGGCTGAATATCTAAACTAATACTTTGCCTCTGTTTCTAATGAGACTAATGATGAGCTTGGGGATAGTGGTAGGGTGGCAATGGGAATGAGGACATGGAGGTAGAAATTATCACATCCGAGATAGAAGCCAGACTCAAACAGTTTAATGGGACTAAATCAGGGAGGACTGGATAATCTCCATGCAGGAATATTAAAGGAACTAGCACATGGAATTGCAAACCCATGAGCAAGGATTTTTAATGAATCTCTAAACTCAATGGCTGTATCGTATGACTGGAGAATTGCTAACATAGTTTTTATTTTTTAGAAAGGGAGGAACAGTGATCCAGGTAACAAACCTGTTATTTTGACCTCAGTAGTATGCAAGGTCTTTGAAAAAAGTTTGAAAGAGAAAGTAGTTAAGGACACTGAGGTTAACGGTAATTGGGATAAAACACAACATGGCTTTACAAAAGGTAGATCATGCCAGACTAACCTGATCTTTTTTGAGAAGATAACAGACTTTTTAGACAAAGGGAATGCAGTGGACCTAATTTACTTAGATTTCAGCATTTGATACGGTTCAAATGGGGAACGATTAGTTAAATTGAAAAAGATGGAGATTAATATGAAAATTGAAAGGTGGATAAGGAACTGGTTAAAGGGGAGACTACAACGGGTCATACTGAAAGGTGAATTGTCAGGCTGGAGGGAGGTTACTAGTGGAGTTCCTGAGGGATCAGCCTTAGGATTGATCTTATTTAACCCTTTTATTACTGACCTTGGCACAAAAAGTGGGAATGTGCTAATAAAGTTTGCGGATGACACAAAGTTGGGAGGTATTGCTAATACAGAGAACGATCAGGATATCATACAGTAAGATCTGGATGACCTTGTAAACTGGAGTAATAGAAATAGAGTGCAAAGTGAAAGGTCATGAATTTAGGGACTAATAACAAGAATTTCTGCTATAAATTGGAGAATTGTCAGTTGGAAGTGACAGAAGAGAAGAAGGACCTGGACGTATTCGTTAATCAGAGGATGACTATGAGCCACCAATGTGACGTGGCCATGAAAAAAGCTAATGCGGTCCTTGGATGCATCAGATGAGGTATTTTCAGTAGAGTTAGGGATGTGTTAGTACCATTATACAGGGTGTTGATGAGACCTCATCTGGAATAATGTGTGTAGTTTGGTCCCCCATGTTTAAGAAAGATGAACTCAAACTGAACGGGTGCAGAGAAGGGCTACTAGGATGAACTGAGGAATGGAAAAACTGCCTTATGAGAGGAGACTCAAAGAGCTTGGCTTTTTTAGCCTAACCAAAAGAGGCTGAGGGGAGATGATTGCTCTCTATAAATACATCAGAGGGATAAATACCAGGGAGGGAGAGGAATTATTTAAGTTCAGCACCAATGTGGACACAAGAACTAATGGATATAACCTGGTCAGTTTAGACTGAAGTTTCTAACCATCAGAGGAGTGAAGTTCTGGAATAGCCTTCCAAGGGGAGCAGTGGGGGCAAAATACCTAGCTGGTTTCAAAACTGAGCTTGATAAATGTATGGGGGGGATGATATATGGGACAGCCTAATTTGGCAATTGACTGATCTTTGACTACTGGTGATAGATATGCCAATGGCCTGTCAAGAGATGTTAGATGAAGTGGGCTCTGAGTTATTGCAGATAATTCTTTCTTGGGTGTCCAGCTGGTGAGTCTTGCCCACATGCGCAGGGTTTAACTGATAGCCATATTTGGGGTCGGGAAGGCATTTTCCCCCAGGGCAGATTGGCAAAGGCTCTGGGTTTTTCGCCTTCCTCTGTAGCATGGGGTATGGCTCACTTGCTGGTGTACCTTAAAGTCTTTAAGCCATGATTTGAGGACTTTAATAACTCAGTTATAAGTCAGGGGTCTATTACAGGAATGGATGGGTGAGATTCTGCGGCCTGTGCTGTGCAGAAGGTCAGACTAGATATTGGTCCCTTCTGACTTTAGAGTCTATGAGTCTTTGCCTTGCCAAGAGTCCTAGTCCGTTGTGATATCTGAAGTAACTCAGCCACTCACTTCCCTTACTCTACAGCTAATTTGCATGAAACAATTTCATTGTTCATTGTACGAAGGAGACTGCACAGATGGTGGATTACTTGGCCCAATTGCTAGACTCATGTGCCCAACTGCCAGCTGCACAAAGCAACACAAATCTCCCAGCACAAGCCTCCCAGACACAAATCAACACAATTATCCACACAACAACACAACCAATACACGCAATAACCCCAACCACATGCAGATCCTCACAGTAAATTTCTCATTCATCGCCTGCACAAATCCACAACTCTGTCAGCACACCACCCCCCATACAACAACACAACCAGCACACACAATAACTCCAGACACACATTGTCCTTCACTGCAGCACACAGTCCTCATTCTGACTCACACAAATCAACACAAATCTCCTAGCACAACAAAATCCAAACAAATCAACACAACCCTCCTCACAACTGCACAGCCAGGACACACAATAACCCCAAACATCATTCTGAAGCACAGATTGTCTGATGAGTCAGTGTGAAGCAATGGAAACAGATACAAAACATGGTTGAGGGCTCATTTTGTTCAGAATATCACCAGGGTTTAATCATTACTGGGATTCATGGTCGGCTACTGTACAATTTTAAAGTTCTCAGCCATTTTTTTCTTTTAAACACAAGTGACTACAAATTATACCTGTGCGAGTCACAAGCCTTCAGCTACTACTACGACTAATAAATAAATATAGACATGCCTCAGCACAAGTACACAAGGTTCCCCATATAATTCTGCCAATGCAACCAAATCATGACCTGCAGTTCCCCTCAGTTCATATCCTTGGATTTTCTTGAACAATCACTGACACTCCCATTTATTTGTGCCATATCCTAAGGTTATTTTGTGATGGGCACATAAGGCATAGGATGAAATTACTCAGGTCTGACATTTTGTGTATTACTTGGAAAACACATGACCCAGTTTTTCTTTTAACAGAAAAACAATTCTTAGGACTACAAAAAGCCATCACTTATAAGTATGTACTTTTAGTTTTTGATTGTCCTGTTTAATTATTTGCTATAATAAGGAACAAAGGTGCCACAAATTCTACATTACTGATTACTTGGTCAATAACTATACAATTATTTGACAAAATATTTTCATATTAATCCTGAGACCTGTGCATTTCAAAGTAAAAGAGGCAGTGAATTTATTGAGAGTCTGGGAGCAGAGAATCAAAATTATAGCATGGGATACCACTGAGAAAAAGAAGAACAATAAGAAAATTGTCTAAGGAGAAAAAAACCTGACAGACTCTTTGCAAGTGGAGAAAAAAAGAACAGCAGAAAGTAACAGACTATATAAGGCATTATTCAGCCCCTGAGTTAAAATTAATGAACAAAACCATCAGAGGTCAGGAGGACCCTTACTCTAATTGGACTTGTCTTCACTAGACTGTTTTAATTCAAGTTAAGTGATTGAGGTGCTTAAGTGTGTGAAGACTAGCGTAGCTACTCCTCACCCATTTGATCGAGGCTACAAACATTTCTTCTTTACCCTAGAACAACATTCCTTCCCCCACCCACTCTGCCTTCCCAGAATAGTGCGGCTGAGTTACCAGACAGGAACTACAACAAAAAGCTTTGCCCAGAGATCCAGGTTGGAACCATTGCTTCGATTTTAACTTTCTCTTTCTAACAAAACACTCAGTTTAACACTGGTTTAAATACACAGTTATCACAATATGCTACACAAATAAGCATCAATCCAGAAACATGGCCCCATTTTTCCATGGCCCTACACATGCAATGGAAAAAACGAATGTCTCCTTTGAAAACACTGGCTGCAGATAGTAATGATTTCTAGCCATAGATTATCATCTGGGCTCTGTATTTTAACTGTGACCTGCACAATCAAGGGTGTATCTCCAAGATCACAAGCAGGTACAAAGTCTTTGTATCTTTTCCTACTATGAAAGAGTATCTGTGAAATTTAACTCCAACATGGGGAATGTTTGGCTGTCCAAATCATCACGATGTCCTCTTTATGGTTGCCAGGATTCTTGTGGAAAAAATAGTATGCAATGATGTAATTAAAGATAATAGCATAATTCATAGCCACAAGGTTAATGCAGAATTAAGGTTCCATAGGCACCCTTAACTTAGTCTTCTTCTGATTTCTGAATGCTTAATTTTGCAATTTAAAAAAAAGAAAAATGAAGAAACTGTGAAGTTCACTATATTCTAACTATTTGTTAGACAGCAGAAGAATGTTCTGTGCCACTCAATACGTACAATCAATGTAGTCATACAGGGGTAGTCAATTATTTTTTGTCAAGGTCCAAATTACTTGGCCAAGTATAACCAGGTCCAGACTCCAGAGAAAATAATATAAAAAATAACAGTAATGATAATAATAAGTAAATAAAAAGATTTTGAAGTCCATTCAAAGACGTCTGGTGGTCCAGATTTGGCCTGTGGATCGCCTATTGATTACCCCTGCAGTAGGACTTCACTTTATATTCACTTTCCTGTCTTATATGGAAAAAGGCAAGACTCCTCCACCACCCTGATTCTTTCCAGATGCTGCCTCTCTTGTTATATGGAAGAAGTCCTGTCTCCTTCCCCATATAGCTTCAGTAATCATAGATAAAGACATGCACACAAAATCAATAAAACATTTGCAGACTGCAAAAAGTTCACATTACTAAATCCAGTGAGCTTGCAAAAACTCTGATATCTTTGACAAATCACAGCCAATTTCCAACAGATCACTGACAGATACATCCGATTAGTAGGGACTCTCTCTCTCCAAAATTTCACTTTTCAAGTTTTTACAATTGCACCACTAGAACTGTTCATAAAAGTAATCCTTTTCTTTCTTATAATGGGAAATACATTTCATTCTCTTTATTCTTCAAAATGCCTGACTCATTTCCCCCAAAAACTTTCGCCAAAAAACATTTCTCTTGAGCTAAGAACAAATTTGGCTAATTTCAAAAATCAAAAGAATGGCAAAATTACAAGCAGAAATGGATATGGTTGTATAATCCAAAATATAGGTGTCATGTATAGTAGCATTTATGCACATGCTTCACACATATACATCACACGTATGTGGTACTGACAGCCATATGATAAAATGTGGGGCCTGAGAAAAAAATTATGGAACCATGTGTTAAGGAATTTATCATGCACTCTGACTACTTCACCTGTTCTCTGACCATTAATCCGGCTCCCTTGGAATTAAATCTGGTATTCAAAAACCCCTGAACAAATTCAGACAACCATTTTTTTAATCTACCTGCCAGAGATTCTTCTTTCCTCCATATTTCCCAGCTGTGATTCAGCCAAACACCAGTGACACTTTTCTATATATAATAGTGTCACAGCTTGAAAGTCTGATAACTCACACTTTTGCAGAGCTAAAATCAGGATCTTTATATCACTGGAAGGAAAAATTCCTAACTTCCCCATGGAATCCACAGAATACACCTAGCCATGGAGTGAGCAAAGAAAATAGATTTTAAAGCTATGGCAATTTTCTGTATAGAAAAATCTATTTTAGGCCATTTTAATAGGTTTTTATGGCTGCTTCTAGCCCTGTAACTGTCTTGTTTATTTCTTGACTAAAACACGCATCAGCATTATGTACGCACATAATTTGCAATTGAGTGGTTACTTCAGCAGCAAAAATATTTATCTGATAGGTATCATACCATGTTATGGATAATCATAATACTGTAGTGGCCATAATTTGAAAATTGGAAGACTGATGTAAAAATTGAGGCCAACAAGCCTAACATTTCATCATTGAAAAGATTAAGTTACGTGATTCTTAAAACATGTTCAGAAGACAAGCGCACATGCAGTGACCAGCTATCTGAAAGATCTGAGTTTTTAAAATGCAAATAAAAAAAGAAACTGAATCAAAGCAAACCCAGTTTAGCTTTCTCCTGCTTTTTTTTTAAATTAAAATATGGAAATATGTATTGAAAAGTATGTCTGAGACACCGGAAGATGCTACCTGAAGTTGTTCTTTGTAGAGAGCAGGAACAATTTTATGGGAAAAGGAAGCAGAGTTGCTGTTTAAAAAAAAGAAATCTTTGACTGACATGATAAAATGCTGCCACCTGAAACGGTTCACCTTCTTTGAAGGGTTCTTTTGTCAGTGAGATCAGGTCAAAGAGGTTTGAAAGGTCCTCGCCAAAGGAAGTTGCCTTTCTAGGCCTAGCACACTTCCTTGCTGGAATTGTCTTAGTTTTGAGAACTACATACAGACATGGGAAGCAGGGTGGTGGCAGCCGCGTAGCTGAGTGACTGTGGCTGGCTGATCCATGAATCAACACTTTCACTTGCTGTGGGGAAGACAATCTTCCTGTCACCTTGGCCTGTGATAAATTGCTGCATGTAGGTAAGTATTGAGAAGAGGGTGACTAAGTGTAGTACAGCGTTGTCTGATTTATGTGTGTAGTGAAGAAGTAGAAAAAGCAGTTTCTTAAGAACCAATATTCTTCCCAGTCTTCCTTTTTTTTTTTTTTTTTGGAACTGAAATGGTGATAGGAGGGATAAGTGGAGTATCCAAAAGCAAATAGATGACTGCCCGGTCTACACTTACCTTTCGGATTCGGCAGCAGTTGACGGGAGATACGCAAGTGACATAAATCACTTGCATATCTCCCATCGACTTTGCTGTGTCTGTTCCGCGCGCCATCCACACTGCGCTGCATAGAAGGGAACAGCGTTCCTGTCAACGCAGTGCTACACCACTTACCAGGGTGGTTTTCCTGTGTCGATTGCTGGATCGACTGAGTGGGTCTACACAGACCGCTCAGTCGATCCAGACAAATGGATCTGATGGCAGCAAATTTGCCGCCGTGTAGACCCAGCCTTACTTTCACCCTCTTCCAATCATAACTCTTTTCCAAGCCTCTGCCCATTTGTAATATAGAAGATAGAGAATCCAGTTGTTTAACATAGTGAAAGAGCTCTTTGCTGAACTCTCAGTGTCACAAATTCTTAAAAGACCAAACTGCAGTTGATGGTTTCTGCTATGAATTGTTTGAGGGCTAGAAAGGGGTGTGAAATACAAAATAAGCTTTCTACAGTGATATTGAGCTTGAGCCTTGACCCATCAGAGTCGATGGGAAAGCTCCATTGACTTAGATAATGGCATAGAGAGCACACTTATAAAGTTTTCAGAAATACCAAGCTGGGAAGAGTTGCAACTGCTTTGGAGGATAGGATCAAAATGATCTGGACAAACTGGAGAAATGGCCTGAAGTAAATAGGATAACATTCAATAAGGACAAATGCAAAGTATTCCACTTAGGAAGGAACAATCAGATTCACACATACAAAATGGGAACTGACTGCCTAGGAAGCAATACCGTGAAAAGGGATCTGGGGGCTATAGTGGATCAGAAGCTAAATATGAGTCAACAGTGTAATACTGTTGCTAAAAAAAAACCATCATTCTGAGATGTTTGATCAAGAGTGTTGTAAGAAGACATTAGAAGTCATTGTTCTGCTTTACTCCACATGGATAAGGCCTCAGCTGGAGTATTGTGTCCAGTTCTGGGTGCCACGTTTCAGGAAAGGTGTGGACAAACTGGAGAAAATCCAGAGGAGAGCAACAAAAATTATTAAAGGTCCAGAAAATATGACTTATGAGGAAAGATTGAGAAAATTGGATTTATTTAGTCTGGAGAAGAGAAAACTGAAGGGGGAAACAATAACAGTGTTCAAATACATAAAAGGTTGTTACAGGAGGGATAAGAATTGTTCTCATTAACCTCTGAGGATAGGACAAAAAGCAAGGGGCTTAAATTGCAGCAAGGAAGGGTTAGGCTGGACATTAAGAAAAACTTCCTAACTGTCGGGGTAGTTATACATTGGACCAAATTGCCTATGGTGGTTGTGGACTCTGTCATTGCAGGTTTTTAACAACAGGTTTCACAAACACCTGTTAGATGTTACATAGTCCTGCTTTGAGTGCAGGGGATTGGACTAGATGACCAACTGAGATCCCTTATGGTCCTATACTTCTATCATTCAACAGTGCAAGATCTGGCATTTAATTAATAGTACTAATTTCCACAGGGAAATTAATTTCCTTTCCATAGCTATCCAGAACCATGTCATCCTTTTATTAGGATATATAGCAAGTTTTCTTCAGTTATTGAACAATACAAAATGTCTGGTTAAGTGTTTGATCTTTACACATGTAACTGAACTTTGCTGGTATATATATGACTTGAATTTTGTATATATTTTTAAACCCTGTAAGGACCCATGGAAGAAGCTCTTTGAGGACAGAGAGGGTGACAGCCAACTTCTAGCTGGAGTGTGGAAAGTGATTAACTTGCTGTTGTCTTCTTCTAATCCGATAGGCCAGTATCCAGACAGAGCATCTAGTACCCTGAATACACTTGCCACAGATCACTTGTGACTGAGGTCATCAAAGGTGGATGGATTGCAGTGTTCTTACATTGTTGCTTGTTTAAGTCTTGAGGGTCTGCACGTATCTATATTGCATCAGTGTTTTTCTTTTGCGCTGCAACCATCAAGCTAACCCGTTCCAATGGCTCCTCCACCTTTTCAATTATACCCTGTTATTTCATATGCTGCGTTTCCTGCTCCACTTTGGATTTACAGTGAAGGGCAGTCATCATGACGCTTGCGCTATTGGGATTGCACTTGTAGCTGGCTTGATTTTGCAATATCCTGGAAGACATCCCATGCCTTCAAACACATCAGAAAATCTTTTCTTAATTTCCTCTGCTGTGATATGTTCTTTGACAGAGTCTACTTCCATTAGATTTTTTTAAATCAAGTTTAATGATTTTAAAGCTATCTGTCCTAAGACTAGTTTTGCTTATGTGTTCATTACATAGAAATCTAGACTGACATTTTTCTTTGTACCTGCACTGAAGATTGCATTTTCCCACTATTCAGAGTAGATGTCCTCCATCTCTTGCTAGCGTCAATGACACATGTGATGTTAGTGTCATAGTGTGCATTAGACTTTTCCTATAGTCTGTATTAAGGAGGAAAATTCCTAATTCTATATCATAGCCACACTGAATGCTGTGTCCTTTTTGTGAAACTCCTCTCCTTGGAAGCGTTCTCCACTTGCATGCACTGTATGTCCTGTACTGTTCTGTTTCCTTCTGCAATATGCTTGTGCAAAATGGTTTGTTTGTGGCACTTCATGTCACAATTCCTTAGGGCTGGACATTCCTCTTCCTTTGCATGATGCAATCCACATCTGTTGCAAACCTGCTAGGTCTCTGCCCTTTACACACTTCTCTTTTAATGATGCATAGCGCTGGTGACCCTGTATTACTTTGTTGTGTGCATGTCTGATTGTTGGTCATACCTCTCTGTTTTATCACATGCATGTTATGAATGGTGTTATTGACAGCTATCATTTCCTCTTTGGGTATCTCATATGTTCTGGCTATCCTAAGGGCTTTTTATAGCATTAAATTGTCCTCCATTAGTAATTTTTCTTGCATTTTTTTGGATTTGATCCCTTTAACAGAATATACATCAGCACACCAGCCCCATCTGTGACAGCACAGCCTTTTATTACGAAGTGTAGCTGGGTTACCTTCTCATCAGTTGTTTCAACTGGTCCCTGATTTCTCTGTGGGAAAATCTTTCCCTGTTTGGAAGCATCTGTCTTTGGAAAACAATAGGCCTCAAATAGCTCCAGCAGCCTTTTTGGATTTTTGATACCTGCTTCAGTGACCTTGCCACTAGAGACCCATGATTTAACAGATATCCCTGCCTTTTTGCCAGACACAGATTAGAAAATGAGTAACTTTCTGGCCTGCCGACCACTTATATTTTGAGGTCCTGCAGTAATCTGTTTCATTAACTCCTTCCATCTAGTCCAGTTCTCCGCTGTGTTTCCAGTTTCAGAGTCCACAGGCAGGACAATTCCTACATTATTCTACTTGAGAATCATAGTTAGTTCATTTTTCATAGTCCCACTAAGGTGGCAGTAGTGCCTGCCTTTCCCTCAGGAGCAGCAGGGATCCCCCAGTACTTAGCCCTCCAGCTGGCATATCTGCATTTGAGTGTGTGGGCAGGGCCCATTGCTGTCTTCCCCTCTTGCCACACAGAGTCCCCTGGTAGTGGCAGGACCCTCTCCCCCCACCCGGTGCAATGGGGTTTTACAGTTAACACCTTCTTGACATGAATGAGGTCATTCACACCTCTGAGAACTATTGTTTCAGGCTATCTGCAAACCCAAGCTTTGGTTATGGTCAATAAAATGGTTTTTATGGTTTCTTTGCAACCATGAGGACTAGGAAGATATTTAAGCCTGCTCTACACTAGAAAATTAGAATGGTTTAACTACATTGGTCAGAGGTATGAAAAATGCAGAGCCCTGAGCAGTATAGTTAAACTGACCTGTGTAGATAGTGCTAGGTCGATAGACAAATTCTTTTGTAGACCTCGCTACTGCCTCTTGGGGAGGTGGATTACCTACACCAATGGGAGAGTTCCTCCCATTCCAGAGCAGTTGCAGCAGTGCCCCTGTAGCGTTTTAAGTGTTGGCATGCCCTAATTTTTTTTTAAATGAAAGCTGAGATTATGATGTAACCCTATGATTCAAGGATCCTAAATCTCTGCCTTAATATAGTCCTGCCCAAGATTTACCAAACTGACTGAAAGCAGGTTTAATTATTTGTCATTTAAATGGGTCTTGTACTAAGTGAAAAATCACCTTTGATGATTGGGGTGGGCTTCCTTGAATTACACTGCCCTGTTTACCAGGGACAGAATTCTTGAAAGGGACTATCCAGGAGAGAGTATTTTGTTTTGTTTCTAGTATTTTGTTTATTGATTACATGACATTCCTCTTCCATATTTATCTGCTTTCAGATTGTAACAAAGCGTTCTACTAGTAATTACCAAATTTATATATTCATAGCAAACCAGCACACGTGTGATAATAGCACAATTTGATATTTATGAAGTGCCACTTTTCTATAAATGTAGAAATTCAGTTAATTAGCACTGGAGCTGTTTATTAATACTTGGAAGTGGAAAAATAATGAATGGGTGCCTTTTATTCATTACAATTCTAATGATCAGTCATCCCATTCACAAATTAGCCTTGTGCTTAATTTCAGTAGAGCTCTGTGTATGCTCTGAGTTTTGAAGGTCAATTGTACTTTAACCCACAGCTGTCTCCAAGCTGCAAACATGTTGCCTTGGACTGTGATCATGAGAGCTCTTGTAAATTAAGCTGAGTTTGGCCTGTTAAGGGCTTGGATGGGAGATCTCACAGGAAAACCTAGGTGCTGCAGAAAGTATTGTTAATAATTCAGAAAATACCCTCCTTTCCCTTTGGGTGAGTATTGACTTAATACTGCAGTATGTTGCAAGTGATGCTACAGGAGATGCTGTCTTTGCATGAGATATAAAGTAGAGATTTGTCCTGAATGTTTGTGGTCATTAGAAATCATAAAGCACTTTCCACAAGAGTGGGGCTATCTCTGGTGTCAGTTTAAAATAGATAAAAAAAACCCGACATACTTTCAGGGATGTGTGCTGTCCATATTTGTATTGAGAATGGCTAAAAGCTTAGCTCTAGGGTTCCTGGATTTTGAAATAGAATATTGATTGTTCTTCAGATGATACTATTCCTTCTACATAGGGTGATTATCACATCTATTGAGGGTAAAGAAATGACCAGGAAGCATGTACTGTACTACTAGAAAGTTGGAAACGTTCATACTGGAGAAACAAACAAAAAAATGCAGACAAAGAACCTCAATAAAGACATGTTAAAACATGATCATTTTTGGTCTGATTATCTGATGCCGAGAACAAAACAACCAGATCAGTCAGTGTGGAGATCCTGAAAAGAAGTGCATTAGATCAAGAAAATTATGATGACCTTAGACATGGCAGATATTTTACAAGCAAAGCCTTCAAAAGGTAAATTTGGGCCACTGGTCTTAGTTTCCTAAGGTCGCTTATTTGGTTAGTTTATCAAAGGACACACCTGAAAGACTGCAGTATATAAGCAGATCCAAATTATTTTTAATCCTATTTATAAATGTGCAAAGATGTTCTCCATGTATCCATTGTTGGGCTTTTGTTGTTTATTTTAAACCAACAAGTTCATACCCACATGTTGCAACAGATGGAGAGCTCTGCTCCAATGATGTAGGATGCACCCAGATTCTGGTTGTAGCCTACTCAGAGTAAGTTCTTTGGTTGTCTCTTAAAATAATAAATCCCATGAATCCTACTTGCAAGATCCCTTTAATAAAATTCTATCTGCTTTCAGAAATAGTAAAGTTACTTATAAAGCCAAAGAAAAGCATTTTTATGATTCTTTTTCTCTGAAGTTATTATTAAAAAGCTTCCACCACCAGCAAACACCTACTTCATTTAAGGCACTCTACATTCTTGTGAATTGTATGTCAAATAAAGTGTCTAGTAAAGAGAAATTGAGGGCAAAGTAGGAGTTTTTAAGTGCAACTTATATTTTGCATAAGTACAGAATCAGTTCCTGCAAAACACTTCTCCTTTTGCTATTGATTTGGGAGATATAATATATAAAACTGTTACATTTAACACTCTACAGTAATTAAAAGTACTTTATCATGCATTTTCTAGACTTATTTCAAATGCACAAAATATGTTTTTTATTGTGAGATACATTAATTTACTGATCTAATTTCTTTAGAGACCAGCAGACATATATATTGACTCTGTTTTATTTATAAACCAACTATTAAACTACCAAGCTATTTACACTGTTATTGTCTCTATTGCTTAGTCACCTTTTTTTTTTACATTTCACATGGGCTTTAAAATTTGCCGTCCCTAATGCTAATAATACTTATGGCAGAAAGTTATTTAGGAACTGCTCCTGCAAGCCTTTTTCAAAGGAACAGTCCCCTTAATCATACAGTTATGTTAATGGCATTATTTGCATGGGTTGTGCTTAAATTATCTTCCTGTTAATTATCATCACAATACAAGAGAGAAATAATGCAGAATCCATGGATCTATGGATTCTGACTCTAGGCTGGGAAGGGACCCAATTACCTCCAATGTTTGGATGTAAGGATTTATGGGTGGGACCCCATCACAAAACTTTAGTTTGATGTGCCATGGAGACAGGTAGCAGGCATTACCAATAGCCAGGTAATAGCCAGGAGTGCTATGAGCACTTTAATTTATTTTGGGGAGCTTTTTGGTTGGGTTGGATCTAGGCCCCATTTAGCCTTAATCCACCGCTAGTATATGACAGATCACAGCATGAATATAGCTGCAGGGAGCACTCTGAAAATACACCCAAACTGTTTTAAAAGTAACTGAAATAATTAGCTATTATATGGATATTTTTATTCCTAGAGTGGTGAGGACAATATCTATTCCTTATCTTTATTACTACCAACATCCTTTTTCTAAATGTAGATCCAAACCTCAAGTATGCAGTGTACTAAGTGTGTAATCAGTTTATTTTTGCAGATTTGCTTCTCTATTATCTGATTTAAACCTTTCTTGTGTAGGTCTGTAGGTCTCTGAAGGGAAACAGACTCAGAGTACCATCATTTCAAACTCTGCAATCCAAAATCTTTACTTTAAACAAAGAGGTACAAAATAAGTGTCCAGGGAAATTAGGCAGCTAGACAAGAAAGATAGCCATCACCAGTGCCAACAGGAGATAGTTGGTGACTAAGACAAAGTTTGTGACACCATATATAAAGTCTTTCAGTAAAGATAGAAGAAATTAAACTAAAATGTTTGTAGGGGCATTAGACACTGTTGGATTCTAAATAATTGTTTACCGGGTTGAATTGAAAAGGTGAATCATATTCTTACCTAAGATTAACTTCAGGTGCTGAAGTGATTAGGAGCCTGGTCTTGAAGAGCACCACAGGTTCTAAGCAGAGCTACAGTATGGCTTATATTTCCAACAAAAACAAACAACAAGCAAACAAATAAATGAAAAGATGCAAGTTATTCACAGGAAAAAATCATTAGAGTCTACTACCACTACGATTTCTTTGCTTTTAGGTATCAGTTACTCTAAGTGGGTTGGGAGGAGACAATTCCTTTCCGAAGGAAGAATTCAAAGATAGGGATTCCTTTTCCTTGCTTTATTTTTCTAAAGAATACATTCAACATGAGGACCAAAATAATTTCTGTTCAGCAACCCAGACCAGGCATTAAAGGCCTGATCCAAAGCGTATTTTGAAGTTAGAGGGACTCCTTCCATTAGCTTTAGTGGACTTTGGATCATGTCCTAAGAGTGTCTACATGTACAATAGTTATAGGTGAACCTTAAAAGATTCCAGATGTTTTTCCAGATGAAGTCCCTGGTATAGAACTCTACAAAGCTATTATTTCTCAGAAGATATCTAATATATCTTCAACACAGTATATTGTTAGCAAGGTAATGGAAAGTCACATGTAACCCATCTGCCAGGTGAAGTCTGCAGCAATAAGGGCCAGGTTCAACATCTAGGGATTCCATTTAACAATGCAAAACAGAAACAGCACAAGCCCCAAGTAATCTGGGAAAATTAAGCACCACCCTAAGCATCTCTTAGAGTCAATGCTTCCTTCTCACAAGCAATAAGCCTGTCTATAACAAAAGAACACTTTTATTAAAAGAGACGCAGCATTAATTTGGGCAAACACCACCACCATGATTCAAAAGCATGTGACCATAGCAAACATCCACCCCGCAGTCCATTGGGCAGTGTCCTTTGCCTCCGTTTCCTACCCAGCAGTGTGAAAGTCTGATGTTCCTTTAACTCAGCACTCTCCTCTGCCTCTCCCACACCCCTCTCACAGTTGGTGGTCCTTGGTTAGTGAAAACCAAGAGTTCAGAGAGGCACTCACAGGAGTTCCCTCCCCCCCCCCCCAAGGGAAGGCATTGAGCAATGCCTCTGGCTAACACAATCCCGGCTCATGGCTGCTGTTGTAACTCTATTGCCACTGTTTTCTCTGCCATTGTTACCATTGCTGCTGCTGATTACTGCCACTTATGCTATGCCATGTTCGGAGGTTCCACTACTTTACTCAGTTCTCAGTGATTTCAGCAGGTAGTGGGGGACGTCACTGCTAGTGCAGTCTCTGCACTGTCTTTCACCGCAACCCTGTCCCCATTCTAGGTCTAAGGCTTAGCCTCTAGACCTGTTCATCAATGATGTCCACTCTAGTAAGCACTGAACAGAAACAAAGACACTTAAGGGAGCCTAATCAGCTCTGTCTGAAGAAGGCCAGCTCAACTCAAATGACATTTAAAACACTTTAGGCAGCATTCACAGCACCTCATAGAAACACTTGTCCTCATCTCCTCTCATTTTCACTGGGATTTGGCATTCCTACACCCTGCTTAGCAAGTAAGATTTAGTTTAGGGTGACCTTCTCAATCAGGGCATGCTATATACAGTTCTGCTGGCCATTACTCATACAGTAAGGGTAATATTTCATTACTGCTGCATTGAATACTGAAGTGATTTGTAACCTCAAACCAGCCAGAATCGATCACTTTGGCAAAGCAGCTCCTTTGGCTGAATACCTAAGCAAAGTAGGTATGTCTATGCAAACATGGTCTGTTCCTAAAGTCTTTTCCCCCAGTTCATCCCTAAATGTCAGGAAAGAGCTCATTGACACCCTGCTTACACATACTGTGCATATCACAATCTGTGCTTTTTCAATACTTAGAACTTTGCTATTCCTAAACCAGATTTCTTGTCATCAGAGACATTTGTCCTCATTGAGAAATGACTGCACAGTAAGCTTAAAGTGGATTTTAAATTGTTTTGAATTTTCCAATTTAAAACATTTACTTAAGTTGGCCTTAGTTATATCTGTACCATAAGAAATCTGACCAGTTCAAACCATTATACACATCATTTTCACCTTTCTGATTAAATGTATTTTATCCCATTTATTTCTCCAGAACATTAATGATCTTAAAATTTTTATTTAATCTTCCATAAGTATGTCTCAAGATACCTTTTGCATCTGCTCTTAATGGGTTGTTTTTTAAAGCAACAATTAACAGAATACAAATCTTCATTTTTTATGTATTTATAAAATAAAATAAAAATTATTTATTTAAGAGATTTCAGGAGTTAGCTCCAAAACAAGGGAGACACATAGGGGAATGCTCTGACACCTGAATTTAGGATTTTATTGGCTTATGTCACTAGAGCCCAGGTTTGCAATGTACTGATAGCAGAAGAGTGTTAGAATAGCCTTGAAAAATACATGCTTTTAAAATGATGCTATAATATCAAAAGTATAATGGGAAAAGGCATTTATTTTTCCTCTTGGTATCAGCCATCATACCATCCTGTCAGTCTTTAAGAGGCAACTCCTCAGTTGGTGTAAGTCAGTGTTGTGCCTTTGAAGGCAATGGAGCTATGCCAATTTACCGCAGCAGGGCATCTGGCCCTATATGTTTAGTGCCATCATCCTCTGAGAAAAAGCTGCTGGTAAAAGAGATATTTGAAATCCACCTGGCAAGCAGTGACAGCCTCCAAGGCCCAATGACTTCCCTGAAAAAGAAACATGAAGCAATCTCACCCCATATGAACAACTTAAAATGACCATGGGACAGGAATGAATCTCAGTAAAGCACATGGAATAAGAAATCATTTTAAACTAAATGACAGTCTTTTGAAAAGCAATTTTATTTTTTGAGCATTTAGTGGAAATTCCAGAAAATCAAGCATGGGCTCATCCACACTGCACATTCCTTCAAGCAAGGAAACTTCAAGACCCGTGTGAATTATTCAGATTTAGCTTCTTAATCCTTTATAATTATATATGGCAGAGAATCTGTTGTACCTTTTTAATAGTTAAAATGTCTTAACACATAAGTGGGGTGGTGGAGAAAATATTATATTCACTTTATCTGACTGCACAAGCAGAGATTGCATTTCATACTAGAAAGACTTTGTTCATACTGATGAGAAAACCCTGACCTTTCCTGTCTTGAACCATGCTACTCAGATCAGAATAGGAGGGAGGTTTTGTACCTAACTAAAATGATATATCCAGCCAAATTATGCTTTGTACATTAAGTTACAATATACACTTTTTGTTACAATAAGCTAACTGCTGGGTTAGTTAATTGCCATGGGAATCTGCTTGATTAAAATGTGATGTCCTGTCTCTTTAAATGTTTGAGCTCTTCCCCATCCCCAATGCAAAGCCTCAGCTTCATTTTGGTTTCACTTTTGCAGCTAAAACAATAAAGCCACCACAGCCCACCACTATGTGGCCATCAGCTCCCTCTGCATCTGTCTGTCTGTCTCCTTCTCTGCTGGTTCCAGAAATATAACATTGGCAATACAAGATTTCTATCCCATGAGTGTCCAGTGCTCCCATTGCCTGAACAAGAAAAAGTGAGCAAATAATAGTATAAAAAGGGGACAAAAGTTCACCTAAAGGCTCATGGTGACAGACTGCTGTTTTTGCTGCTGGGACAGCATGAGCCAGCTAGTTAGCGAGTGGGAAGTAAGCAAATAAAGATAGACCAAAGGAATAGGCTGCTACCTGGAGCTTCTGCAAACAAAGAAGTGAAATGGAAGCCAGCAGCCGTCTTGTTGACCACATGCAAGCAGGCAGGCATAGAGGCTCTATAGCCAGCAGAGAAAGCCCAAGTTACACCGAAGAAGCATACAAGCACTCAGCCAACAGAGAATGATTGATCACAGTTTGTGCAATAAAAACGACAACAAAGAATTTCCCTGTGGAACAGAAGGCATCCAGGTGGCAAGATATTCAACAGGAAAGCAGAGAAATGGCACATTTTGGGGGCAATGTTGGTGAGTTTGACAACAACCATGAAACCTAGGAAGTGTACCTCAAATGTCTTGAGCAAATTACAACTTGTAGCACATTCCAGATGGAAAATGAGTTTCAACCTCGCTGGCAGTAATGGATCTAAAGGCATATGGACTGCTGTGTGATCTATTGTCTCCAGTCATGCCTGGAACTGCCATGTATGCTGCAATTACTGCAGCAATGCAGGAACATTTTTCTCCTGCCCCACCAATGATAGCAGAATGTTAATGGTTCCATCAGTGACATCAGGGAAGTGGAGAGTTGGTACCACAGTTTATTGTTGCTTTAAGCAAATTGTGAGAGCATTGTCAGTTTGGACAAACATTAAGTGATGCCCTGCGTGACCACTTGGACTTTGGATTACACAATGACCAGGTCTGGAAGTTGTTGACTGTATAAGCAGTTACATGCATAAAGGCTGTTGACATGGCAGTTACAATGGAGACCGCAGAGAAGGATTCTCTGGGAGTTAGTGTGAATCGAGAAATTCACCTCCTGCACTAGTGAGACAGATGACCACAGGAAAATAAAGAATTGCCATTGCTGTTGAACACAAACTACACATGCTAAGAAGGATTGCTGAGCATGCCAGGCTATTTACAGAAAGTGCCAGAAGAAAGAACACATTGCTATGACATGTCAGACAATTCAATGACCAGCACCACAGAATAACGGTATGTCCAAAATAAGACACCTATGGAGACTGAACTTTAGAAAGTCAGGAATTCATAATGTGGAAAAAGACAAGCTCTAGTGATGCTGACCAAGACCTAGGACTACACATATTGGAAGCTGGAGACAGAGAACCACCTTGATTGAAGGAGTTCCTACAAAAATAGAGTTTGATATTGGAGTGGCTGATTCATTTATTTCTGCATCTACCTATCACCAGAGTTGGTCACAAGTTCTGCTAGAAAGAACCACCACTGTGGTTTGAAGACTTATACCAGAGAAAAGTTAGTCCCAAAAGGGATAAACCAGATGAAAGTTTAGCTAGACAGACAATCAGTTGTTTTACCCTTGTATGTTATTGTAGGGAAATATCCACCATTATTTGGTAGATCTTGGCTTGGGAAGCCTATTGCACCGAGATCAAGATGATCACAAAACCACCTAAAAATTCTTCAAGAAATACTGGACAGACATTCCAAAGTTTTTGAAAGAAAGCTTGGACATATAAGCAATGTGTCAATGAAGCTTACTCTGAAATCTGATGGTCTGCCGAAATATTGCAAGCCCAGAGTGCTGCCTTTTGCTCTGCAGCCTCTGACGGAAGCTGATTTGGCTTGCTTTGTGAATATCAGTGTCATTTCACACGACTGGGCTCACCCATCATACCATCCTTCAAGAAAGATGGCTCAGTCTGAATTTCTGAGGATTTCAAAGTGCACTGAATCCAGTTTTATGTGCACTCTAGTATCCACTACTTCGTATTGAAGATTTTTTTGCTATTCTTAGTGTTTCAGGAAATTGGATTTGCTCAATGCATACCTACAAATGGAAATTGATCCAGTGTCTCACAAATATCCCACAATCAACACACAAAAAGTCTTATCTTTTTTACAACAGGTTGCCTTTCTGTATCACATCAGCACCTGCTCTTTCCAGAAAGCCATGTATGAGATTCTGAAAGGACTGAACCAAGTTCAGATGACAATCCTTGTTACAGGAAAGGATCAAGATGATTGTCTTTGAAATACAGACTCTGTCTTGCAGTGTTTGGAAGACCATGGACTGAGGGCGTGTTGAGTCAAATGTAAATTTTTTAAACCTTCAGATGAATCCATTGAAATGTTATTGATGTTATGGTCTTAAGGAAATTGCCAGGAAAAGAGAAGGCAGCTCCTTCAAGCTCTACCACCAGAGAAGGTAGCACAGTTATGTTCATTCTTAGGACTGCTTTACAATATGATAAATTACTGCCTAATCTGGTGACAGTACCTTTATATGAAAAGTTACAAACAAAGAAAAAGTGGAAATAAACTAAAGAGTGCGAGTGTGCATTTAAGGAAGCAAAGAAACTGTTGACATAAGCCAAAATTCTTTTGCCTTTTGATGCTTCACTAACATTGCAATTGACTTGTGATGCTTCACCATATGGATTGGATACAATTCTTTCCATGTTTTTCCTAATGGCATGCAGAAACCAATTCCCTTTATATCACAAACACTTACTACTCTTGAGACGAGCTATGTCCAAAAAGAATGAGAGGCTCTCAGCATTCTCTTTGGAATTCCAAAGTTCCATACCTATCTGTATGGTAAATATTTTACTTGCTAATGGAGTCTCACCCATTACTTTCAATTTTTGGATGAAAGCATGAAATTCTGTCATTAGATGCTGCTCATTTGCGATGATGGGCATTGCTACTTTCAGCTCATTCTGATACTATTCAATTCTATAAAGGGTCTCAGCCTGGCAATGCTGATGGGCTGTCACACCTGTCGTGCCCAAGTTCTCAACAGCCCCAAGAAACTTCAGACCAAGTGTTCTATCTCAGTTTGATGGATAAGATACCCATCATCAGCACAGACAGTTTAGCCAGTTTGGTTTACTGTTACTGGTGGTGAGTGACAATGGATCTCAATTCTGTTTTGAAGAATTTCAGGAGGTTCCTAGCTTCAAATGGAATTCAGCACCTATCCTCATCTCCTTACCATCCTGCTATAAATGGACTAGAAGAACATGTTGTACAAACCCTTAAGCATGCCTTAAAATCCAACAAGTCTATTCTGAGTCATCAGCAAAACATGGACAATTTCTCGCTTGTCTACACAAACACACTACCTGTTGTTACCCAGGAGTCATCCGCAACTCTTTTCTTGAAGTGATCTTTGTGTACCTGCTGGGAGCTGCTATATCCTGATATTGCCTCAGGTATAGACAAATCCCAAGCTATGCAAGCTGATTGACAAAGTGAGATTTGTGACCATTCTTTTCAAGTCAGAGATTTAGTGTGGATTTGCAGCTATGGTTATGGAATTAAATGGGTACCCTGGGAACTTGTAAAATGTATGGGCCTCTTTCATTTGTGATGAAACTGTAGGACTTTCTGTTCCTCCAATTGAACCACCTTCCATTACAACTCCTAATTTTGAGGACTGGGTAGGAGAAACTTGAGTACCAGATTCCATATCAGCTCCAGTTGATTCCTCACCAATGACTGTTCCCGTTGATCAGGACACTACCACACCACTATCACCACATTATCCCAAGAGTGTGAAAACCAGTTGTGCACTTGAATGTATAAACTGTTTAGTTAGTGAGTTGCTATTTCAGGACAGAATAATTCCTTGCAATTTAAGAGTTTGGGTAGTCCACCCACAACTCTTAGTTAGGTTTATTGTGAGCCATGTGAATGATAATGTGTATGTGTTGGAAAGTTTGTTAAAGTCAGGTGAAGGTATGTGCTGTTTTAGGCTTTTAAGTATCTGATCTCCTCCCCACCAATGCAAAGCCTCAGTTTCATGTTAGTTTCAGTTTTACAGCTGGCATAATAAAGCCACCATCACAGCCGTGTCCATCAGCTCACCCTGCAAATGTCTATTTGTTTCTCTGCTGGCTGCAGAAATATAACAAAGATTGAGTAAAACCTGACCTTCAGTGGGGAATTCTCTTTGAAATAGCATGTTTGTTATAGCCCTAAATTGAAAGCCATAGGATATGGCTTTTGAATAAATGACTATATATCTTTTTTTACACTAAATGAGCTTATTCCTACTGGATGCATTTAATTATCCTCAGAGCTGTTTCCTGTGAAACTTTAGGTTATCTTTCATAGTAAAAGAATATATAGTTGCAATTTTTTTAATGCATTTAATTAATGTTCGTGTGCAACAGAAGGAAAAGCTGCAAGTGTCTTCAAGATTTGGCAAATGAGTTATTTTGTTTCCCCTTTACAAATAAAATTGATTTATAATGTTTCTTTGACTACAGTCTATCATGTTTTCATCACTTGTATAGCCTGGGTACAGAGAGCACTTTACCTTTGTCAGAAAGTAGGCAGCTTAAATTGCAGCTTCTCTTGCTGCTCTTGGGAGCGTGTACCACTCTGCCGCAGTAGGGCATTTTAATTCACTTACGATGTTTGTGAATATTTGGAAAGCATAGAGAAGATACTTGTTGTAACATTGTTTTATTTTATAATTAAAGTGACCCAACTCCATTTTAAATTAATAGAAATATAAACTCATTGGGCCTGGATGTAAAATGTAAACTGCCTTGTAACAACATCCAGCCTTGTCTTGTCAGAAGTCTCTGTGATAAGCACCGGGAGAAGGTGTCAAGTACTGAAAATCAGTATGTGGCCTGTAGGTTTCGGTAAACCTGTTACTTGAAACTCAGTAAACTTCATTTAAATAGTATTCAGACATGTATTGCAATAAGTGATCCTTTGTCAACAGCAGACAGCAACTGGAGTTTATCCACAAAAAAAGTACGACTGCCCAAGCAGGGGGCCAAAATTCTGTCTGGTAAATAACTGGGCGATCAAGGAAAATAATATCGTGTCGGGGTCCAGCCCCCGATCACCCCATCGCTCTTAGACACTTCATAATTGGCTAAGCGGGCATATTGCTGTGTGGAAGAAAAATATAAAAGGTGGTCACAAACAGGAAGTAAACTGGAGATGTCCTATATCTTTGTTGGAAGAGCACCAGAGTAGCTCTACGTGTGGGCCTGATCCACCTGCCGTCTCTCCCCAGCTTGCCGCTCAAACCTAAGTATAGAGTGTGGGGCTGTGTAACCTGAGTGTGATAGTATTTTCCACTCAGATGTGTAACCTGAGTGTGACAGTGTGTTCCACTCAGATGTAAAACCCGGGAATTGTACCAGCAGAATGAAAAGGCTGCTTTGCTGCTGACGAACTTCACTGGTGCAGTGTAAGTATAATAGCATAAGAATAACCCTATAGTGTAAGCTAGCTTTGTAAATATATTTGTATAGTTGTAATTGTAATTGTGTTCTAAGTAGTTAAATTGTTGTATTAAATAAGAATCAATGGTGAGTTTTAAATTGTAATTGGTGATGTATAAATTATTGCAAGTAAAACAAAATTGTATGCAAAGCAATCTTTGTCCCTCCTTATTTGAGGGATCCATATAAATCGAACCTGACAGCAAGCTGGTTCTTGTTGTCACCTCAATACTGTTTACAGGTTGACATCTACATACTTTCTTTGGTATCCTATTTAAATACTGTTTGTTCATGAATTTGTAATTTTTCCTTTTTCTCTTTTTTCTTGGATGTATTTATTATGTATTATATATTTTTAAAAATATTCTTGGTATGTAGTAAATACAATTATAACTTAATAAAATAAGTTCAGTTCTGGTAAAAGGTGCCATCTCATCTTTGTGGGACTTCACCCCAATGGCATTAATCTGTACAAAGGGAAGCTATGTATTCAATCATCAGCAGGCTTTGATAAATTCCAGTGATTATTTGGGTGTGGGCTGGCCCACAGAACCCTGACATTCATGTTAAAGAGGGATATGAGAAAATTTACCCCACTGGTTTTGGTGCTTCACATCCACAGTGCTGTATGTACATGTGTTAAGTGTAAATTTGTTTCTGCAAACCATTTTCATACAATTAGTCTCATTGACATTATGTATGTTATGTTTGCAAAATTTAGCCCAATGTTACAGCTTTTTTTAACATAACTTTTCTCTTTCACGTCTATCTGCACTATGTATTACATTAGAATATTGTATGCAGTGGAGTTTGTGTCAGTCCCAGAATATTAGAGACACAGGGTGAGTGAGGTCATTTCTTTTATTGGACCAACTTCTGTTGGTGAGAGAAAAGCTTTTGAGCTACACAGAGCTGTTCCTGAAAGCTCTCACCAACAAAGTTGGTCCAATAAAAGAAATTACCTCACCCATCTTGTCTGCCAGTTGAGGAGGCTGACATCTTTTATGCAGTGGTGGTGCAAGGTTCCCAGCACTACCCAGCTTCAAGAGGTGAGAGAATAAATCAGTCACCATGCTTTAACTTCTCTGCTGAGACATACAATAAATGAGTGCCAACTGCGGTGATAGATTTTGTGATGAAGACACATGTCCATAGGAACAGAACTGAGATTACCAATTTATTTCAAGTAGGTCATTAGACAGCCTTTGGATGGCCAACTCAATGCCTATCGGGAGAGATTTCAACTGGTGACCTAGAAATAAAAGGCTTCGTATCACATATCTTATACCCTGAGTAAGCAGTCACCTAAGACCAAAATATTATTTTTGGTACTTAGCTTTAAAACAAATCTTTGAAATCTCTTGATTAACAGTCTGGTCATTGGTATTCCAGTATTGGTAAACTATTATCATGTGTCCCTGTAGCCATCTCTACTCAGGGTCATACTGCCTCCTTGTGCCAGAAGTCAGTGTTGCATTTTCTGTGCTTCTAGCACCCTCTTTGGCTGTTTATGCTGTGCCACACTAGTTTGTCCTTTGGGCTCTGTGGCTTAATCCTCCAGCCAGGATGCTTCTCCAGTCTTTTCCCATTCCACAGTATCAAAAGTCCAACATCACAAGTTATAATCAACTGCAAACAAAAGGTCCTTCTGCCTCTCCACAGAGCGATGTTAAAAATCCCCCACCTTCTTTGCCATCCTCTCTCAGGACTTCCTTCACAAGGACAAAGTTTATTTCTTGCAATTCTCTCCCTGTAGGAAAGTCCTGCTATCTGCAATCCCTCCCCAGCTAAACTCACTCAGACACCTTATAAGTCCCAGGTGTCTAATGGCTCACCATCTAGCTCCACCCACGCTGTCTGAGAGGCAATCAGTCAATCACCCCACAGGTGGAGCATCTTTCTAATTGTAACAGGCAATGGGGGTTCACCCCATTACAGGCACCCCACTTAATCCTCACCTACCAAAGTCATATGTGTTTAAGTAGTTCTCCATCCTCTTATAAGTCACTTCCTCCAGACCCTTCATTATTTTTATAGCTCCTGTCTGAACTCCCTCCAAAAGGCCATCTACTGAATTCAGTAGTTTTGATGTGTCCCACCAGAACTCTATTACTTTCCATTCCATGATATGATGCTTCTAGATGGTATATGCAGTTCAAAATTCCAGTGGTATATCCAGTAATATAGTATTTCAAGCTCACATCTATCCACTGTCACTACTAGATTGTTTTCAGCATCACATCTTACTTATTGAATATCTTTGTTATGGATAACTTTTCCTCATTTTGTCAAGTTAAATCTATGTTTTTGGTTTTCTGCCCATAATTCTAACCTTCATTTCCCACATTATTTTTCTGTCCTTACTGCTGTTTACCACATTTTCCTATTTAGTATTATCTATAAATTTGCTCTTGACCCTTCTTTTCAGATCGTTATGAAGATATCGAATAAGACAGCCCTTGCAGTACCCCACTAGATACTTGTCCTAATCCAATATGTTGCTCTTTTCCCATTACCTTTTATTTATGGCACTCAGCCAGTTTTCTGACCATGTGACACTGTTTATAGGCAAGCTAGTTTCACTGATTTTTTAAGTCTAGGAGTATGAGAGATGCTGCATCAAATACAAATAGGTTACAGCTAATGCATTCCTCTTCATCCACTACATTTGTAATTTACTTTTTTTAAAAGCAATCAAGTTTGTATGGCAAAATATATTCACATCCCTATTAAGTACTTTATAGGAGGCTGGTGGTTATTTTCTAGGCTTTCCAGTACTGTTTAAGTGACAATTTCTATTGCTTTGTAGTGTATAAAGCAATAAGTGGTTGCAGAAAATTATTAAACAAAGTGAAGTTTCAGCATTTAATCTATCTCAAAAGCTGTATTTGTGGATATACTACAAAGTACCAGAGAGTGTTAGTATTATTATTATTTAAAAAACTAACATAAAAAGAAAAATTCATTGTTTTCTTTTGAAAGTGCTGTGTCGCAGATGGCATCTGCTTGCCTACAAACCAACTGTAGCAAGAAATGCAATGCGGTAGTTAATTAGGAGAGTCCAAGTTAAAGAGGAAATACTCTGTCAAACTGACACATTTTGCTTGTGTTCATTTTCACCTAAGGGTTTTCTCCTGGCACCTTCCTGGATAAACACCGTTAGACTTCTTCTTTCCTTCGGGGAGAAATTCCAGCCACTGTCCAAAGCCCAGGTAGTCAGGCAGCAAACAAGGGAGTTACAGCAGTGTCAGGAGAATGGGATCCTCCCTTCATCCCTGGAGAAAGGAGAGCTGCTTCACGCTTCAGGGCTGAATTCACTTCCAAAACTCATTCCCATTGCAGGTGAGGGTGTGTGGGTCACACTTTTTTGAACTGGGTTACAGACTCATCAGCTACATCCCTACTCTCACCTGCTATACTCCGCTGCCCTCCTTCATTGAGGTGCACTGAGGAAAGAACAATGTCCAAGAACAAATGAACTGAGCAATCTCGTCATACAATTAGACTGAAGGGAAAGAGTCAAAGGAAAAGATAAACCAAGATATATAATAAAAGGAAAAAAAACATGAGATGGAAGAAGGAAAAACAGGAGGAGAGAGAAAAAGAAAAGCAAGGGAGAGATATTACATTAGATATTGTATACAGCACTGAAAATTAGAGAGACATTTACTGGTAACTGCACAGGACAATTTTACAGGAATCTTGATGCCAATATATTACAAAATTATGCACATAAAAAAGGGCCTGGGATTTCCTTGATCCAACCCTACCTGTTGATGTCCACCAAACAGAGAGACCGAATTAAATGACGGGAGATTACATTAGATAAATATTTTATCTATCTCATTGGGTATGTGAGAGAACTAGATAAGGTTTGGAACACATTGAGATCCTCAGATGAAAGACACTGCAGTAGTACTGTCCTGTCATTTATTTATTTGACATTGGGGTAGCACTTTTTATTCTGGGTGCCTATAGTGCCCATTACAATTAAGACTGAAACTTATTCTAAATGCATGAAAACAAAAGGTTATAATTCTTTTTTAACGTACCCTGGAAGCCAAAACTTACTATGCTTGGTCTCTTTCTAAAGATAATATATATACAAACAATAACTTACAATAATTTAGGAAGCAACTAAGCATAGAAAAATTTGTCTAAAGAGTACATTTAAAAAGTTGTAACCTGTTGTTTTCATGCCTATTAATTATCATTTTTTGAAAGTGTGAACAAAACCATGTCAAGCTACTCTTAGCTCTGAGAAAGTAAAAAAAGAAAATAGATCTTTAGCCATTGGAGGGCAAAACCTAACCCCACTTTTTTTAAGAGAGTGACAACAAAAGTTACTGGCATTTTAAATTGGAAACTGCAGCCATTGTCCTCACCAGAGAATGGAATCTTCCACGTATTAGGAGAAAAATATGGTTTTAATTAATTAAGAGCATCTGAACTTATGCAGGATCTGTACTTCAAAGACTGACATGTGTGCACACTATTCGAAACTGGCTAAGAGGCAGCAGTTATTTCAAAGCAAGATTTTTTTTTATTTAAAAAGTTTAATTTCTTTTGGTCTGTTGGGAAAAAAATCCCAGCCAATTCAGTAAAACATGTGCATGTTTCAAACATATTTATAATTAATTACAAAAATATAAATATTTCTAAGGGATAATGGCATTTTCAAAAAATGTGTTTAAATATAAGTTCATCTATGGTGGGGAAAAAAAAAACTATCTTCAATATTGCCAACTCTTGTGATTTTATCGTAACACTAGTGATTCGGGGGTGTTTTTTAACCTGTCTCATGAAAACATGATGAAAGAAGCCAACTCAGGAATTTTCCCTCATTCAAAATAGCCACCATCTCCTATTACTGTCAATGGGGCTGAAGCCAAGAAGATAGTCATCATTTCCCGACAGTATATCTATAAGTGGAAGTAAGGCTGCCATTAAAAACATTGGCTGCCACCTCCCCCTGTTTTCAATGAGACTAAAGCCATGCCCACAGGGTAAATGGCTGCCACTGTATGGTTCAGGGGGCTAGATGGGACACAGACACTGTGAAGAACAGCAGAAACCCTGTGAAAGGTAGAGGTGGAGAATGAGGAGGAGCAGAGAGATGAAAGGTCAAAGAGGCATATTTAGGGGTTGAACAGAATGTGGGCCAGGGGAATGTGGGGCAGGAGGGACGCTGAGGGCGATGCAGAGCACAGTGTTAGGAGTGGGAGATGGAGGGGATAGAATGGCAGCCCCACCAGTCTGGGCTAAGGTTGCCCCCTGTCCAGATGTTTCCTGGATTGTCCCTTTAAGGTACTGTTCTGGGAAAATCTGTAAGGGAGCTCAATACATACTGCCAGCCATTCAGTTCTATGAGCTCAGGATCATCCTGGATATTCCAGGGTTTTTTATCTCAGCGGTGGCAACCCTGTCTTCCTGGGTCAAGACCCATAATAGGAAACCTCCTCTCTTAGCAGTGAGGAGGGTAAGTGGAGTCTCCCTCTGAGCAGCCAGGGAAAGGCTTGCATGTTTGTGTGCATGCTAACTTTAAACCTGAAATGATCACATACACAAATTGGCAAAGGAGTAGATAGGAGTTAAAAAGTCAAAAGACAGACTAAAAGATTATTTGATTACAAAAACCATGATATGTTTTGGGCCAATCTCTGGATTTTTAGTGGTCTGATGCATGATTTTTGATCCCTTGACATTGATGATACGGAGAACCCGGCGAACTCCCCTAAAGGCCCAGTTTGGGTATAAGCACATACAATATACAGGGTTACACTGTTGCATAGTTCTTGTATCTACATATATGTAAGTTCTGTATAATGTTATTTGGTCCTGCAGTGAGCCAGACAACGAGGTGTTAGCACAGACTAGTGAACACAAGGGTTTTTATCCTGGGCAGTTTGGAAAAAAGGAGATGAGGGGAACACAGTGCTATGGGACCAATCATCAAGGTCTAACTCCACGTATACTGTACACATGGGAGATTTTAATTATCCATAGTTTTGTTTGGATGATAGAGAAGAAAACACAGGTAACCAAGGAGACATTAGAACATATTGATGACAGCTTCTTTACCCACAGGGTGAGAAAGCCAATAAGGAGAGGAGATGTTAGCAGGCCGACAAAGGATGAACAGCAAGATGTGATGACGAAATAAGGCCATGAAGCTTCCTGGAGTTTTTCAAAATACTTGCGGATGGGCAATAGAGCCCAATCCTACATGTGGCCATGGAATAGGCTAGGTTACCTAACATATTCCATCTCAAATAACTAGCTATCACATACTCTAGCTAAAACAATCTTTTTTCAGGGAGATTTATATTCTCTGGCCTCATTCTGCACTGATTAGATCAAATTTCCTGTTTCTTTTTAACAATTCTGACAGACCAAGGTTTGCTGTTATCTTCACCTAAACACTACCAACGTGTTCTATAATTCCATCCTAACATTACCAAAATACTCTGTCACCTCCAGCTACATTACTTTAAATAATATGTCACGCATTCAGAATAATCACATCAAAAATCTGAAGTTTCATGAGGGCAAGTTTTTATGTAGGAAAAAAGCAGACAAAAATAATTCTGTCAATTGCCATCAGAATGAACTAGCCTGCACACTTTACAAAATTAAACAATTAGTGTAATCACAAATGCATTTTTGTATAAAAAGGAGATGAGTACATTTGGATGTAGAAAATAAATCCAGCTTAATTATATTGTAATATACGATTACACACAATACTTTGGATTACTATAACTCTCTGATTTGTGGTGCACTATTTACTGGTTTACTAGCAAAAGTTGAGAATGCAGCCTGTGTTATCAAGATACCATTTAAAAATAAACATACTAATAAATAATAATAATAATAAATTTAATACTTAATATATAATAAAAGCTCATCATAAAATCCTATAAGTAGAAAATATTTCTGGCAAAGACCACAGAACCAGGTGACCATGATTGATTACAATAAGTTTCCCATTTACATATATATTTTTCCAAAAAAGATGGTTTCCTCTGCAAAAATTTGAATTAATCTGTACATTAGGAACATGGAATTACCTTCTAGGGGCCCAAAAAGAC
>ML675604.1:61538797-61567075 GCA_007922155.1 Mesoclemmys tuberculata | reverse complement strand
TTAAGAATGTATATTCAAGACTCTTAATTTTGCTAAAAATAAGCCCTACATTGATTATGTACCACGCTTATTAGTAATAAGTATGACTATGGGCATTTTTGCTATAAACAAAAGTGAGACTGTGTGGGCTTTGGCACCTGAAACATGTACAAAGTTGTACTCTGATCCTGTTATATGACATAATAAACTCTGTGAATTAATTAATTATAACTCATTGCTGGTCCAATCATGCTTCCATTGACATCCACTTGGGGGTGGCATGTTTCACAGCATAGAGGTTTCCTTTTTGATATCCATATCTCTATATAACTATTTTTTACTCACCTTTGATTCTTGTAACTAAAATTATTGGGAACATAAGGGAGGAGTCTGAAAACTCAAGATATATTGCGAAAGGAAGTTTAAGAATAGGAATTCTTTGAGTTCCTCTACACCTAGTATATAGTCTGTAACATGTTTTGGGATCCACTAAGATGAAAAGCCATGTAGAAATCTGAAGGAGTGTTATTAGTGAACTTTCCCTACCATCTCTTTCCTGACGATTCACGGATACATTGGTATGAGTGAGGATAACGTGAGTAGGCTAATGAGTTCCAAAGAATGCAGTTGTACTAATAATAAGATATATGCACAGAGGTTGGAATCCTTCTCGGCTATTGCAATTGCTTTCCTCTATCCAAGGCATTTTATAAAATATGGTAATTAGCGTGCTGAGTTCAGACATTCTAAATATATTGTGATGTACATGTTCAGGAGTGGCGGTAAAAGGCCATGGCTGGCATTGTGGTTCTCTACTACATTAACAAGCTAGGACTCAGCTTTATTAGAATTCACTTGGCCCAACTGTTCCATGCATATTTATTATGCGAGAGAATAGGATTATTTTCCTCTAGCCTTCACTAATTTAAAAGAAGATATCCTCAATGAAAGGTATTCAAATATTTTGACATTTTGCTTCACCTCACTTACAGAGCAGAAATTGTTTCTGACAGTTATTATACAGCATAGGAATCCTGCTGTTTCACTCTATTGAAGCACAGGTTGAAAAGACACAGCAATTGCATTTTGTTCAAAGAGTGATTCTCTGGCCTAGAAATAGCAACGCGGTCAGCTGTGATTCACTGGAAGTTTAGATAATATCAACTCTGTACATCTCCAACAGGAACCTGGATTTATTTTTTCTTCTGAAAACTGAAGAAAATGAATCAACGTATTGAAAGTTTAGCATCTTCAACGTTGGAGGAAATTGTGAAATATAAGTGGGACTTGGGAGAAATGGAAGTGAGGGAAATTGAGCAGGGTTTTTTCCTTCTCATATTTCATTTAGTACATAACAATATAGTCAATATTGAAAATATATGAATCTATTTATATAAATCATGCAATAGGAAAGGTTACACATAAACACAAGAGCATTTCCAAAACTGTGTAACCCCTCTGTCAGGTCCAGCCAGCAGCAACAAGGGCCAAGTTCAATAACTAGGGGTTCCTCTTAATACAAAACAGAACCTGTTCAAGCCCCCATCCAGTAATCTGGGAAAATTTACCACCACCGCTGGGAACCCGTAAGCGGCAATACTTCCCCACTCACAAGCACTGAATCTGTGTATATTATTAAAAGGGAAAAGGAACCAAGTATTAATTTGGACAAATATCACCACCATGATTCAAAAGCGTATGACCATAAGCAAACACCCACCCACAGTCTGTTGGGCAATGTTTCCCACTTTGCAGCATGAGAGTCTGATGAGCAAACGTTCCTTTAACATGCCACTTCTCTTTCCCGCTGCTGCTGTGACCCCAGTCACAGTTGGTGGACCTTAATCAGCAAAGACCCAGAGTTCAAAGGTGCATGGGTCAAGCTCCCATCGTTGAAAGGGAGAAGGTTGAGCAATGTGTCCTCTGCTCAAGAGTTGTTTTTGTCACTGCTTATCTCTGTTGCTATCACTGCTGCTGCTTGCCACATTGCTTCTGTGATACTGCATCTGAGGTTCCCCACTTATCCCAGTTCTCAGTGATTCCACCGAGTAGTGGGAAACTGCTGTGCTGCTCCTTTTTGTGGTCTTTCACTGAAAAACTGTCCCCACACCAGCAATAAGGTTGGGATGTCAGCTCTAGTAATCACAGAACACAAACAAGGACTTTCCACTGAGTACAATCCGCTCTTTGTAAACATGAGAGAAAGGAGGGTCAAATGGTGACTAGGTCTCTTTAGGCAGAGTCCATACCACCAGGTAGAAGCACTTGTCCCTATCCTCCTCTCATCCTCAGTGGTATTTGGCATCCATAGCAAATGAGGTTCGGTTGATGGTGACCTCCTCAATCAGCACATGCCAAGCACAGTTCTGCTGCCCTTTACTCATACAATAAAGAAAACAACATTTAATTACACCTGCACTCAATTTAAAATTTGTTATTAAAGCTTATATTAAAATTGTCTAAGGCACAGGTTAATGAAGATGTTTTTGTTCCAGGAATAGTGACTAAATTATCCAGAGGTAGGAATTGTATTTTAAAGAGTTATAAAATGACTATAATACATTATTCTGCAGTATCCTGAATGAGGGTTAATAAATTTTATAGTACAGTTTAAGTATCAGTATTCAAATACTCAGGGACATTACTCATGGGATGTTATATTAAGGGTAGCTAGTGAAAAATAAATGCCGTACTGAAAGTTTAGGATAAACTGTCCCTGAAAAAATACAGTCGATGAGAGAAGTATTTTGGTTACTTTCCTGTCTTTGTTTCTCTTTGGCACTGTAGCTCATTTCTCCTTGTATTCCCAGTGTCTGGTGATGTATTCTAAATAAATGTTCTTGATCACCTGATGGTGTCTGACACCAGGAATCATCACATCAGCCGGGCTTAGCACAGGCTGATTCCACATTCCTGGTGCACTTGTTGATTACTGGGATCCCATGCATCCAGGACTCTGACAATAAGGGGGTGTGTTTGAATTTCATAAGCCCTATCTCTCAAGGCATCAGCCAGTGGGGGTATTTCTCCACTTTCTGATCTTAGGGGTTATGGATGCCTGGGGTCCTGTTCTCAAAAGGAATAGTGACATCCACCATGATTATCCTTTTTATACTTATTTTCATTAGTAATAATTATGTCCGGTATCAGTTGACTGTTCCAGGAATGGTGGAGTTCACAGCAGTCTTCCCCATAGATGGCAGGATGGCCTCGGTTAGAGGTCTTGTACAGCATTGCGGCACAGCTGCCAGGCTCTGGAATGGGGTTTGCGGCTGCACAAGACATGCGGTAGCATCTTATTGACAAAGCCGCACTTTCTCTGTCACTTGTCCCAGTTCCCATGGTGGATGGCTCCGTTCCATGGGATGCAATTGAACCAGGCTCTGTGGCTGAATCTCCAGTTGGCAAATCAGTGAGGCTGATGTGGAGAAAAGTGGTTGCTGGTGTCCCACTTACACGTCACCTCCAAAGCCTTGCCCTGGTCCTGCTTCCATCTAAGATTTTCCATGTATTGCCAATAGATGGTACCTTTCAGGGTCCTCTCCAGCATGCTCCTCATTCTCAGGGAGATGATGGTGCATTTGGTGTTCTTCACCTGTGGCACCAGGACCCACAGCTCCTGACATTCCTTGCACCACGTCCAGCTTCTTCAGCCATCTCGTTGCAGGCATGAGTCCAAAGTGAGTCTTCCTCTTCTCTTCCAGATTCACCTTTGAGGGAACCACTTAGGTACATGGCAACATGTTAGCTGAAAGGAGTCTAGTGATTCACTTCCTGATGATGTCATGCACAGCACTTGCCACACCATTCCTCACCATTGCATCTGAGCATATCAAAAGATGGAGTGTTACAGTGGTCACTGCAAGATTGCACGGAGCATCCATTCAAGGGATGTTGGCACCTCCCTGCCTATATGAGACGTGCACCAGCTCATTACTGGCTCTTGGGGGTAAATACATCCACATCTTCACCAACTGCCTTATAGGGTTGTCCAGCTTGTTGAGAGATACCTTTGCCACGGCAGATCCTCTCAGGATGAATGAAATATAGGGGATCAGGAAGGCATTCAAGGCATTGATCTTCTGCCATGAGGTCAGCACAGGGAGTTGCTCTTGGCTGTGTCCTGTAGGATCTCCACAATGGTATCCTCAGGCATCTGCTGGACATGAAAACTCATGGACATACAGAGATGTTGGTATGTTCACCCATCCTCAAGGAAAAATCATGGGCTCGCCCTGGATCTTGAACAGAATCACCAAAACTGAGTCCCTTCCACTGCCATCGATATTCAGAGATGTGCATTTCCTAGTAATGAAGTGGAATACATCCAGTTGGAGGCATAGCTGGTTACATCAAGCATATATATCTCGATATATATAGGCTAATAAATGTTCCCCAAAATGTATATTAAATGGTTTACAGTCTTTTGCAAAATATAGTCAGTAAAACTAATTTTAGTAATTGCGTTATCTAGGTCTAACTAGATGTTAGACTGTGTTATGAAGTAGGTCTTGAGTTACGAAGGAAGTCAGACAAGATGATCATAATGGTTCCTTGTAACACGGTGGCACCCACCTGTCACAAGCTCCCCCTAATTTGGGTGTGTGACTGCACCTCTTTCAGTCTGTGGTGCCCTTCTGGCAATTTCTAGTGACTCAGCTCCCTGGCCTAGGCGCACATAGTCTGTATGGAACACTACTTAAACAGACCCCTTCCGGGGTATTAATTCCACAAAGTTTTTAAGCTCACCTGGCCATGGCAAGGGGCCACACCCGCGTGCTTCTCCCTGGAGACTCTGCCTACTGCGGTCTGTTCCGGCCCCAGCTCTCCAGCTGGGCCTCTTAACAGTTCAGAGCCACTTCTGAGGGTTTATCACTGTCCAATTTCCCAGTGGTTTATGGGGGGGGTAGGGGAACCAGACCCACCCCCTATTCTGGGTCTCAGCCCAGGGATCCTACAAATAGCAGCAATACACCACAATGTCCCTTTAACTAAACTGCTTTCAGTTCCCTGGGCCACTTCCCCTTGGCCCCAGCCTTCACCAATGCTTCACCCTTATTTGAGGGCTTTTCTATGTTCAGGGCCAGCAGCCATCCAAGAGCTCTTTCTTGCTGCCCCAGTCCCTGCCAGCACTGAGTTGTTTGTGGTGCTGCAGTCCTTCAGCCTGCTAGGAGCTCTGTCTTCACTCTTCAAGCTCCAACTGAGTGACTCTAGCCCTGCTGCTTCTTTTATATGGGCCTCCTAAGCCCTGATTGGCTGCTCTCTGAAGTCTCTTTCCAATGGTTGCTTCCCTTGTGGTCACTCTAGGCAGCCTGGAGAACTTCTCTACTACTCTTTTCCTGAGATGGGTGTGGCAGGACCCTGAGGCCTCCATCAGGGTGTCTCTCAGCCTAGTCCACCCACCACATTCCTTTTGACCTTAAAATATATGGATGAAATTCTGACCCCACTGATTTCAATGAGCCTAGGATTTCATACTATGAATCTATGACTTGCCTAAATATTATAAAGGCTCCACTCTATGGCATTTCAGTATTAAGGACCAAAATAAAAAAAGTATTTTAAAGTAACAATGTAATTATTCTTAATATTTTTATACAGTGCCCATACCGTGTTAGATGCATTGCAGATAGAAGATAAACTGTTGTGGACACATTAAAATAATACGGATTTATGCTTGTGAGCCTGATTTAAAAAGTAAGCCTTTAGGAGGGATTTAAATAAGGAGAATAAGACTTGGAGAACTAGAATTGAAGATGAGCAGAATGGGACTAAGGGGATGGCATGGAAGAAGACATGAAGATGGGCTACAGACTGGTTATCACTGGTGGAAAAAAGGCTAAAAGAGAACACTATAAGAAGTGAGATCCAATATATACTGTAGGTTGCCTGGGATTTATGCAGGGCCTTGACGATGGCAATGAAAAAAACTGTAGGCAATACAATGAGTAAGGTGAGGCCAAGGGAGGGATTTAAAGAGGGTAGTGATGTGGTTTGATTGACAAGAGAACAATAATTTTAGCAGCAGTGTTTTGCAAGGGCCAGATAGAAGTCAGATGGGTAGGGCATCAGAAAGGTAAAGGTTGCAGAAATCAAGATAGGAGTTGAGCAGGGCATGGATAAGTCTTTTGTTGATCTGCACAAAAAAGAGAGGCTGAATTTTCAAAATGTAGAGAAAGAAGCAGCAGGATTTGGTAATGAACTGGATTCATGGACAGAAAGAGAGGAAGGAGTTGAAGATGACTCCACAACTGTTAACCTAAAGGCCAGATTTCAACTGGACTATTTGAGAAGTAAGGTACCGCTCAACATGAGTAAGAGTATCAGAATCTGGCCCTCAGATATTATGTCATGTTTCAGTTTATTAATGCAGCAGGAAAAACTGGTGGTGAGCCGCAGGCAAAACAAGAGGGCAACAATATTCCATGGAAAATTAAGTCTGTTTAGATAGTTAACAAGTTGCCTAAAGGAAGTCCATATTCCAGGTGCAAGATCTCAACCATCTGTTGAGAAACTGTTTTGTTTAGTAAGTAGTGGATGAAAAAGTGAAGATGGCAAGACACTAGAAATAATAATGGGTCTTTTGTGAGCTGCGATTTTATATTAGGATTGACTGAGATGTAGATTAGGTGCAGATAACACCTGACATAGGAATCAAGTGAAGAAAACATTTCAAGTTTCAAGTTTGTCAAATGGACAGTGACATTCAGTAAAATAAAAGAGTCCAAAGCTCTGTAAGTATAACAGTTGAGATTCTGACTCAGAAGCATTTGTAGACACTGTGATTCAGTCTAACAATATGAATGAATTGAAGTGTTGACATTTATGGTACAATCCAAGAACACTGGTTTTCAAGGTCTACTACTCATTTGACAAATGTATTAATAGTGAAAAAGACCAGCAAACGAATGCTGAAAAGTGAAAAAAATCATGTCACCTGCCTCTGAGTTAGAAATTGTCTCAACCTCTCCTCAATCTCATGCACAAGGGAAAAGAATGATTTAAAAGTTAGGTGAGATAAATTCTTACAGAAGAGTATTATTTTATTCATGTTCATTAATTTTATTCTTTTGGCACTCTCGATGGAACAAATGCCAGAGACACAGAATGACCCTCATTTTGGCTAACAAAATCTCAAAGTCTGATGTAGTTTACCAAACTCCTTGAAAAATTAGTTAGCCCAATCCTCAAGAGACAAAATTCAACCCTGAAGATCTCTCCAACTACCTTCCTGTTTCCAACCTCCCATTCCTGGGCAAAATAATTGACTAAGTAGTAGTTAGTTTAGTGGTTACACATGGCATCAGCCAACATCCCGGATGTCTTGCAGTCAGGGGTCAAACCAGGCATGGTACAGAGATGGCTATAGTGTTAGTAAAAGACAACCTCCTCATGGACCTGGATACAGAAAGGATCTTCATGCTCCTTTCTGCAGACTTTGACACAGTGCACCTCACGGGACTGCTAATGTGTCTATGTGTCATAGCAGAAGTTGATGGCCCAGCACTACAGTGGCTCCCATTGTTCCTCTTCAGCAGAACTCAGAGTGGTGATAGGTAACTGCTTCTCTCCTCAGGGGGCCCTCACCTGCAAGTCCCACATGGATATTCTCCCCACTTCTCTTTAATAGCTGCATGAAACCACTGGGAGAGATAGCGAGACGCCAAGGCTCAGCTGCCAGTAGTATGCTGATGACACTCAGGGTTTGTGTGCCCTGTATGGCTCTGCCAATGCAAGGTATGCATGTTATGTTATGTAAGTAACGTAGCTGAAGTCAACATACCTTGCATTCAGTCGCCACGCTGTCTTCACTATTCTATGACGAGGGGGAAAGCTGGCTGACGGAAAGACAAGAGGAGGAAGAGAGAGCTTCACCATTATGACTGCCATCCCAAACATCTCTTGGGACCCTGAACCGCCTTTGACCTAAGCCTAAGAGGTGTCCTGATCAGACTGGCTCAAAGAGAAGAATCCAAATGACACCCACCTCCAGCTAAAGCCTGAACACCACATCTCAAACCTGAGACTTGGCTCCCTCTTCCCCCCACATCTCTGTGTCCTTTTTCCCTTCCCCACCTTATTTCTTTCCTTTCCTACCTTTCTCCTTTTTTCTTCTGTTTAATAAGATTCTGACTTAGCCAGTTAAGACTGCATACTTTGCTCCACTGCTGTAAACCTGTGACTAGCAAGAGGCAGCTAAAAGCAATGCCCTAAATAACGAGATGTTGGTACAAGTTGGCCAGGCCTCAGAGTGGCTGATAACACTGTCTGCTGTATTTGTGTTCTTCCAGCAGTGAGACTTCAAGTGAAAGTTGACACCCGAGTCAGATGTTGCATCTTCTATCTTTACTGTTCTTTTCTCTCTCTTTTTTGCATGTGTTTGTCTTATTTTGTCTGTGAGGAAACAGGACCAAACTTCAACAGCAGCAGCTTCAGTCCATCTCTACTAACTGCTTCTCTGTTCCCCAAAAAGGGCCATTATTACTCTCTTTAATACTATCTAAGATACTGTCAAAACAAAGAGGGGTTTCTGTCTAAAAACTCTCTCCAGCTAAAGGGAAGGGAACAAAGGATATTGTTACAATGAAAACCTTATTTACTGTTTTACACTTCAAATGCTTTAACTGTTTTTCCTTCTTTTCTGCATCTTTTATTAAAGATTTAAATGAGTTTTAAAGGTTTGTTTGCCATTGTCCTAAACAGGCTGAGGTCTCTGTATACCAAGCCCTGAACCCTGTTTGAAACTGTTTAATGCTGGACAGTTTCAGGGTCATGTTAACACCTTTGACTCATTGGACCCATGTATTCCATAAAAATTAATACAAAAGACCCCGGGAAGTCCACTAGGAACTTCACTATTGTGATTGATGTGATGTGAAAGGAGCTTAGATACTTCAGTGGTGTGCAGCAGTGTAATGCCCCAAAAGTAGTGTAGGTAAATCAAGAACTCCAACTCTCTCCAGTAACCCCTTCTAAAACCAAGAGAAATGCAGGTGTCTAAGATTTATTACAGCTGGTAAAGTATATTGCTTGGCACATGGTGTCATAAACTGTACTAGCTTTCTTAAGAGCTTTTTTATGATGCTGTTGGCAGTATCTTGAGACATGAGGTATAGTAATGGTAGTGGCTGTGTAATAGCATTGGAAGAACCTGCTAGCTGAGGTGTGCAGGATTATTACCCTCCCCTCATTCAATCCTCCCTATTCATCCACTTTGACAAGACTCAGAAACATTAACAATGGAAATTCTCAGATTAATATACACACACCACAGTCACAATATAAAAGCCGTATATAAAATGACTCCTTCCTCTAGGTCTCCCTGTGTGTTTTGTCTTTTTGTGTCTTCTAGATAGCTAATTCTCTGAAGCAGAGACTGTCTTAATATTTGCACGTGTATACATCAAGCATATTGTCAGTACTTAATCCATTTTAGATACTTGTTGGTTCCCATTACCATAGTATCTGAGTGCCTTAAAAATCTTTAATGTATTTATCCTCACAACACTGCTGTAAGGTAGCAAAATGCTATTGTCCTCATTTTACAGATGGGAAACCAAGGCACAGAGAGACTACAGACTTATCTAGACAAACAGGATGCAACAGGCTAGGGTATAAATCTACAGTGTAGTAGGCTTGCTGTGTATCATTAGTGTGGACCCTGCTGTCATGCACTAAAAGTTGAAATGGGAGTAGATCAAAGCACCCTAGGGAACAGCAGCAGGGTTCATACAGACAGTGCAAAGTTGATTTACACTCGGCATGCCACACATTAACTGTTTGTCTAGACAAGCTCGCAGAGACTTGACCAAGACCATATTAGAAGTCTGTGCTGAAACAAGGAAGTGACCCCGAGTGTCAGGCTAGTGCCCTAACCACTGAACCCTTCTTTCTTTCATGATAATCATGTTGTTTGCCAGAGGCTGGGAATGGCCAATAGGATGGACCATTTAGTGTTTACATGTTCTATTCATTCTCTCTGAAGCACCTCACATTGGCCACTGTTGGAAGACAGGATACCGGGCTAGATGGACCATTGGTCTGACCCACTATGGCCAGTCTTAAGTTCTTAGAAAGAGAGAGAATAAATGGTCCTGTGCTGACAGTTCACTGATGGTTAGGACCAACCTGAGATAATGGTTTTGGCTGTGTCGCCTGTAGGTTAGAATAAAAATAATGAAACAAGGAAAACATTAGCAGGCAGTAGCAAAATAAAACAAATTTAAAAATGGGGAAACTAAGGAAAAAGAAATATTAGTTGTATCATTGAGGAAACGCACCCAGGGAGGCACAAAATAGGATGCTACAAGTTATAACCATATACAGTAGCTCTCTGCAGATAAGGAAAATGAGCAACTGATGGAATTTAGACTAGTACAGCAACAGTAAACAGGTAGTGAAAAGATTATTTAAAAATAGCAAAAAGTAAAGTTCTCAGGAATGCAAATTAATAAGCAACAGAATGAAATTGTATGGTAAAATAAGAATAAAAACAGGAGTTCAGAAGAAATATAGTATTTCAAATCCAAATGACTAGATCCTACAGACAGACTCAGCAGACGATGTCATCTGTGATCCATAGCATTAGCTACAACAGAGGAAATATGTTTTACTGACCTGGCACAAGGAGTTCTCTGCTCATCTGAATCATTAATACACAAGAGAAAATAAGCATAATGGTTGAACTGAGGTTTCAGATGCACAAGCTGTCCTATTCCCCATACCAGGTGGGAGGAACATTCAGTGGGAGATTTCAGAATGTCTCAACACAACAGGCTCAAAGTTGCAATATCATCTATACAATCTCTAAGAGAATGAAGTAGAGTAACACAGATGTGATCACAAACCATAATATTTATACATTTTCTTCGACTGATTTTAAAATTTACATGATTTCTATCATTATCCAGAGCACTGAAGTAAAATTTTTAGCCATTTTCTTCAAACCATCTGCTTTCACAGCTGATTCTTAAGAAAATGACAGCAGTGGATCACATATATTCATTCCTAATTGTCTTGTAAATTTTGTTTAATATATTTTAACACTGACTCCCCTCATAGGACTATAACACCAACAACATCATTTTGCTAGGATTTAAGCTGTTCCAAATGCAACCTTTTCCATTGTTATTAACCACTACCAGTGGATTTAATTCAACCAATTTGGACATGATATCTCAGATCTTTTTAACTCATCTTTTGTAAACTGTAGGGCAGAAAAATCAACTACAGGTATTCGCCTTCTCTCTCTCTCTCTGAGTAAATCATGTTAGTGAAATACAAAATTTGCAGATTTTCTCATTTAATTGGATTAAAATCCAGTAGAATTCCATTTCATTGGTGGGTTTTGTTTTGCACTTTCTTTTTAGTTGGCGTGAGGGCAAAAACATTCAGTCTCAATTATTGCATCAGATATTTCCCTAGCACATTAAAATAGATATTTATATGTCCCCGACCACCACATTATCACCCCAAGTACTGTATTTGTGGATTTACACTTGCAAAATCCCTGTGAGATAGGATTTTATTATTATAAACAGAGTTTGTGGGACTGATCCAATGCCAGTTGAAGTCAGTGGGGAACTACGGGCAATATTTAAAAAAATACTTCGATGCCTAACTCCCATTGAAATTTAGGCACCTAAAAGCATTTACAAATCTGTTCCTACATGACTTTTGCAAAGTCACACAGGAAGTCTTTCATAGCATCAAGAATCAAACACCGATATTCTGAATCCAAGTCTTTAACTGCAAGACAATCCATACCCTCATCTTTCAAACTGCGGCAGAGAGAAACTGAACAAAAAACCTTTCATTAAGACTGGGCATCTACCAAGACCAATTTCTATTCCAATGAATCACAGGTTTTTTAGGCAGAACTTTTTGCAGACTTCAGCAACAAGTTCATACCTAATCAACCAGTTTATTCAGGACCTCACGTGTTCTCTGAAAGAAGCATATCCGAAGATCACAGTAGCCACAGACCTTTAATATATATCTGGCAAATGCCAGATTGACTCCTGAGGTCCTCACACAATTCCTACATTTCATAGTTTACTTCAGTGGCCATTTTGCCTGAGTAAGACGGAGTAAAAGGCGTGAGTAAGGAATTCAGGATTTGGCCCTATGTTAATAAAAATAACACCACTTTGCACGTACATACCACTTTCTATCCAAGGATCTTAAAGCACGTTCCTAATATTGAAGAATTCAGGCTCAGAATAATTTGAGGATGTTTTATTACTCCTGTTTTACTATCGGGAAAACAAAAGAACAGAGGTGAAATTTGTCACACAGAGAAAGTCTGCGGAAGAATCAGGTATAAAACCCAGATTTCATGATTCTGAGATCTATGCTTTAGTTGCAAAACCATCCTTTCCCTAGATTCATTGATTCCAAGGCCAGAAAGACCCACTGATCATCTAATCTGACCTCCTGTATTCCCAGGCCATAGAACTGTCCCAAAATAATTCCTACTGTATATCATTTAGGAAAACATCCAATCTTGATTTTTAAAATGGTCAGTAATAATTTCAAATTCCCCCATTTGTGGCACACCTTAGATGTTTGAACCTACCACCTTTTCTTCTATAAGCAAGCACGTTACCAACATGCCATCCAGCAGCTTCTGCTAAACTATACGGCCAGTTACCTCAGCCTTAAAGTGAGTGTGAGCATAAAAGGCAGTAATAAATACAACACTATGAAAGGAATCCATTTGCTAGTGGAACCACCACAGAAAACACAAGAGCAGAGAGAAACAAGACAATTAAACTGTCTGTAATCATTGATGATGCATTAAGCTGTTGAGAGTGATAGGCTTTTCCCCTCCACCTTGGTTTTCTCTTGACAGAAAATGCTTTGGTTTTACATAAATAATCAGTGCTGACTTTGCGGCCCACTTGAATGCCCCTACAAGAAAAAGCCAGTTGAGGAAGGAAAAAAATATGGCAGAAGTATTTCTGGAAGTGGATGGTTTTCTCTGTGAAGCTTCCAAAAGATTACATCTGCTCAGCACACACAAAACTAATTTAAATTGTATTAAAAATAGGTTAATCGTATCCTTTTAAAGTAGTGACTTCTATCACGCCAAAGCAATGGTATTGTAGCCATCTGAATAAGATCAAGATGGTCATCAGATACAGGTAAGGACCTTGATTAAAAGGCTTTTCAAATGTCTGTTTTAATGCTGCCTGTCTATTATCATTGCAACTTGTGCAGGCTTTAGATTTGCCTAATTGGGAAATAGTGTGTTGATTGGAAGGTTTTCTCAGCTCCTCCTTATGTTATAGGCTATTGCTTTGTTTTATAAGTTTGGTGTTATGCTTATTTGGTTAGACAGCCCAGAAGTCTGAGCATTACATTCTGAAGAAATTTTTTTTACTCTGTTAATCTGGTATGGTACCAGTTGCTTTCGGGTATGTGTATCTGCACTGACTTTAACTTTGATGATGAAGAACCATTCAACAGAGAGATTAGTATTTAAATTCAATGCCCTTATTAGTTCACTCTTGATCATTTTCCAGACAGAATGTATCATATGTTTCCGAGCCAAATGTTGTGGTGGCAGTGGTGTGCCTATGTACGCTATGATCTGAAGATGAGAGAAACACAATGACCTTGATTTGAACAACGGCACCTTAGGTGACAGACCAATGCTAAAGGGCAGTCAGATCTCACTTTGTCATTTCAAAGTGTGTATTCAATATAACTTTTTAGAAAACACGATGAAATGTCATTCTTTAGCTTCAAAGAAGTCCTTTTGAAAAGTTGTGATATTTCAACAAAAGATGACAATGTGCCAACATAGAATAACTTGTGAATGCAAATACTGCTCATCTCATTGTTCCTGGTTTCCTTCAGAAGCGGCATATCCTACTTTCTAAAAAATGTAGGCTGGTGAACTAATAGAATGTCAAAGAACTTTCTTTCAATGTGAAGAGTTGTAAGAGTGTTAGTTGTCCAAGTCTTTCAGGAAATCCAATTATAAATCTTTTTATATTCATGCACTTTACCAGAAGAGGAGCTTTTTTCTCCCTTGGTGTCATTTTCTCAGCAGGGACTCCACCTTGACATAGGTGCTGAGTTTGAGTGCCTTTCTCATTAGAAAACAACTAGCATCAATTCCCAAGATACTAAGGGGGTACCCAACTATCCTGCCCAAGCCAGCAGCATATTGTAAAAGGTTTTTAATGTTCAGAAGCAATATATAAAAGGTTCTCCAAAGACCACTGCTTTGAAGCTTTAAAAAGTATACTTTGCTGACAAATACAAAAGTCTTAAGATAACATACATTGAAGGGTTCCCCCAATCTACTGTGAACCGCCGATTGATTATTCTTCTTTAATTCAGCTTTGGTTATAGCAGAACATAAATCACGGCTTAGTACACCTTCAGTCTAAAAGAGTGTCAGTTTTCTAAATTCAGAATCAAGTAAAATTATCGCACCTGTAATTGTCTAATTTATGGCTCGTTGCTTTACGAACTTGAATGTATTTGGTGAAATCTCAAGTTTAAAAAGAAACAAGATATTAACTGATGGCGTTTTGACAGACTAGTATATTGAGTTGTTCTGTTTGAGACCCTCATAAGACTGATTTTAAATTACTGGGTCACAACACTTTCAAACAAGCAACATTTCAACTCCTTCAAGAATCATGTTTGCATAATATTTTTATAACAATTGTTATTTACAGTTATGCACCCATGCTTTGAGTTTAAATACTGCTTCTTTTTAATACTGATCAGAAATCTGGAATTTTTGATGCTATCAAGGAAGATTCTCAAAAGTACAAGGTGACAGGTGCTTAACCCCCCCTTTGAAATCTCCCCCTTATTGTTTAATGGGTGAAGCATTAGGCTTTTGGCTATAAGACAGAGAATAATGATTAAATATGAATTCTGTCATGACTATTATGGGAATCATGAATTCAATGAGTACTGTGTTTTCCTCAAACACAAATGACTTGCAAAATTGTTCCTATGACTCCTCTACGGCTTTTTCATACACTGTGCCTTAACCAACCTATAGCTCTAACGTCAGAATTTTTAGAGTTCTTGTAGATTTGGTGAGCCAGTTCCTTGCCTCAATATGTTTAAAAGATTACCACCCACCAGGGAGCAATGATATATTGTAGACATCAATAGGGTATTTTATTTGGATACTTATTTTTAAGTAATTAAAGGACATGCTGTAAATATAGACTTTAAAGAACATTTAGAAGTACTAAAGTTTAAGACTTCTATATTAATCTGCCATAAAGAGGTTGAATGTGACTGATGTACAAGAAAGGGCATTACACTGAAAAAATGGGGAGACAATGGAAGTGGCAAAGACTTTCTTCTGGTTAAGATGGCGGGGCACATTGCTTTCCTCCTCTATTTCCATCTGTGCCTTGAATCAGCTGGCAGGAGTTGTGCTAGAGAGCAGCAGATCCGAGAGCAAGTATTGTGGGCTTAGAGCTCCCAAGATCCAGCCAGAAGATAAATGCTTTATATAACAATGTTTTGTGCTTCTAAAGCACTGTGCAAACAATTGCTAATTATAATCCATATGAAAGGATTTTGTATTTGGCACTTGTGGTAAAGCCTTACTACATGCCGGTAATTGCTTAGGGGTTTAGAAATCTAGCTGCTTTACAAAACATGCTGTTCTATGACACCAGTGGTTCATGATGTGGACAAAGTCCTGCCAAGCACTTTCCCATGGATATAGTTTAACTACAATAAATGTTCTTGTAATTGGTGTACCTGTGACCTTTCTAGCCATCTTGGCTTATGCAATAGATGCTCTGTTTTATGAATGTCTCATTTTGAGACTGGACACATGAACTGCAACTTCAAGTCATTGCAGTTACTCAACTAGCATACAGGAACAGATCTTCTGCTAGTGTAAATTACTGTACTTCCATTGACATCAGTGAGTATGCCAATTTAAGCCAGCTATGGATCTGGTCCACAGTTTATAGAGCCATAAAATAAAGCAACATACTTAAAAACAAAATAAATTATGCAACATTCTGGAGAAGAAACACATAGGTGCCCAACTACCACAAGCTGTTTATTACACACATAATAATTAAGATAGCAAGGATGAACTTAGAGAAAACTTCTTTAAGTTTGTGCTAAATAGCAAACATCTTTCACAGTTTTTAGGCAAAAAGATTGCACAACATTAACATGACAGTATAATTCTAGATACAAATGAAGAATGCAAGGAGGCAAAATTCCTAGATCAGTTCTGCTATTATAAGATTTAAGAGAATACTGGCTGAAAAGTGTGAACAGTGATCGAAACTGGGAGTGGCAAGTGCTGTCTGCAAATGCAACTCCTGGCTTCTGTTCACTGCAATAGGTGGACAGTATTTCTGGCATCTACTCTGGCTGATTGCTTTATTATAAGTCTCCTGTGCCAGGCATATCAGAGTTTATACCACAGAGCTGCAAGCTGAAGAAGTTTTTCAAGTGAATGTGAAGATGGAATCAGGCACGAAAGCACAACCAGGCCATTGTCAGACAATATACAAGTATTCTTTTATTTACTGCGTACTACCAGTTTTCTTAACATTGTACAAAATGTATAAGCCGTAGTCCCTGCACCAGCACTTACATACGAAGATGACAGGTGTTACAGAAATATAATTAATTAGGTAAATTTAATATTGTGATTTAGACTGACAAAAAATTAGATATCCATTACATCAGAAATGGTTATAAGTTTGAGGTTAAAAAAAAAAGGTTAATGGATACTCCAATATGTTAGGGCATAACATCTCCTAATGCAGTTTTATGACCACAATACACATTTGTGATTGTCATATAGTACTGGGATCAACTGTTAATTCTGAAATGCAGAATGACTTTTATGCACCATCTACATTTTCCCAGAGGCATACAGCATAGTCATATTTTTAATTCTTTCATTCGCATGTGCTGACTTTTCCGGATTTCTGTTTCAGTTGAGTTCCCCCCCCCGCCCCCACTGCTTTGCATGAAAAGGACTGATAAAAAAGAGAGCACTGTAGAATTTGAGATATTTTAATGCAAAGTACAATGTTTGGCAGAATGTGCACTTCACATCAAGCAGGCTGCGCAAAGAGCCTATGGACAAAGAATGGGGCTTCAGATTACAAGAAATACTGCAAAAGAACATAATGAAGCTGAGTTACATCAGCTGAGCATCTGGCACTTTTATTCTCCGTTCCTAGAGCATGCACATTGTCGACTGATATTCTATAAATACCATAGACATGCTAGGTAGAGGTACAGCTTCTGATGTAGACCTCTCTGCATGTAATGCTCACTTCCCTGTTCAGAATGTCATACCCAAGCAAAATCATCTGATGAATTAGTTGGATGCCAGCACCTGCGGGACACAAGTAAATCATTCCCAGTGTCAAAGCTTACACATGTAGTGAGGGACCACTTGAAAAACTGCTTCAGGAGAAGTATGATGGGCAAACACTATTCTTATTACATAGCAGTGCTGGTATTTTATCCTGACATTACAGCACAGTCCTCTCTCTTGGTCACAGTGTTCATCAGTGTTGTCAACAAAGAGCAATCATTTAGTGTACTGCAATCAATTAAAAACATGTAAGGAAAGAATGTGGATAATAGCAAATTTGGCTCACGTATCCACCACTCCTACATATGCACCAGAACATTTAGGGTGATAGACGACCTCCTAAGGTCCCTTACAACCCTAATCTTCTATGATTCAATGTCATGGAAGCCATAACGGGTGTCAGTTACCTCGCTGGGTAAAAATATTGCAGTCAACAAGAAATATTTTCAAGAAATTAACAAATTTACCAACTCTCCTGAGTCCATTCTGGGTTATGGAGAAAATACCATCATTTGCCAGGAAATCCCCCTTTGAATGGCTGCCCTTGCAAATTGCCATACCTTTGGGGAAGGCAGCCATCCAGCAGTGCTCTAGTGTGCTGAGAGGGAAAGCACTTAGAGCAGCCTTTGCTGCCTCTCCTCCCTCTTGCATGCAGAGGGCTGGAGCACACCTGCAGACTCACCCCTTAAAGCACTGAACCAGCTAGGGAGCAGCTGCTCTTTCCAGCCCTGAAGTTCCTTTTGTCTATTCAACTCTCCGCCCCCTGGAAGATGAAGAGACTCCACTCCTGCTGCCTCCCACCAGCTCTGGAGAGGGGTGGGGAGCTTCTTTCTCTTCTGCCTTCCTTGCAAGCATCTTTTCATTGTATTTATTCTTTCTTCCTTTTGCCTGTTAGTGTGGAGTTAGCATCACCTACATTACAGCAGAGCGAGTGATAAGAGGAGTGCAACATCCAACACCCTCAGCTAGCCACTATGCTTCTGGAAAACAACACCACAGATCCTACGCGGTCCTGATAGCTGTTTGGTGTTATAAACAGCAAAGAGCGAAGTTAGCAGCAGACGTCTGCTGGGTCTCTGTAAAGCCAGTGTTTCCAGCACTGCCATGGAAAAGCAGCAGCTGGGTGACCAAGTGGGGAGTGTAAAAGATTCATGAAGAGATTGCCTTGAGATGTTTTGCAGGTGTAAATATAAGTCTTCTTTTATTACTATAGAAGAAGAGAGCATAAACAGAATAACTACTTGAGCAATGGAAAAACAAACAAAATCAACACTTAATAAATGTAGTTCAGGGCTGCCACCAACCTATTGAGATAACTGCTCCCTATTCAACAATCAAGACAGGATAAGGCAAAGATGAGTCAATCACATCCCTACAAAGTAAGGGTATTTCCCAGAATTCCCTACTGCAGAGGGCCAATTTAAACAAAAATTTAAAAAATCAATTTATTTTTTGCAGGAGCCACCATACTAATTCCTTATGTCAAGCCTCTCCACAGAGATACTCCCTGCAGAGAGGAAGAAATCTGTCAAAGAACCCCCCCAAAGACAAGCCTTCAGCAAATAGCTATATTTTCAATAAATAAAAAGCACAAGAAATTGTGCAACAGAATTAAATTTCAGTTGAATTTTCAAAATATATGGAATTATATTGAAAAATATTTAATGGAGAAAAACCACAAGGATAGCATAGAAAAAAGAGGTTTTAAGCTATAAAGTTGATTCAGGTCTAAATTTACCAAAATAACAGGCTTGTGATCCACAATAGATTAATTATAATGAGAAAAAAATATTTATTCCATGCTTTGGGCGCGCCGGGATAAATGCAACAGTCTTATAGACAAAAGTTGGTGCATAACCCATTCCTACCACCAGAGGACAAGTTCAGACTTCCCCTGCCAGGCTGAGATAAGAAAGTCTCTTCCACTCCCTCTGTTGGGTCTACTGGGTTTTCATGATGCTGCACCAAGAATGCCTTGCAACATCTAGTCCTAAAAGAAAAACCTATGCTTTCCCTTCAATGCTTTCCCTTCAACTCAGGTACTAGGGTTCTTTTCTTCTCCTTAGGAGGAAATTCCACCTCTAGAGATGATGCATAACACTGAAATTGTGTCCATGTGTCGCCCCCCAGTAGGGCTCAGCCCATTGGATGAGAATTCTGGTCAATCTGTAAGCGCATAGGAAATATGCAGCCAATTCTCCACTGTCTTCATCTTGTGTGGTCATTTACACTTGTGCAAAGTGAATTGAGAATCAGGTTTGTATGAGGACCAGCTCCTCCACTCTATTGAGATTCGGAAATGAATTTGTTTCAGCAAGGTTTGCCACTCCTTTTCATTTGTTTTCTGTGGGCATTCATGAGATTCAGGTTTACTAGCTTAAACACTCAGATAGAACATATTCTAATCTTGCCCACCTACACACTAGAATGTTATACCTACGCAGATTTCAAATTCTTTTTCTGCAGCCATTCACCCTCATAGCCTGATCATAAGAGTTACTCCTCCAGTCTGGGAATGGAAGCAGCACCATGTGATTTATGTAACCAATCACAAGTAAGCAAACACAATTTAGGCAACAAACTATTGTATAAATAAGTAGAGTCGTAGCATAAATGAATTTTTGGGGAAAACCCATCTCATTTTTTGATTAACAAACAAACTGGAGAAAATTATAACAGGCTATGAAGTCAGCTGACCCCTGTTATAAATTGGGGCTGTTAGTCTTTCATAACCCCAACAAATGTTATGTTTCTGAAGCCAAGAAATGAAGATCGGTCTCTTACCAGCACTCCAATGTGTCACAATCATGATTTGTATGTGCACATTCTGTGAAGAGAAAAAGAGGGAAATATTATAAATGATTCAGTCGATTTTTGTTTTCACTTTACCTATCTAGGTTAAAATATGGTGTTAAATTTTCCTTAAAATCACCTTAGTGCCTCTAAGCTGTTTAGATCCTGTGCATTGTTAGTGGATTACACGTCTTCACCCTGAATAACGTTTTAAAGTGCAGGCTATCAAGTAAATGGTGCTTCTTTACTGATATTTTGTATTACTTGGGATTAAAAAACAAACATTAAACCAGCCCTAGATTTCTGTATCTTGAAAACCATCAGTTCTACATATAATAATGTATATTAAAAATCTAATATATAGGATTAGATTCAACCACTCCGGTGCATCTTCTGTACTGCTAACCCCAAATGTTCAAAAACCATGAGTTAGGCTCACCAAAAATCATGAGATTGGCTTTACAATCATGACATTAGGTAAAAAATAATAGATTTGGTGGGTTTTTCTCCACAGACACAAGAGCTAGCAATTTACTTTTTCTTTAAGAACGAAGGCTGAAATCATCACATAGCCACTTGACTCCAGGAGCTAGGGCTTTAAGCAAAACAATAATTATCATGAGACTCGTGACAAAACCATGAGCGTTGGCAACACTGCATCTCTGTCTTTCACAGCCTCATCTATATGCTTCAGAAGCAATTTACTCTGAGGAAAGGCAATGTCTGCCCCCCCTCTGGGCTTGGCAGGAAACGTCAGCTTTTCACTTGCAAGTGAGGTTCTCCAGTAAAGGCTGCTCAGAGGATGAACTGAACCAACACATTCTCCTGCTATCACATCAGTGTCCTTCTTAAGACTACAAGTCAAAACTGTCACATTAGTCAAGTTTGTACTGTAGTACTAATACTAGTGCTGTAATATCCTCAAAGCCAAATTTTGCTCCCAGATATGCACCACCCATTGTGTCCCATGGGAAATGTGCAGCAATATCTGAACACAAAATTTGGCCCCTACAACCAAAATCTGCTTTCAGTTACAGCTATGCAATTACAGTTATTTCCGTGGATTTTCATAGGCGCATACAGGAGCAGAAATTCTTTCACTGTTTTGTGTTTTTTTGTGGCATGGAGGAGAGGGATCTTTTCATTGTTTCCCCCCCCCCTTCTTGACCATTACTTTTCTTTGCCAAGCACTTCTCTGGCTTTAATGTATTTGTATTTACCTCCTCTTTATCCATTTTTCTTCATGTCTAGTGATTTTGAGGCCGTCTGCACAATGTTAGAAACAGTGATGGGAAAACCTCTGGAGGCTTGGATTTTGGATTCAGTTGACATAAGCAACAAAATATTCCTCTACTTATAAACATTTTGGAAGCGTCTTCCCCACACGTTCCACCCTCTCTCACCACTCTGCTGCCCTCTTCTGGACACAGGTCTGGTGATACTTTCTTCCTCCACACAATCCTCTTGTTCCCTAACTGGATTCTGAAGCCTCCTCTCTTGAAGACCACCACGAGGAAACAGAAAAGCCTCCAGCTGTCTAAAAATGTATAGGGATGGCTGCTGCTCTGCTCCCTGTTTCTATTCATTTCTGCTGGTCTGCAAATGGGGATTTAAAGAGTATGACAAATATTAAAGGACCACAAGGAACAGCTATAATCCACTTTGGAGAATGGAATGCCCTAGAGTAATTTACTCCTTGACTCAGACGTATGCTGCCTGGCCCAACCCGAAGATCCCTCGGGGAGGACTGGAGCAGAAAGGCCAGCCCATAAAGAAATATGGAGAGACCACCTGCATATCATGGAGTAGACTGTAGGCTGCTGGGTGTGTCTAAGACATTTTGCCACTACAGGTAAGGGCAGGGGAAATGGTGAGTGAGCATAAGGGAATGGTCATACATCCTCATTCTCCTCTGGAAGGAAAGAAAGCTGGAGTGGTCTTTCAAAAAACATTTGAATGCCTCTGAAGTTTGAGTTTCATTCAGTCCCAGGGAGGGGTGAAGGTTTGATGGTTGTGAGGGAACATAAGGTGGAAGTGGGGAGTTCCTTCCCCTCCCCATCCCTACTTAGGAAGCACAGAAGGAGGAGCAGTTCCAAACAGTCTGGAACTATGGAGCCTTTGACATTCTCCTGCAATTAAAGATAGGTGTTCATTTTAGTTGCATGGCTCCCGTTCAATTGTTTTATCTTGCTGGGTTTCTCAAGCACTTATTTTCTGTCCTTTAGAGCAACTTGAAATCGAGTAACAAAGGTGAAAGGAGAAAATAATGAATCTTCAATACTTGAGAGACAATTATATTGTCCACTGTGGAATGTGATACATCACCGCCCTCTCACTCACAAGCCTAGTTACCTTGTTTCTTGACAGGGCTTAGGCACACTTAAAATAAATGAACTATACAGTCAAAGGGTTAAAAATAAGCTTTCACATTTTCACTTGCTTCCCAAGTTCACTTGAATCTCAAGGTATTTCATGATGGTTTAGATACTTACTTATGGAACAAATACGTCAACCTGAAGAGATAGGGAGCAAACAGTGGCTTCACTAGTTCACCCCCACCTTCATGCAAAGGGAGGAGCCAGTGGGCATGGCAATTTCATTCCAATCTACATCTCCCTCCCCTTCTCCCCTCACTATGTAGGGAAGGAGCCAAATGTTGTTTTCATGATCCCTGCCTTCTCTGACTGAGGAACATTTTCACCATCTGCCTGTTGAGGAACATAGCCAGAAAGAGTTCCATCACATACATGAACCCCTTGGCAAAAATCCCACCACTGGAAAAGCTTTGCACTGTGTCTAAGATTAAGGAGATGAAATTATTGCATCGAGCCATTCACTTCAGTTTGCAGCGAATTGTCTGCAGCCCCATTTTATACTGCTTATCTTCATCATCATTTAAGAGAAAAAGTGTATTCAGCGCCGTTCAAGATACATACAAACAAAAATCTTCTGCCCCAAAGATCTCGCAATGTAAGAGACAGACACAGAAGAACAAGGCATACTGGGAAGCTCTAGGTGGGAGTAGACTAAAAGGATGTTAATTTCTCTCTTTGTAATACGTTAAAATGACACAACAAAAAACTAGGTTATTGTTATGCAACCTTGCGGTCTCCTTATTGGCGAGTTAGAGCAGCCAGGCAGAGTCCCCAGAATAATGACACTGGCCCAAGCTTGGTTTAGCAACAGAACTATCACTTTTCATTAGTGGAAGACAGGATACTGGCAGTTCAATTCCTTCTACTGGTGTTGCTGTTACCAACAACTGCTTCCACTCTCTCTCTCTCGAGTTTGCAGATGACACTAAGCTAGGGGGAGTGGTAGGCACCCTGGGAGAGAGGGATAGGATAAAGAAGGACCTAGACAAATTGGAGGATTGGGCCAAAAGAAATTGGATGAGGTTCAACGAGGACAAGTGCAGAGTCCTCCACTTAGGATGGAAGAATCCCGTGCACAGCTACAGACTGGGGACTAATGGGGTAGGCAGCAGTTCTGCAGAAAAGGACCCGGGGAGTTACAGTGGATAAGAAGCTGGAAATGAGACAGCAGTGTGCCCTGATTGCCAAGAAGGCTAATAGCATATTGGGCTACATTAATAGGAGCATTGCCAACAGATTGAGGGAAGTGATTATTCCCCTCTATTCGCATTGGTGAGACCACATTTGGAGTATTATGTCCAGTTTTGGGCCCTCCACCACAAAAAGGATGTGGACAAGTTGGAGAGAGTCCAGCAGAGGGCAACAAAAATGATTAGAGGGCTGGAGCACAAGACTTATGAGGAGAGGCTGAGGGAACTAGGCTTGTTAATCTGCAAAAAAGAAGAATGAGGGGGGATTTGATAGCAGCCTTTAACTACCTGAAAGGGGGTTCCAGGGAAGATGGAGCAAGCTGTTCTCAATGGTAGAAGATGACAGAACAAAGAGCAATGGTCTCAAGTTGCAGTGGGGGAGGTCTAGGTTGGATATTAGGAAAACATTTTTCACTAGGAGGGTGGTGAAGCACTGGAATGGGTACCTAGGGCAGTGGTGGAATCTCCATCTTTAGAGGTTTTTAAGCTGCGGCTTGACAAAGCCCTGGCTAGGATGATTTAGCTAAGGTTAGTCCTGCTTTGAGCCAGGGGTTGGATTAGATGACCTCCTGAGGTCCCTTCCAACTCTAATCTTTTATGATTCTATGATTCTCACCCTGGCAGAAAGTATACACCTTATCTTCTTGGTTTTGCTTCCCGAGATGGCGGTTCTTCCTCTCAGGGAGAAGCCACACCCATTAAGGGTTTCCTGTGGTCATGCCAAGAGACACCCACTTTCCCAGCCAGATAGCCAAAGTAACTCTGTTACAATATTACTCAGCTTGAATAAAGGTAGTAGAATTTGGCACTAAATTAGTGGTATTAAAAACAAACCCCAGGTGGAATGAACCTGGCAGCCTCATGTCAGCACAATGCAGAAGCTGCAAGTACACCACTGCCAACCCTTGTGATTTTAGTATTTTCCTGAGAGCCCCACCTCATAAGTGACTGCACATGTCATGCTGCCTGGTGTGGCTCATGACCATGAGAGCCTATCCCAGGCACACAATCGAAAACAGGGCCGACACTTCAAGCTGGTGGTGGGTTCCGTAACTAGATTTCACAATAACAAATGTGAATGCCTGGACCAGTATAACAGTCTTAGCATGGAGTCACAGAAAGGCCCTTTAGACTCTTCAGTCTATCTTGCCACCCAGAGAAACTGGACTTACTGATAAATGGTCACTTACACTAAAAATCACACAACAATCAGATTGCTTCCAGTCCCAGGAGACCAGCCACTTACCTCCAGATCACTTGGTACCCTATATTTTATGTCAATGACAATGTCTGAAGCCAATCCTGTAATAAACAATCTAAAGATTTATTAATTAAGAAAAAGGAATGGAAGAGTTATTTACAGCTGAAAGCAAGCAAACATACATACAAATGAACTACCATCTACACGTAAATCCTAAGAGTGACTGATTATAGTGATCTGTGAATTCAAAGTGTCCCTCAAGGCAGACCCAGGAGGCAGCTCCTGTGAACTTCTGGCTTCAGTTTAGTGTCTCTGGCTCTTCAGAGTTCAAATAGCCAAAAAAATGGAAAATTTTCTTTTAACTTTCTTTCCTATATTCAGCTCGGGATGAGTTATAGGGCCTTTCAGCAATCCTTTGGATTGTAATGGTCCTTGATGACCCAGCTGATTTGATAGTCCTTCTGGATGAGTGAGGGGGCTTGATTTCTAGGCCTCAGTTCAAAAGTCCAGAGCAAACATTTTCAAAGTTACAAAGCAAAGCTTCTAGATTTTCTTATAGCGTGGAATATAGACATAACAAGTGAGATTAATGCATGCAGCAATTTGCATGCATTTCATAGAGTCTAAACACTAAATACATTCTTATTAGACTAATACCTTGTTTGAGCAAAACTAACTAATATGCAAGTGACCTGGTTTGGTCTCCAGCTACGAGGCTGTCAGTTTTTAGCTAATGTCTGCAGCCTGGGCCAGAGCTGACATCTGGCCTGCCAGCATCACAACATATCAATCTCAGCTTCCTTTTCTTTTTTAAAGTAAGTTTTGCAGCCTTCATGGTCACAATAAAAGCTTGAAACATGACCCAATTGCACCCTAAAATCTCAAGAACCAGAGAGCAAATAAAAAGATTTTAAAAATTACTTTTTATCATCAAGATTTTGAAGCCAATCTCATGATTTTGGGGGGCCTGGCTCAATTTTTGAACATTTGAAGCTGACAGGTTTTTAAAGGTAGTAGGTGCCCAGTCGGATTTTCAGAAGCACCTCTGTGCCTACTGAGTTAAGCTCCTAGCCGCTTTTGCAAATCCCACTAGGCATCTATCTGCTTTAGGCGCCTCAGTACCTTTAAAAGGTTGCAGGAAGTGGGTGACATGACCCAGTGCTGTCTAGATATGAAAGTGACATTGCTGGATTCCAGGGGTGAAGGTGTCCGCCTCAGTCAGTGATTTAATTGCCACTGTGCAGGAACTTGGAAAGTGAAGGGACAGAGTATATCAAGAGAAATTAGGAGATCCCACATGAATCCCCACCCCCTAAAAAAGAAAATTGTCCAGTAAAGATCCAGTGTCAGTTTATCACATGGTAAACCTTTCCCCATTGGACCCACCTCCATTGCCAAGTGACTCAAATATGGATGAAAAAAGTCTTTGAAGCCAGCTTGTTTATCACATAGGGTAAATGTCTGGTGTGATGTGTCACCTTCTAAGGGAATGGAAGTGCACCCCAAAGTGTCATGAGGTTAGCATCTCCTAGTTAGCAAAATATGTTTGGGATCATAGCCACTCATTGATTCATAGTTGGATGTCACAACAACCTCCATCACTTTGTGGAAGCTCCAGTAAAACAAGCATGTAAAGCTAAGGCCATCATCTCTGCCTATTGATTTATTGACATCAATTGTTTGCTCTCCCTTCCCCAAACTCTTCAGATATGAAGCAAATGGCACCAACCGCCCCCCCCCGCAACTGCAAATCAGGCTCTTGTATATCATTTTCATATTTACTTCTACTCCAGACTCATTTAGAATAAACACAATCACCAGTTTAGGGTAAAATATATACTTAGCTGAACAATGAGACTGGGGAAATGGAAGCAGAAAGAAACAATATACGATTCTGGCTTTCCAAAGCAGAACCCTGACCCTAGGTGTTTACCAAGAATATTTTTATAGTTTAGATGGATAATATCAATGTTTATTTTTAAGAATTTTTTATTTGTATCAATTTAAATTTTCCCAGTTGCACAAAATTATGTGTTTTAAGCTTTTTCATTTTTTTAGCCTTTTAAATTTTCACAATCATAGGAAATAATGAGGGAACAGACTATTTAATGACAGTAGCCATTGCAATTCAAAAAGATAAAGCATTATAACGACTAAAACGAAAAAATCATATTTCAAATGATACAAAGTAAATATCCTTAAATCAAACTCTATCAAGCAGCTTTTTTTCTTCCTTTGCCTATCTGTATATTTCTGTTACTGATGGGAATATTTTTTGTCAATGTGTGTGTGTGTATGTACTGTGAAATCGATATTTACCAACATTGGTTGATAAAAAAAATCTGATCCAAGCCTAAATAGTTTAATCTCTTCCTATTTATCTTTATTGCTTCTAGGCCAAGACAGTTCAGTGAGTGTGCACCATGTGGGGAAAAAAAAGGGGGGGGAGGGGAAGGAATGCCAGCATGGTACTTTGACTCATTCTAGGACCGACGCCTTATTCTTTTATGGCTCACAAACCAAGATAGTCCTGCTTCTGATCAAAATGGAATACATTTCATAGGAATACATTGCACAGGACATATATGTGTATCCACTGTTCCCACCAGACACAATTTTCATAGCATTGCCATAAGCTATTGAGTCTTTTTCCCTTCCTATAATCATTGCTGACATTTGCTTCAACAGCATAAAGAGTATTGCGATAGCTGGGGGTGGATGGTATTCTTGTTTTTAAGTTCAACAGAGAAAGGAGAGAATTTATTCTGACTCGCTTCCTCGTCTCAGGTGGCACTGTTTGTTTTATTGTATTGTTTTTCCGACAAGTTATTTTGAATAAGCAGAGCCGCCGTTTCTGTTGCTACATCCTCAACTTACAGCTTCTTAGACTCCTTTGATGTTCCTCATGGTTGTTTCTCAGTTTCCCTTTTCTTCTGAGATATCTCTGGTCCTTGTTTCGTTATGCGGAGTCACGCAGAAGACAGAGTGATGTGCTTGTGGTGCAATGATGAAACTGGTACAGAATCTGCACTGTCTGTAGTGGTTTATTATTGCTGCCAGTGAAAAAGAAACCTAAACCAGGCCGGCTCAGCCTGCTGTGAATCAATATTTTACAGGTAGTGTACTTTGAAGAGATGACACAAAGCCAGACTTAGGTGGAGGAAAGGGAGGGAAGAGACTGAGCAAGAGAATTTATCCTGACATGCTTTGACAGACTTTTCCAGCAAAGATGAGGGAAAACAAGCCGCAAGTGCGGCTGCCGCTGCTTTGTCACAAAGCAAGCCTGAATCCTTTACAAATGGTATTATTCCCCTTTTGCTTTCTCCACAACTGCTCCACACAAGGGTGAGGCAGGCTGTATTAGTGAGACAAATTATATAGCTTTTTCCCTGG
>ML675604.1:61500732-61538787 GCA_007922155.1 Mesoclemmys tuberculata | reverse complement strand
CTCACTTCGGTGTCCATCTCGTTACGTGAGCCAGAAATCTTGCTACAAGGGGGGAAAAGAAACAGCGATTCAACTCAGCACACACACAACCCTGTTCTTTGGAATTGCAATAGAAGGACAGAACAGCAACACCCCCACAATGGGGTACATCAGAGTCCCAGTCTCCGTGCAGCAGAGGAAACATTAGGGAGGGGAAGATATATTTGACGTCCCAGTCTTTCCTTCCTATCATCTGGGGCTCTATGCAAAGCTTGATTTTTATTCATTTACTTATTTTGGTGCGGTTGGTTGGGCCATTCTTCATTAATTATCAGTGCACAACTGGCCGGTTTCCTAACACACCGTATGGTTCTATGGCATCTAGCTACTCGACACTGGCTGCCAGTTTACTTCCATGTGCAATTCAAGGCATCAGTTACAACCTGCAAATCCCTGGTTCTATCAGAAAATGGTCTCTCCTTGCCTGCCTCATCTCTACGTCTGCATTTAGCCAGGATACTTTGGCTGCTGCTCCTAAGGATGGAGCCTGCAGAAACAGGGCCCGTTTCAATGGCAACCCTCCAACTCCAGAATTCCCTGCCATCACAAGAAAGTTTGGCCGAATCCAAAAAGGGACTCGGGCCTTGCAACGTCTTGCAATGCCTAACTTCTAGGGGTCTAGAAAAATCACAGAACAACATTGCAATACACAAAGCCTGAGTGAGGTGTCTAGGCTCCCCGTACAACAAATGGGGAGATGTAAGGGCATAAAACTGTGACCCACAACAGCCTGCACTCTAGGTGGGGAGCCATCAAAGCTAGTTTATGAGAGATACCAAAGATGTTGTATGTCCTAAGCCCCTCCCATCTCATGGTGATAGATGCTTAAGTCCAGGCTGCAGGAAGGCATGTTTCTTTGCTAGCAATCTTCAACCAGGAACCTGTCTCCTGGAGTCAGGCAATTTAGGTATCTAAGTCATCTCTTGTGAGAATAAGTTAGATTCTGGCCTTGTGTCACAGAAAAAGGTGGGGAGGAAAGGAGGGTTGCAATGCCCACCTTATAACTCTTAGTTCACTGGTTACAGCACTCACCTGGGATGTGACACAATCCCCCCTCCCTGGCAGAGGGGGACAAAAACACTGAGATTCCCCAGTTCCAATCCCAGGCAAGTGCTCTAAGCACTGAACAATGGGATATTCTGTTGTGGGCTCCCTCAGTCTCTCCTGTGGAAACTGTCCCACTGTACATAAATAGTTAAACAGTCACTGGAGCAGGGGGACTGCACCCTGGATCCACCTCCGAGGTGGATGCTTTAATTACCAGGCTAGAGTTAGTCTCTCTTTGGCTCAATGACTCTTTCAGTATTTATACACAGTGGAACATCTTCAACAAGAGAGAATGATGGACTCTCCCCTCTCTCTCTCTCCCCCCCCTCCTACCACACACACACACAGCAGAATATCCTGAGCTCAGTGGTTAGTGCACACTGTTGAAAGTTGGGAGACCTTTCTTCAAATCCCCTCACCCCATCAGGCAGAGAGGGTGAATTGAACCTGGGCAAATGCTCTGACAACTGAGCTAAAAGTCTTAAGACAGGCTTCACACCACCACCACCCAGATTTTGAATAGGCCCTCATCCTGATCCAATCTGAGCACAGTACTGCCTCCGGCTCTGCAGACGAGATAGGTATTTGCCCACCTATCTTTCCCAAGTTTGTGAATTGCTCCTGGACTTAGGTGGTAGATAGATATCTGGACACCTAGAATGAGTCAGCAGTGCACATGACCACAGGCAGAAACAGTTTCTGAGGGAACTTTTACACTGAAAACTGGTGGGTAGGTGCCTCAGTACCCTTTAAGGATCTGGACCTTTGAGCCTGCAATAGGTCTCTTTTACAATACCCTGTAAAATGCAAGATGATAGGTACCCAAAATATAGAATTCTTTCACATGTATACTATTAGTATTCCCTGGTTAATATTTCTGGTCCTTCCAGGGTGTTGGTGCAGCTGCTGTAAAATGTCACAGAGTATATGCACCTTAATTTGGGGGTTCTCATCTAAATTTTATAGTGTGCACAATAAAAAAACTCATCATTTTTAAACCAAAATTTGGGGTCCTTTTTATTTGTCTTATGGATTCTGGGTCCTCAGAACACTTGGTTCATATTTTCAAATTTTCATCCATAATCATGAGGGCTAGCAATGTATTTTATTTATATAAAAAAAGAAGGCTAAGATTCTTATGCGCTTTCTTGATTCCAGTAGCTGAAACACTTAAAGAAAAAATATTGAACTGGATGAGACTCACAATAAGATCACAAAAATTGACAACACCGAGTGTACTCAGATGCCATGGTGACAGGAGCCTTGTGAGTGCATATGATAATGTTGCACTGAAATTAGCAAAGAAGTCAAAACAAGGAAATAGCTTGTTTATAGCATGTAGATCAACCTCTAACCAGAATAGGAAGTGTAGTGTCCTTACCTTGATATTCATTAACACAGAGACCATAAATTGTGAACTTTTGACTAGCACACCAGCATTTATGTTTTATGTTGAAATTTGAATAAAGCAAAGCTTTCTAAAAGGAACTAGAATCATATTTCTCAACCTTTGTGGAGTGGTGTCCAAAATGAGAAACACAGTGGTGAGATTTAGTATAGCAGGAAGTCCCAAGGGATAGAGAAATAACTTTGTAAAGGTAACAAAGTCTGCCCATAGTTTTACCACAAGAAGGGTAAATTTCTGAAGTTAATATTTCACAGAAATAAAGTAATGGTTCTGCACCTGTAAGGGACAGAGAAAATCTGACATCAAAATAAGGAACTTCCCCTAATAATGATAGACAAGTTACAAATCAATGTCATTAAAAGTTGTTCATTACCTTTAGTGAGAACTCTATGGCACAAAATATTAGTAGTTATAGACCCACTAGCAACAGACAGTAGCAAGAGCAGAAGGTCAGGAGTACTTCAACTATTGTCACTCAGTTCTGGACAACAGAGTGGCGGCTATCCAGTTTATCACACTGAGTGAAACATGTAGGATTGCCTGCCCTAAAGCAGGTGGTGTATGTGTGCATTCGGTGCAAGGAACTCCTGACCCTCAGAGACCATATACGGACTTTGGAGACCAGGGTTGCTCAACTGGAGGAGGTAAAGGACATAGAGAGGTGCAAAGATGAGACTTTCCAGAACACAGTAGAACGGTCCCATGCCCAATATGACAGCCTCTGTACTGCTGAAGAGGATGAAAGTCTCAAGGAAGAAGAATCTCAAACTGGAGTGGAGGGAAATGATCCCATAGTTGGGACCCTTCTTCCAGATGATGTCATGGTATCCTATCGCAGTGAGGATACCTCTCTGGGGCAAGAAACCCCAGTTTTTAGGAAAAGACAGGTAATAGTAAGGGGGTATTCGATCATTAGAAACATAGATAGCTGTGTTTATGATGACTGGAAGAACTGCACAGTTACTTGCCTGAGGAGTACAAAGGTTGCAGATCTCTCGAGACATCTAGACAGACTTATGTGGAGTGCTGGGGAGGAGCCAGTGGTCGTGGTACATGTAGGTACCAATGACATAGGGAAGGATAGGAGAGAGGTCCTGGAGGCCAAATTTAGGCTGCTAGGTAAAAGATTGAAGTCCAGGACCTCCATGGCAGCATTCTCTGAAATGCGTCCAGTTCCACATGCAGGGCCAGTTAGACAGGAAGAACGGCACGGTTTCAATGTGCAAATGAGACAATGGTGTAGGGAGGAAAGGTTTAGATTTATTAAGAACTGGGGAACCTTTTGGGAAACGGGAACACTATATAGGAAGGATAGACTTTACCTAAACCAATATGGAACCAGACTGCTGGCATGTGAAATTATAAAGGTAGTAGAGCAGTTTTTAAACTAAGGGCTGGGGGAAAGCAGGCAAGTGCAGAGAAGCACCTGGTTCAGACAAAGACACCCCTTGGGGAGGATCTATTAATTCTCTATATCCTAGTAAGGAGGAGAGGATGGAAGAGGATAAAATATGGGTAAGATCTGATGAGAAACAGTCAAATGTAAAAGAGTTCCATTCAAATACATCACTTAATGGCAGACAGCTAAAAAGTGACCATTTTTAAGTGCTTATATACAAATGCTAGAAGTCTAAATACTAAGATGTGTGATCTTGAGTGCCTCGTATAAAACGAGGATATTGATGTAATAGGCATCACAGAAACTTGGTGGAATGAGAATAATCAATGGGACACAGTAATACCTGGGTACAAAATATATCGGAAGGAGAGAATAGGTTGTACCAGTGGAGCAGTGAAATGAACCAAATGAGCAAAACTGTTCCATACTTGAATAAAAAGAATATGGCTGTAAGGATATATTACCAACTACCTGACCAGGATGATGATAGCGACTGTGAAATGCTCAGGGAGATTAGAGAGGCTATAAAAATAAAAAACTCAATAATAATGGGAGATTACAACTATCTCTATATTGACTGGGTACATGTCACCTCAGGATGGCATGCAGAAGTAAAGTCTCTTGACACCTTAAATGACTGCTTCTTGGCACAGCTTGTCCTGAAATTCGCAAGAGGAGAGGCAATGCTTGATAGTTCTAAGTAGAGCACAGGATTTAGTCCAAGAGGTGAATATAGCTGAACTACTTGGTAATAGTGACCATAATAAAATAAATAAAATGTAATATCTCTGAGGAGGGGTGGGGAGGAATACCAAAGCAGCTCACCATGGTAGTATTTAATTTCAGAAAACAGAACTACACAAAAATGAGGAAGCTAGTAAAACAGAAATTAAAAGGTACAGTGCCAAAAGTGAAATCCCTGCAAGCTGCATGGAAAGACACCATACTTTTTAAAGACACCATAATAGACATCATAATCTAAATGTGGACTCCAAATTAAAAAAACAGAGTAAGAGGACCAAAAAATGCCACGGTGGCTAAACAATAAAATAAAAGAAGCAGTTTGAGGCAAAAAGGCATCCTTTCAAAAGTGGAAATTAAATCCTATTGAAAAAAACAGAAAGGAGCATAAGCTCTGGCATGTGAAATGTAAAAATATAATTAGGAAGGTCAAAAAAGAATTTGAAGAACAGCTAGTCAAAGACTCAAAGTAATAGCAAAATAATTTTTAAGTACAACAGAAGCAGGAAGCCTGCTAAACAACCAATGGTGCCATTGGACAGTCGAGATGCTAAAGGAGCACTAATGGAAGATAAGGTTATTGCGGAGAAACTCAATGAATTCTTTGCATCTGTCGTCATGGCTGAGGATATGAGGGAGATTCCAAACCTGAACCATTCTTTTTAGCTGATAAATCTGAGGAACCGTCCCAGATTGAGGTGTCATTGAGGAGGTTTTGGAACAAATTGATAAATTAAACAGTAATAAGTCACCAGGACCAGATAATATCCACCCAAGAATTCTGAAGGGACTCAAATGTGAAAATTGCAGAACTAATAACTGTGGTCTGTAACCTACAATTTAAATTAGCTTCTGTACCAGATGACTGGAGGATAGCTAATGTGACACCAACTTTTAAAAAAGTTTCCAGAGTTGATCCTGGCAATTACAAGCTAGTAAGTCTAAACTTCAATATCAGGCAAATTGGTTGAAACTATAGTAAAGAACAGATTTATCAAACACACACATGAATATGACTTGTTGGGGAAGAGTCAACATGGTTTCTGTAATGGGAAATCATGCCTCACCAATCTACTAAAATTATTTGAGCGGGTCAACAAGCATATGGACACGGGTGATCCAGTGGATATAGTGGTCTTAGATTTTCAGAAAGCCTTTGACAAGGTCCCTCACAAAAGGCTCTTAAGCAAAGAAAGCAGTCATGGTATTAGAGAGAAGGTCCTCTCCTGGGTCAGTAACTGCTTAAAAGATAGGAAGCAAAGGCTAGTCAGTTTTCAGAATGGAGAGAGGTAAATAGTGGTGTCCCCCTGGGGTCTGTACTGAGACCAGTACTGTTCAACATATTCAAAAATGATCTGAAACAGGGGTAAACAGTGAAGTGGCAAAATTTGCAGATGATACAAAACCACTCAAGATAGTTAAGTCCAAAACAGACTGCGATGAGTTAAAAGGGATCTCATGAAACTGGGTGACTGAACAACAAAATGGCAGATGAAATTCAATGTTGATAAATGCAAAGTAATGCACACTGAAAAACATAATCCCAACTATGCATATAAAATGATGGGGTCTAACTTAGCTGTTATCACCCAAAGAAAGAGATCTTGGAGTCATTGTGGATAGTTCTCTGAAAATATCCATTCAAAGTGCAGCAGGAGTCAAAAAGCTAACAGAATGTTGGGAATCATTAGGAAAGATCATAAGACAGAAAATATGTATTACCTCTTTATAAATACATGGTATGCTCACATATTGAATACTGGGTGCAGATCTGGTTTTCCCATCTCAGAAAAGATATACTGGAATTGGAAAAGGTATAGAAAAGGGCAACAAAATAATGAGGGGTATAGAATAGCTTTCATAGGAGGAGAGATTAATGAGACTAGGACTTTTCAGCTTGGAAAAGAGACGACTAAGAGGAGACATGATAGAGGTCTATAAAATCGTGACTGGTGTGGAGAAAGTAAATAAGGAAGTGTTATTTACTCCTTCTCATAAACCAAAGACAAGGGGCCACCAAATCAAATTAGTAGGCAGCAAATTTAAAATGAACAAAAGGAAGTATTTCTTCACACAATGCACAATCAATCTGTGGTACTCCTTGCCAGAGGATGTGGTGAAGGCCAAGACTATAAAGGGGTTAAAAAAAGAACTAGATAAGTTCATGGTCTATCAATGGCTATTAGCCAGGATAGGCAGGGATTGGTGTTTGCCAGAGACTGGGAATTGCTGACAGGATGGATCACTTGATGATTACTTGTTCTATTCATTCCCTCTGAAGCACCTGGCATTGGCCACTCTCAGAAGACAGAATACTGAGCTAGATGGACCATTGGTCTGACCCAGTATGGCCATTCTTATGGACTTCTAGGGTGATGTGGAATTTTTAAGAGATTGCTATACAAGGTGGATGTCAGTGCCGATCTCCCAAATTTATTCATGAACTAGCTGAACTGCACTTGCGTTTGAGGCATTCTTTCTAAAGGAGACATCAGATCTTTTGTTCTAAAATCCTTATCTTTAAAATTTGTATAACATGACCAATGGTTCAAAGACACACTGTGATGATAGTTATTAGCAATAACACATGAACTCTACAAAGTAATTTTGGTCAGATATAAAAGGATTATTTGATTTGATCACAGAGAATTATAAACCAAATTACTTCCAATACAAGAGATATTATCAGTGATCTCCATGGCCTCACCAACTCATTTAAAAATTATTTTGCAAATTTGAATAATGGAAAGTGAAACAATATAGATTTTTTCCTCTCCAAAATGTATAGATGAAAAGATCCTTAATCCAACTGTGTGTACCTAGAATAATAACTGATCCAGGCTTACTTTTAAATCTGCACTTGCTGATGAGGTTGATAATGAGCTGACATAAATTAGAGTAAATAAAACTCATGAGACCTATAACCTGGAACCTCAGTGTATTGGAATTGAGGTCTTGATTAATGCTTAAATTACAACTCTATCATTATAGATACTGAATACAAACAATGTAGGAGAATACTGCAATACATTCATTGTAAAATGGATGTTGAGATATCACATACAAAAATGGATCCAATCACTGCTCTCTATTAGTTTGACTCAATTTATTAAATGATATGAATGCAATCATACATAAAATACATGACCCACCTAAGCAACCCCTGGATGGGTCTGGTCTGCAACTTGTTTCACTGCCTGTATATTTCCCTTACAGAAAAGTATCGAGCATGCAGGAAGCATATTTTGATGGAAGAAACATGTTTGAACCACATATACTGCTTGCCTCTGTTTCTGAAAGAGAACAGTCTGAGCTATGAGATAGTTCAATCACCTTTCCCATTCAATTCTTCATTTACCTAATGAAAGAGTCTGCAACATCCTCATTTTGTATGTGTTTTTGTGATCGACACTAGGAAGTGTACCGAGACCACTAAGTTATTTTAGAGGCTCTTGTGAAGTAAATTAGCAGTTTCAATTTAGTTCTTAGTGGTCATTATTAATAATGACATATTGTCATACTTAGCTCTTATACAGTGCTTTTCATAAGTAGATCTCAAAGCGCTTTATCCCCATGTTACTGATTGGAAAATTGAGGCACAGTGACTTGAAGAGAATTGCCCAAAGTCACCCACCAGATGAGTAGCAGAACTAGAATACGGATCATCTAAGGCCAGATCCAGGGCTCTAACCATGAGGAAGGCAATACTGCACCACTATTTCCCATTTATTAGGGAAGTGAAGGATTGAATGGGCATAGAAATATGTATGATGAACTGTGATGAGAAAAAGGTCTTACTCAAATGTCCTTTCCAACTCCAAATCCATTTCGTATATAATCTACAAGGCGGACAGGCACTGATATACAGATTTTATACCATTCTGAATAGGGAATTTCACGCACTATTATCCCTGTTTTAACTAACACATTGTCCTTTGTATGTATACATGCTTTATGCCCAGTACCCAGGCACCCAGGTAATAATTATTGCCCAGCTACCCACATCGATTTTTATACCTGCTTGCACATGCAGAATAGTTGCACACGGATTCTCACATTATTGAGAAAGTAAAAATTTCCAATGTACCAGCTCTCTCCGTCTCTCTCCTTAATGTTTTGACTGTAAATCTTTCACTTATAGATTGCTGGTCCTCACTTCTCACCAAACCTGGCATCTGCTGGACTGTAAACACAGCAACCTGTTTCTAGACAGAGACCTATTTCTGGAGTTCACAGTGGCTTTTAGTTAGTAGTTGATTAGTTATTTTCCATTGCAGTTAAAGGTTTACTTATTATAGGATTTCCATCCTGTATAATGTAATATAGCAGTGTGAAAATCTAGTACCTCAGTACAATTATCTGATATTATCATATATTGGATACCCAATATGTAATGTACATAAAATACTTTCCCCTTAGTCTGGCCTACTGATTTTAGAAGTTGTATTTTGAAATCTTGGCACATTTTCATAATTAAATCTCAATTGTGGAAGTTAAAAGTTAAAAACTGAACTGTACAAAAATTAATTTGCAAACTAATCAGAAGGATCTCTTACCCAACTGAACTTGCTATCATTTCTTAATATGTTATTAATTTTTCATCTGTTCCTATTACTCTAATGAAACTATGGATCACTGGTACATTTGGTCACAATATTACAGACAGGAAGAGGATGAACTCTGCTACATTTGATGATATGTCATTAAAGAAAATTCCAATAATTCTTCCCCTAATCTTCTAATCAAGAGTCCCCACAACTTTCTTTACCTCAGTTGTAACCCAGTGTCTCATTTCTTTCTTGTGTAATTGGGAGAGCACAAGGAACATTCCATATTCTTGTACCCACTGTGTAAAAAAACCAGGCTCAACAGCAGTTCCAGCTCTCTTCTAAGTAGATAGATAGATACTTGGAAATATCCGCATGGGCAGTAAATAGCCCCAAGGAGGTCAAGGTGGAGATATAACCCCATGCTTCCCCTGGACCTATTAATAAAGGGAAGTGTACGCTATATATTTCTAAGGGAAAGCACACAGAGTACATTGAATAGCAAATATGGCAGGCGACCAGCTTGGCTTAACAATGAAATCTTCAGTGAGCTTAAATATGAAAAGGAAGCTTACAAGAAGTGGAAGCTTGGACAGATGAGGAGTATAAAAATACTACTAAGCATGCAGAAGTGAAATCAGAAGGGCCAAAGCATAACTGGAGTTACTACTAGCAAGGGATGTGAAGGGTAACAAGAAAGGTTTCTATAGGTATGTTAGTAACGAGAAAAGATCAGGGAAAATTGTGGGCCCCTTAATGAATGGGGGAGGCAAGCTGGTGACAGGCTGTGGAGAAAGCTGAAGTACTCAATGCTTTTATTGCCTCTGTCTTCACAGACAAGCTCAGCTCCCAGACTACTGCACAGAACAGCACAGAATGGGGGTAGGTGAGCAGCCCTCAGTGGTGAAAGAACAGGTTCAGGACTATTTAGAAAAGCTGGACATACACAAATCCATGAGGCCAATGCAATGCCTCTGAGGGTGCTGATGGAGTTCGCTGAAGTGATTACAGAGCCACTGGCCATTATCTTTGACAACTCATGGTGATTGGGAGAGGTCCCATCCGATTGGAAAAAGACAAATACAGTGCCCATCTTCAAAAAAATGAAAAAGGAGGATCTGGAGAACTACAGACCGGTCAGCCTCACCTCAGTCCCTGGAAAAATCAAGGAGCAGTACTCAGAGAATCCATTTTCAGGCAGTTGGCAGAGAAGAAGGTGATCAGGAACAGTCAGCATGGATTCACCAAGGTCAAGTCATGCCTGACCAATCTAACTGCCTTCTATAATGAGATGACTGGCTCTGTGGACGTGGGGAAAGTGGTGGATGTGATATACCTTTACTTTAGCAAAGCTTTTGATACGTCTCCCTCAGTATTCTTGCCAGCAAGTTAAGGAAGTTTGGGTTAGATGAACAAACAATATGGTTGATAAAAAGCTGGCTAGATCATCAGGCTCAACAGCTAGTGATCAACATCTGGATGTCTAGTTGGCAGCTGGTAACAAGCATCGTGCCTCAGGGGTCAAACCTGGGGGTGGTTCTGTTCAACATCTTCATTAATGATCTGGAGGATGGAGTGGATTGCACCCTCAGCGAGTTTGCAGATGATACTAAGCTGGGGGGAGTGGTAGATATACTGAAGGGTAAGGATAATATACAGAATGACCTAGACAAATTGGAGGATTGGGCCAAAAGAAATCTGATGAGGTTCAGCAAGGACAAGTGCAGAGTCCTGCACTTAGGACGGAAGAATACCATGCACTACTACAGACGGGACTCACTAGCTAGGCAGCAGTTCTGCAGAAAACAGCAGTTCTGCAGGGGTTACAGTGGACAAGAAGCTGGATATGAGCCAACAGTGTGCCCTGGTTGCCAAGAAGGCTAATGGCATATTGGGCTGCATTAGTAGGAGCATTGCCAGCAGATCAAGGGAAGTGATTATTCCCTGCTATTCGGCACTGTTGAGGCCACATTTGGAGTATGGTCTCCAGTTTTGGGCTGCCCACTACAGGAAGGATGTGCACAAATTGGAGAGAGTTCAGAGGATGGCAACAAAAATGGTTGGGGGCTGGAGCACATGACTTATGAGGAGAGGCTGAAGGAACTAGGTTTGTTTAGTCTGCAGAAGAGATGAGTGAGGGGGGATTTGATAGCAACCTTCAACTACCTAAAGGGGGTTCCAGGGAGGATGGGGCAAGGCTGTTCTCAGTGGTGGCAGATGACAGAATAAGAAGCAATGGTCTCAAGTTACAATGGGGGAGGTCTAAGTTGGATATTAGGAAAATCTTTTTTACTAGGAGGGTGGTGAAGCACCTAGGGAGGTGGTGGAATCTCCATCCTTAGAGATCTTTAAGGTCTGGCTTGATAAAGCTCTACCTGGGATGATTTAGTTGGGGTTAGTCCTGCTTTGAGCAGGGGGCTGGACTAGATGACCTCCTGAGACCGCTTCCAATGCTAACGTTCTATGAATCTATGGTAGTGAGGTCTGGCAGGCATTGCCTCTAGCTAAAACCAAAGTAAGCCTGCACCCTAATGGACCAGTCTGGCCCTTCCAGGGTATGGGTTCAGTGCTGTAAATATCTCCTGCCCCAAAGGCAGTGCTTTATCACCATGTATGCTCCTAATGAAGCCAATGGAACTGCTCCAGATAATAAGAATTACACCCAATAGTAAAGGTTTTCAGGATCAGGCCCTAAGTTTGTAAAGCCCAACATCAATTTACAATACTATCTACATTATTTTTAACTACTAAACCCATATTTATCTTTGGTTACTGAGAAAACAGATGATCTGTAAAGGGTACCTCTGAAAGCTCAGCCAATAGGTGGTATTCCGTCTTACCTCACTTGCCTAGCCAAACAAAAGGAACAGATGTCAGTTTTTCACTCTCAGTCCCCTGGGTGTTCTTCTCTTCCTGTATATGGCCTTTATTTGGTGGTAAGAAATGATTTGTTACGTACAATTTCACCTTTAAAATCAAAGGAAATTTGCTGGGACGTGAAAGACTTGATCTCCATGAATAATATTGTTGTATGATTTTAGCTCTGACACTGAAAAAACTGGGTATTAAAAAAGGAGAACTAGAATAATTACAGTTTTACAGAAGTAAGATTATATTATACACATCTCTGACGCTCACATCACTGTTACACTTAACATTACCTTTCAAAGCAGTTGTAAACATATCAACGTATCTGTTCAATTGTACAATGCTAGGAAGAAAGAGTGCTTTAGATTCTGAAAGGAATCAACTTTTAAATGGCTAAGACAGTTTTATGAGTCTTTCCCTGTCTACAAGATAAGGTATATAAACCATTCTCATTCATGTGTCTGTATTTTCAGAACGCGAACAGACGGTTTCCTTTCTATATATTGACGACTGCTTATGAGGCTGGCACCTTTTGTGCAGTATAATAGGTAACACATCTGCAATGTTGTTCTCAAATCCAGGAAATGCAGCTGTTAGAATTACACTTTTCCTGCTTTAAAGCCATCAACTGGTTGCAAGGCTTGTGAATATTGTTAAAGAGTAAGCTTCCCTCATCCCTGCTTCTGAACCATGAAACAAGACCAACGAAAAATAATTTCCAGACACACTGCTCATACATTTTCGTAACAGTCCCACGTTAAATGAAGCACAGTGATATAAAAGTTGCATAGTCATTATAGCCCGAACACCAGATACTTCTTAACCACTCTAAAATCAGGTTCCCATTAGACAAAACTGGATCCATACCCATATTATATAGATATAGACACAGGAAGATTTGGAACCCAGTCCTTCCCCCTTGAAGTCAATGGGAGATTTGCCTTTGACTTTAATAGAAGCAGGAGTGGGTCCATGGTTGATTATTATTGTACATATTCCATATAATTTTACATGCATATATTTGAACTGTTCATAATATTGGCCGAGGCAAGGTACAGCCAGGGAATACATACATACCTACATACATACACCAATTACAGGGAAGGAGGGGAAAATATATATATACATCCATCCCAGACAACTCCCTGGAACCCTATGAGATTGCTAGTAGGAACACCAGGCAATAAAGGGCAGAAAAATAGTCAGCCACATTGACTCAGCATCCAAGAAAGCAAGTAAACTCCTGTATTAAAGATCAGAGGTCTAATCTAATCGAACCTATCATAAATCTAATCTAATCTGACCTCACATTTGGAACATACCACACTCAACATTCTAGCACCTTACAAAGACAATTACAACACAAAATAGAGACTTGCACGTGGTTTGCTAACCCAGACATTCCCCTGTCATGTTCATCTAGCACAGGAATCTCTTCAATAATGTGTTATCTTGTCGATAGACTGTATTTAGGCATTTTGGAATAGGGGAATTTTTCTCCTGTGAAGAATGTGGGAGATAATGGTATTATTTTATAACTATTATGTGTACCTCTGTATATTTGATTGTTATGCTGTTTGCTATGTGGGTTCAAAGGGTTCAAAGTCATGCCAAAGCTTACCACATGTTCCAGGAAGGCAAATATGATTTTCAGTAATGCAGCCAACAGTATTTAGTTGACAATACAGGTGTCAAGGCCTTTGCAGTTTGACTGACCAAGCTGGGTACACCACCGCTTACTTTGGAACAGAGAAGGGGCCCCTCAGATGAGAAGTCTCATGCAAAAACTTTGGAACTGTTGAAAAACAAAACAAAACACAGCCCTGATATGCAGAGAAAGAGATACAGGATCTGCAGGAAAGCAGATAGAAACCCAGTCCCCAGAAGTCAGGATACTTGGGATAAATTGGGTCTGCCTACATCTCAAGGGGAAAAGGGAGATGCTAAGCTTTAAGACAGACATATGCATATAGGCCATTTGTTGTTTTAACCCTTTCTTCTCTGATTGCTATGCTCCTATGGATAAATATGTATTTTGTTTTGAAGAAACTGTTCTGAGTCCCTGCATTCACCAACTGGTCACACCTCCAGAAGGAAAGTCTCTTGCAGGAGTCAAACCCAGCTGGAAACGCAGCTGATAAAGGAGACCCCCTCTGTTTTCAAGTAGAAGAGGGAAAGCACTTTAACCTATGAATTTGATCACCCACAATTCAACAAAAGTCAGTAGTAGCTTGATCTGCACCTCTGAAAATGAGGCTAAGGGGTGGTGGTAGAGAGAACAGATTCGTCTTTGCACTGTGGCAACTTTGCACCAGTTACATTGGTGCAAAGTGATTCCATAGACCTACCAATTAAATTTTCCAGTGCATCAGGCCCCCCTGCAAACTGCACCTTTGCAGCAGCTCTCAGCACAAGGGACATTCTGGAAGAATGGTGGGTATGGGCTGGAGGAGGGAGGATATAGATCAAGGGTAGAAGGTAGTGTTGGTCATAATGTTCTTATTGTGCAGTGAGTTTGTGCTCTAAGGGATGCCATTGTCTGTGCCAAACTGGCCCCTGGTGACCAGAACAAATCTGCCCAGAGTTAGGAACCCAAAAATTCAGACACTGAATATTAGTGGACACTAAAGAAAACATTGGCCTGGATTATTTACCCAAACCCACACAGTGCATTAGGAGCAGAACCAGGATTAGAACACCAGGAATTCTTTCTTCCCCTTCCTGTGCTCAGATCTCAAAAGGTGGCTGCCTCTAATGAACTTTGCTGTTATCTATTGAGCCTCGTGCCCTTACATCCTTAACAAAAATAGTGTATTATTTCATAATTTCTAGAACTTCACAACAAGCTCTGGTTTTTCAACACCAGCCTTTAATTAAATGTTTAAAAAATCCATTTAAATCACTTGTACAAGCCTTAGTACACCAGGTAGGTAAGATGCATGGTTATGGTACCCCAGATATCAGCTTTCTATGGCACTGTTTGTCCCTCATTAGTAAACATTTTCTTTAAATTATCTTGGCTACTCATTAAATATTATCAGCTACTTAGAACCAAAAGGATAATGATGAGTTTAATGAAGCGTGTACCAGCTTGCTCAAGTCTAACGTTTGTTTCTCTGCTGGGACTCCATTTTACTTTGCACTTATCCTTCAGCAAAGCTACTCTACAAAGTCACTTTGGCAATAAGAAGTATTTAATTAGATTAATGAATTTTTATCACCTCTCCTAGGGATTAGGCTTGTTAAATCTTGGCGACCAAAGAACAACAGATTTTTTATTACTGAATGTTTAGGGATGTATTATTGGTTGTGTTGCTGTGACAGTCCCTGTAAGTCAGGCTGCTCTGGGCAGTTCTACCTTACATATCCCTCGGTAGGCGAGGGATATTTGGCAGGGACAACTGGCGCCTTCAGTTAAATCACAAAAATCAAAATGCAAATGAAGGTATGAGTACTCCAGACAGGGCTTCCAGCACCTGACTTTATTCCAAAGTTTTCTGACTTTTAGTTCCATAGGAGAATTAATGAATGGGTTCTTCACTGGTCCTTTGAAAAGTAAAAATAGTACTAATCCTATGGATTTGGTTTAGCATACCATCTGAAGGCCAGGGGTATTGCAAGAGCTGATAAGATAATTTACTATTATTTGCATTATCGTAACACTTAGGAGTCATAGACCAGGATCCCACTTTGCTAGGCACTGAACAAACACAGAACAAAATGATGGTCTCGGCCCCAAAGAATTTACAATCTAAATAATGTACAACATCAATCTAGATCTACGGTCCTCAACCCACAGGCCACTTGTGACCCAGTCAGCACACAGCTGCGGCCTATGTGACATCCTCTTGGCCACACAGGCAGTTGAGAGCTGCATATGTGGCCTACACTGGGAAATAGGTTGAGAACCACGGCTGTAGATGCACAAGATGAACACAGGGAGCATATTTCATTATGATATGCCGCCTGTCATTGGTGGGTCATTTACAGTCTGTAAAAATGCTTTGGGATCAAGCAAATATACAGTGTTGTATTGTACTGATCTTAATACTTAGCTCAAACATACTGCTTTGTATTTTCAAAATACTTTATGAATATTAACTAATCCTCCAAACATTCCTGTAGAGTGGATATATGAGTTATTAGGTCTGTGCAAATAATTCATCGAGAAATCTGAACCCACCCCAAAACAAGTGAACCTCTGCCAGAGTTTAGGAACGGGGCATAAATCTGGGCTGATGTGTCTCACAAATGGAATTTACGGGGAATTGCTTGCACAATACAAACCTTGGACCACTTGCTCAGGTCTAATTATTTTTCCCATTTTACAGATGAGGAAATTTAGGTTATAATTTGTAGAAGGAGATTTTCAAAAGTGCCAAAGGAATTTAGGATCATATGTTCCATTGAAAGCCAGCGGAATCTGTGCTTCTAAGTGACTTGGGCACTTTTGAAAATCACCCTCTCAGTGACTTGCCTAAGGTAACAGAAAGAGTTGGTGTTAGCACTGGGTTTAGGATTCAAAGGTTCCTGGCTTCCACTCCTGTACTCCCACCTTGTCAATTATAATTATCACTCTACATTTCCCACTCCTATTTCCTTTCTCAACATTGCCCAGTACCTACCAATGAAAGCTAAATACAGCACTGGATGTTTCCCTGCCAGACTCTGTACTACTGATACTGTAACTCATACACTAGTCTTCTCCACCTGTAGTCAGCCATTAGTAGGAAACATTGTCTCTTTCTTGAGTGACTTAAGAGAGCATGGGGCATGAAGTCATACTAGAGCAGCAACAATTATGACAGTAAAATCCTTTTAAAATGATTCTTTGAAATAATAAGAAAGAAAATACAGTATTGCCGTATAGGGGCAAATTTTGAAAGATAAGTCTGTGCAATTGTATTCATGCACTTGCAAAGGCACCCAAAATCTGATAGGCATGGGCATCACAGGTGTCCGAATGACCTTTTAGACACTTTTCTGACTACGTGCATGAACAAATACCAAAACTGAATGTGCACACTGGATCTCTATGCACATAATCTAAGCATAACCTAATGTACGCACGCCTTTATGCAGCCCTGTCTTTAACAGTGTCTCATTGGACTGTTATGAGGAAGCAATAACTAAACTGTTCCATTAGGGGGAGTGAATGCTTATGGGCAACTAAAGTAAAAGGCTGTAATTGTATAGTCATTTGAAGCCGTTAGTGAAGATTACTCTCTGCTGGTAATGATAGGAGAGAAAGATAGAGTTAGGAGAACTAGAGTTTATCTGTATGCTGCAGAGTGCCTCTAAGTAATGAAGTCACCTTCCTCAGAAACTTTTTGCCTAAGAGTGAACTCTATTCTTCACAGCCTGTTTAAAAGAGTCTTGTATCGTGCCTGCATGAATAATAGTGACTAATTCTTGATTATAAAGCTTTTCAAGATGTGGGACTCAAAGGGAAAGGGACAGAGAGGAGACGTAATGAGTGGGAGGAAACAAAGTGAAGGGTAAGGAAGGGGGATGTTGGTTAAAAACTTAGGACAGAAGCAAATCTCCCGAACACATACCAAAGGGGCTGTGGAAATGCAAAAGCTGGAATTTTCAAAGCAGTTCAGGAGATTTTTTTCACACCTCTTCTATTCATTCTGATAGAAGATAGGTGGCTGAATCCCCTGTTCTGCTTTGCAAACCTCAAGCAAACACATATTTAAAGGAGTGACAGGTTGTTTTTTTTTTTGATAATTTCTGTCTTAAAATATATCAGGAGGAGCATCCTCCTAATTTCAGCATGTTAGAAACCAGAAAACTGTAGAATGCTATATGATCATACCAGTTAGAAATGAAAAAAAACCTGTATGATGATTGTGCCCATCTCCTTGCCATGGCACGATAGATTTCCCCAACATATCAGCTATTTAAACCATTGCTATATTTGATCTTTTTACTATCTGATACAGTGAATTAAATATTTCATCTACTTCCAAAAGGCTGTCTTGTCCTACTAGCTTCCTGTTTGGTGTTGCTTTTATTTGGTAATTAAAAATTAAATTTATAAATTCCACAGAAGGGTATGTATGACTGTTCTAGAATGAAACTCCATCAACTCCCTGACAAAATGACCCTTAAATTATACCTGTACGAAGCGTTAAAGGTACACAACCATTATCCTAGCTGCACACAGATATTGTTATTTTAGTGTAATCTGCTCATTTGGCTCTGCTCATAGGCCAGGTAAAATCTGTATTCACTGACCATGTGGGCGGCCTTTGCTAATTGACTTGTTTCAGAATAGAATGCAGCCCTTATCAATGGTTTCAATAAGGGAGGAATAATGGAATATTGGGGGGTGGGGAGGACTGGGAGGGGACAGTACGGTACTTGAGCAAGTGGAGAAGTAAGAAAAATGAGTAAAGAATCTTGAAATCTCCTGGGCTATTGGTCAGGACTGTCAAAACTCTACTGCTGAGAATCTGGCCACCCTAGTGAAACAGGCAGGAGAAGAGATAGAAATGAAAAAGGAGAAAATAAAACAAAAATGAATAGGAGTAAAAGCGGGAACAAATGTGGCGGTGCCAAAGCCTAAAACTCACGCACCTAAGATAAAATGCTATCTTTCATTTCTTTTATCTGCAGTTTAAAAGACACCGTTTTAAATAGCTGAGTGGTTGCCTTTGTGCTAATATCATTTAACACTGTGGTTTGAGTGGCAGGTCTGATTCATCAAGGAAGCGAGATCTACCCTGGTTCAGCTGGCTCTTCTTCACTTGGAAGACAGCTAAATGACTGAAGATTAAGAATCTGCTCTTGAAAAAGAACTCCAGTGTCAGACTACCCCCTGCTGGCCAAAAAAACAGGAATACATAGACCTGGGATTTAGTTCCTTTTTCCTATTTTCAACAATACTGTCTGAACCTACTTAGGATGTACACACCTAAGACATCTTTGCTAAAATTGCAAAGCATTTACCACAATTAGATTCTTCACAGATTTTTAGAAAGCCATCCACAATTATAGTTCCATTTCAAGCTTATGATATCTGTATATGTCAAAACTTAATATGTCCTAATTTCTCTCAGCAAAAGTGCTACGTTTGTTTTTGAAAAAGAATATATTTTCAGATTGACCATGAGTCAGTGTGGTCAGGCATTAGAGGGCAATATGTGCCTCTGGATTATTAAATGCACAAACAGATTAATCAAGCAACATTAGGTTTGTAAAAGCCAATGTTCTAAATAAGAATCTTTTGTAAGTTAAGGTTTCTGGTACACCAGAAAGGTTGAGAGCCATACAACTGCTATCATACTGGGTAAAGGAATTGGAAGGGGTACTATTTCAGTGCAACTCACAAATACAAAATTAGTGTTAATACATGCACATGAGCAGAGCTGGATTCTGAATGACAGATTTCCAGTTTCAAACTGCACTACTAGCACAAGTTATAGGTTCAATCTGTTTGCTTATGTTAGAAATAGAAAACAGAGCTTAGGAAATTTACAGAAGTGACATGCCTCTAAGGCACAACATTGGACAGCCTAGACAAACCAGGAGTGTTAATGTGCTTGTTTTGCTGGTAGCACGCATGTAGCATCTCTAGAATGTCCCACGGAGGCAGAATTCAGATTATTTTTAGAAGGTGCAATGTGATATTTTACCTGTGTACAGTTATTGAAGAGCTGGGATGAAATGTGAAGATATTTGAATATTATCTACCTTCCTATAACTAGTAATTCCGCCCAGAGATGGTTGGTACCTGCTGAGAGCAGGGATGGCACAATTTAAAGTTTGCCCGCCACCCCCGCAGCTTGAGCCACTCCTCCCCAGGCATACTCACTTTTATCTTCAGCAGCCCTTCCCTGCAGTAACCAGCTATTTGCTGCTGCCTCTCCCCAAGGCTGCAGCTTGCATCCTGCCAGTTCCAGGAGGTGCCACATAGGGAGGGGCTGAGCTGGCAAACCTTGGCAGAAATCCTGGGTTGCACATGACCTCCCCACACATCACCTCTGATTTCACCCTTATAAATATGTAGGTATTTTAACTGTAAATTCCTCAGTTCAGTTACTGTCTTTTTGTTCTGTTTGTACAGTACCTAGCACAATGGGGTCCTGGTTTATGACAAAGTTTCCTAGGCTTTCCTGCAATATAAATAATCACCACAATAATCGATACGTGTGTGTTTCAATTTGAATGTTCCGTAGCAAACTTAAAAGTAACCAAGTTTTTTCTGTTTATTTCCTTTTTTGGGAAACATTTCAATTCAGGTTAATAGATTCATTTTAATTATCTGTAACTCAAAAATAATTTTCTTCGAAGTTTGCAGTAGAATTCTCCTTTGCCTTCAATTTTCAGGCCAAATGAAGTTTTCTAGCCATCGGTTTATGGGGACCTAAAAATGGAACCTAATTACAATTTTAACTATGCTTCCATTATTATACAGGAAGACTTCATTCCTCAAAACCAGACTGCAGTTTGCATAGTAATTTCTTAATAATAATTCACTGTAACTTACTATGCAGTTGTCAGGCATACCATATGGCAGTACAGTTGTGTATATATGCCGGTGAAACTGGGACCAATATAGCTACAACAACACTGCATTCAAGTCTACAATGGAAGATATCAAATTCTGCATTCTGAAATGGAAACTGTAACTAAAACCGATGCAGTCACCATTTAAGTCAATGGAGTGCCTAGAGCACAGGATAATTTTATTCTGTATCATAAGGGTGTGTCCACTGTGGTATACAACATTTTGTATTTCAATAGAATCTGTTAAGCTTTTGTAAGAGCCGCACAGTGTGGACGCTAACTACTTTCTGCAAAGCCTTTGACAAACGTATGAAGCTGAATTCAATATTGCCAGTTTCAGTTTTGGCAATGAAATAATTCTAGCCTTATAAATCTTTCTGTTTATCTGTGCTCTCACAGATAAAGAAGCATGATGAATATGTCATAATGTTATCTTTGTTGTTGCATATAGGATTTAATTTAATTTTACGTTATGTGGCATTTATTTCATCTGTTGTGATTGAACTAATTCTTCACAGGACACAAGAAAGGTGACTGAAGGTGACCCATGCAGTCTTTTAGAATGTGGATCTGCAGAGGCAACCCCCTTCTATCCAGCTAAGATTGGAAATGCCATTGAATATGATTAGAGGAAAGGTCTAGACAGCATCTAGGCTATTTGGCACTAGGGAGGGATTACAAAAAAAAATAGAAAGGTAAAACTATAATCTAATTTTGAAAAATGAGGATTAAAATTTCCATTATTCATGCTGTTTTCACTGTATATACTGAGGTAACTACATATGATTTTCCTGAATGAAAATATGGGCCACATGCAAAGCTAGTGTGGTGCAGATAAATCCCCACAGTGTCTGTAATGAATGCAGGTTAGTGCCGAGTAAGTGTGTGGCTGTAAACAGTTTTAGGTTTTGAGCCGGTATAATAAGAAGAGATTGTTCCTTGACTTACTGGGGAGCACAGATAGTCTCTACCATGGAACAAAACACACCCCAGAGATATAAAGTGGCACCATGCTGTATCTGCCTGCTTATCATGTTTTAGTGTGAGGCTTTGCGGGCATCAGCATGTGAGCTCCCAGCTTGTGAGGCTGGTTGTTTATTTTCTCTGAGGTTACTTTAGTTTGACATATTTGGTAAGTGCATATTTTACAGGAGTTGGGGGGGGGGGCGGGAGAGAACTAGAAGTAGCAAGTGAGTCAGTCCAGTCAATAATAAATTATGCAAATAGGGCTATAAGTCTGCATGGCTTTTACAGATACAATGAAGATAAGGTCACCTGTCCCAAGGGGCTTACATTTAAATTAGAAATAACACAGCAAGTAATGATGGCCTATAAAGATAGGGAAGAAGGAGAGTTTCAGTAATAAAAAATCCAGGTGACTTCATCTACATGTATCTTAGTACTTCCACTGTTTATCTGGTTGGACACGAGCAGGAGGAGAAAGTTCAGAAGTGATCAGTGGAAAGCTAGCCAAAAGGAGGGAGTTTTGAAGAGGGATTTGAAAGAGAAGAGTGAAGTCATTTGTGGCACAGATAAGAAAGATGTGAGCAGCTTTGCTGCATCTGTGCTATCAGGTAGTATATGTTCTAAGCGTACATGTTCTCACCACTGGGTTAGATCATATGGTGGTTTACCCCGCAGCTTTTGCCAGTGCTGAGGAGTGGTTAGCATTTTTCCTCGTTTAAGTGCAACCACAAACACAGCTAAGAGACAGGTTGAACCAAAGAACAGAGTCATGGATGCGAGGAGGAGACAAAAGGAGAAGCATGGCAAGACAAGGATGCAACAAGAGAGACTGAAGGAAAGAAGAACTGAAACAAACAAAAAGGACAAAAGAAGCAACATTTTGGGTTTAATCCCTTTTTATTGGACTAAAATAATACATAAATAAATAAAACTCTCCTGAGCTTTTGAGATTTGTAGAGTCACATTTGAAAAGGACTCTGAAAGGAGAATGGCTTACATATGAACATGCAAAAGAGTTTCCCATTTTGTGTGCCTAAATCTAGGATTACGTATTACATGGAGGGAGGTGAACCTGAGTTACAGCGATTAGATCTGGACTTTCAGTGAGGTAGAGATCTGGAGCTTTGTTTCAAGCCTTCTTCTAGTTAAAGTATTAATACAGTTCAGAATTTCAGGCTGAAGAAAGGTGGAACGTTGTCCTAAATAATGTTGCAATTTTCATGGACTCATTTTACGGACTTTTAATGATGACTAGCGATGCAGTCAAGTCACTCATTTAGGTACCCAGAATCAACCTTTTTGCCACTCTATCTATTGCTTGATCTCATTCACATTCCATGCACTGATAGAGAGACTATGAGTTTCCAAAAGTCTTAATTGGGAGGCTTTTTAAACTTGTCCAATAAAATCTTACCACCAAGAATTTCCTATTGGTTTTGTTCTACGGTTTGGTGGGTTTTGCTGATTTAGTTTTGGTATTTAGTGCCTATGTTATTCCATTACTGGTCCCTGGGATGTACTTTCTTCTCCATTTAAATGTGCCCAATGTGCTTAATAACAAGGACAACCACAAGCTGACAATAAGCAGACAACAGGGGAAGATGGCTGATGAGCAGCAGGGTCCCCAGCAGCAGAAGCAGGTCTGTCAGACATATTCAGGCACTGAGTGTTTTCTGATAACCTGAAACAAGCTTGGAATGCGAGGCACAGACACTGGATTCAATCTTGGCCCCACCGAAGTCAATAGAGTTGTGCCATTGACTTGAAGGGGACTAGAATTTTACCCTTTATGGTTTGCTGTAAAGTATATGACTGCTCTAAGTCATCTTTTACTGTTGCATTCTGCACCTAGAAGGGTCTTGCTAAACCTCCTGAAACAGGGCCTACTAGCTTGGAGCAATGGACAAAGTTTGGTCCAAAATAATAGTATTGCTGCCTTACGACTAAGGCAATGCTTTGTACAAGAACAAAAGATGATGGCGAGTTAATGACTTAAAGAAATGCCACATACCACAATAATATAAATATCTATTATCCTAGGAATCTTATTACTTTTTTGTCATTTAATCTTGTGAGAGAAGACATGACATAATATCAAGACACAATATCAGTATTACCAGCCACAAGTGTTCAATCAGGAGCCGGGCCTCAAAAACTCATGACATTTTAGAAAAATAATGCATTTCTGGTTCTTTCTGTGTAGCCTTCAGTTTTCCACTCTAATTAATTACAGTGAGGTCTACAAATTTATTTTTAAATAAAAGCTGAGATACTCATGTCACAATACGGCTTTGTGTGCTCGGGCTCTGAGAAAAACACCTAAGATTGTGAAAGTTGTCAACACTAATTTAATACTGCGACTGATGTTGGTATTTTGCACGGAGGCTGCCTAATTCACTTGACAAGCCTAAACTGACAGGTATACTCCATTTATTAAACAAGGAAACACTGCATGGAAAAGGACAAGTCATATTTTTCTATACCAGCCTAGACTGTTTTGAGCACTCAGCCAGTCTCCTCAAGTTGTTCATGTTTTAAAATTTTACCTTCTCCCAGCTGCCAAGTGGACTAATGCAGATTACTCTATACCATGTCCTTGTTGTTTAGCGCACACAGACAAAAAGGCCAGTAGCCTGTGTTACATTTGCATGCTATTGATTCCTATTTCTTCGCATTGTACGCTCCAGAAAATAGCTGAGTCCCTGATCTGTTCCAGCTTTTATTTCTAATTTGTTTCTGTTATTTATTTTAGAGGTCTTCATCACCATGATGCATATTAATTACAAAAAGTTAAGTATGTTCTTTGTACAGCTGCTTTGCAGATAAAGGTAAAGCTTTGTCATCATGTATCTACACACACATACACATATTGCAAGGGATCAAACCAAGGTATAGACTTGGCTGTTGAAAGAGCCACAACAAGCAAAGGAGGAATGGGAAAGACCTTGACCTCTATTAATCAGCACACAGAAATAAACCTGTACATACGGTGAAGTTTCTATTACAGCAGTTTTTCTGGAAGCCCTGAAAGATCTTTTAGAGAGCAGAGTTAAGTGCAAGCGCCATCAGTGCTAATAAGAGTAGGACCGGCTGGCATCTTTTCAGAGTTTTTCAGCCCTACTGGGTTTGGGGGTTGGTTGGCTTTTCTATTGTTATTCATTTATTGGGAGAGTTTATTTTTTGTGTGCGTCTGGCTACGTTCATTTTGAAAGGAAATCAGGGAGATTGTGTGACCAGGCAAGTGGAAGTAGGTTATAGAATTTTTCACGTCTAGGCTACAGGTTCAAATACAATCCAGCTGGCTTTTCAGTGGTCACTGTGAAATTAGATGGTGATCTCAATCCAGCCAAAGTAAAATTAGTTGGTACTCCTAGTCCAGTCCCTACTGAGCAGATATTCTTTATGGCACTCTTGTTGGAAATCTTGTCAGATGCATCAAAGGCTGAATCAAGTCTGAATAAGATGGCATGACAGTTAAACTACCTCTCGCTCCTAGCAGTGGCTCACAGATGTTATGGTTGAATCCCACTGGTGGGTATAGTGACTCCAGTGATAGAGAACAGAAAGGGAAAGGGAAATTTTGTAATGAACATGAGGAGGATTCTTTACTTAGGCTGCTGGACAAGCTGATCATGTCATTCTCTCTGGCTCTCTGGCTTCAAGACTGACTAACAGCCTATGCCAGCTAGTTTAATCACAAAAGGTTTCCTTAAATTCTAGCCTAGATTTACAGTGATGGAATGTTATGCTACTGCAGTGTAGTGGGTAAGCTTGAACTTCCACTGTCTATGTTATGCCTGTTCTGTGGATAGGGCACCAGGTCTGAGAACCTGGCAATTTATATGAAGACTAAAATAATGTCATTTTATGTTTCTGGCACCATCATCCAGTTCCCAAAATTAAAAGTTCCAGAGTTTACTGAATCTGGCTTGCTTTATTCAGGGCTAATGTGTGGTAACAGGACAGAAAGTCCCACACAATTTTGGATTCCATTTCAGACATAACCAGTCTGAAATCAGACCGCCTTCAAGATACTGGAACTATAGATGGCACTCCCCCAGATCCTAACACCCACAGACTTGAAGGAAGTTCAAGCCCAGATATGAACTTCCTGGCTCAGACCCACCTCTACTAAATGACTCTTACTGAGCCAAATCCAGGGCCCCAATACCCTGCTTAAGTAGCCATTTTGTGCTAGGTACTTCCCATGGGCAGAGATGGGACTGAGAAGAGAGCAGGGCCACTCCATATAGGCTACGTTGTGACAGATGTCAGTCATCTTGCTCAATACACTTTTGGAAGGCATTCACATACTATGGTGGTAACTGTGGTATCAGAATCTGAAGAGAAAAGAAGAGAATGCAGCTTTCTGTGCTTCCATCATTTCCCCCCTAGCTAGGCAAGAAGGGACAGGACTAGATGATCCAAGCAGCAGCAGATCCTCCTCCTGTGTAGAAGCAAGTATGTGATCTGAACTACATCTCCCAGTTATAGAAGATCTTAACAGGCACATTGGGACACATGCATGCATCTGAAGGCCTAGTGCCCTGTTGCAGTCTCCTAGGTCACATGATTTTATTTCTGCTCACTGACTGAATCTTTTAAACAGGAAAATAATGAACAAATAACGACTAGTGCGTACTGTTGTTCCCGTGCTAGTGCCCCAGTCACATGTGAATGTGAGTATTCATATGAATAGCAGTTCCCTGACCACTTATGCAAAGAAAACCCAGTCTCATGTATCCCATTGCTTGATAGGTGTTACACATCCCCCTCTGTCAGATCCACAGAAGATGTGAATGTGCCACAGCTGCCAACTAAGGGACACAGTCCTTTAGTTCAGGCTGTTGCGACTCATGCTGCGGCAGGCGCAAGCTCGTACTCCAGTGCTGACCATGATGACAGTCATTACCCTTGTGAATATTCAGAAATAGCAAATAGTAGTGGCCCAATCAAAGAGCCATTTGGAATTTGAATCATGTTCATGAATATTGGTTTTGCACTGTCATTGAGCTCTGCCCACCATCACCATTACAGATCTTCAGAATCCATTAAACAGTTCTGCCTGTCAGCGTGTCTTCTTCCTGTCTGTGCACTTACAGCCCATTCATTACTAGTAACGGAACATTTTGACAGTGTCATTGCTTCCATTTAGTACGTGAACAACAGAGTAAAACAAAGCTTGCTTTCTCCATAATTTCCTTTTGAAATACAAGCACAAAGACAGTACTATACTGCTCAGGACCACTCCTGTCTCAACAAAACACATGGTTCCTGTAAAACGATAACATGCTGTCACAGAAAGTAGCTGCAATGGGAACAAAGTTTGAAGATGGCATCTTGATTTATTAGAAACATGGCACTGCTTCATTTACCCGAACCCCCACAATCTATTACAGTGCAGAAAGGGGCATATGCTCAATTTATTCTGATAAACTTGCTTGTGCCACCTTGTGGATTGCAGTTATAAATGCACTAGCAGCAAGACTGGCAAAGTTTAGCTTGCCAAACTATATAGTCTTGGGTAAACTTTTAGTGATAATACAAAGAAACTATCACCATGAAAATATTAGAACTGCCTGAAGTGTATCACTCTATCAGATAAGCTTTTCATCATTGACTTGGAAACACTCACAGGTGAGTGTAAGTAAGTCTAAGTTGCTGTGGATAAATATTGTCTAAATTGGTAAAATTTATATAAGCTTCCAGCCCCTCCCCACAACATATATGCTACACAAACATCTTGATTGAGCAGACATGTTTCTAGTGGGGCTCTGCAAGGATCAGTTCTTGGGCATACACAATTTAACCTTTTTATGAATGGTCTGGAAGAGAACATAAAATCATCACTGATAAAATTTGTGTAAAATAACAAAGAGGAGAGGTCACTACTACAAGCGATCTGGCTCACTGTGTGCAAACAAACAATGTGTGTTTTAATATGGCTAAATGTAAATGTACACATCTAGGAACAGAGAATATCAGCAATACTTACAGGATGGGAGACTATCCTGAGAAGCAGTGACTGAAAAAGATTTTTTGGGGGGGAGTGGGGGAGGGTCACAGTGAATAATCAGCTCAATATAAATTCCCAGTGCAATGCTCTGGCCATAAGAGATAATTTGAAACTTGAATGGTAAACAGGACAGTCTTGAGTAGGAGTAGAGAGGTTATTTTACCTCTGTATTTGGTACTACTGCAACTGCTGTGTAGGCCCAAAGCTTGATTCTGTTACATTGATTCTGTGTGAAATACCCTTATTCATCTGGCACATGACAAACCACTGCAGCAGTCTCAGTGAGGCTTTGCATTTTGAGTACGTAGGGTGATCTATTCACTATTGATAAATCTGTTTGAAACCACCTTGTTTGTCCAAAACTAACATCTGGTCATTGATTATCCTGTTTGTAATGTTACCAAAAATCATTCTGCGAAACTCTTGCTATTGGTGAAGTACATATCTTTTAAGATCACTGCTTAAAGTAACATCCGCAAACGTTCTAAAACAGAACGATTCCACGTTAAATGAGGATGTTTTGTAATAATACTGAATGTTTTCTATAAAAAGAAATGTTACTGTTTCTGAAGGATACTTGTGTCTTCTAGTTACATGTTTTAAGTAAATGTTAAGAGATTAGGGTGTGAATAGATGAATGAGTGATATGTGTATGTGAGACCAGAGAGTGATAGGAAAAGGCATCAGACTCGATGTTGAAGGGAGTGAAGATAACTTTTACGGCCCAAATGGCTGAAGACTGCCCGCCCTGATGACCCTGGGATCCACCTCGAAGGACAAAACCAAGATGAATTATGAAAAATGCTTGCAAAACATGGGTGATTGATAATCACACCAAGATGCAGATGCAGTGTGATGAAGCAGGACCCATAGAGTGGCATAAGAGCTCACTCCTATAAAAAGGGGACAAAAAGATAAGGACTTTGGGTTTGGTTCTACAGTCATCCTTCAGGAGCATGGGTACGCACTGACAGGCCCCTGCTCTCTCCCTCATGTCTTAGTCACCTGGCCAGTGGACTAACACGAGCAACTGAGGCTGGTAACTATACTTCATCTTTGTAGAACTTTGTGTGTGTAGGCAATTGCTTTTTGAAATTTTTGTATTCACAACAAACATGGCATACTGCTTTGTCCCCCTAATAAGATCTTGCTGTTTATTTTATAAGTATAACAGCTGCTGGAATACTGTGTCCAGTTCTAGTGCCCTCAGTTCAAGAATGGTGGTGATAAACTGAAGAGCGTTCAGAGAAGAGCTACAAGAATTATTCAATGATTTTTTTTAAATGCCTTATAGAGTGAGACAAGGAGATCAATGTATTTAGTTTAACAAAGAGACAGTTGGGGTGACATGATAATGGGCTCGTCAGTCTAGCAGAGAAAGGTATAACATGAGCCAATGGCTGGAAGTAAAGATAGACAAACTCAAACTGGCAAAAAGGCACAATTTTTTAACAGTGAGGGTAATTAAGTATTGGAAAAAATTAGGATTGTAGTGGATTCTGCATCACTGGAACTTTTAAAATCAGGATTGGATTTTTTTTTAAAGTTCTAGTTAAAAAAGAATTATTTTGTGAAGTCCTGTGGTCTGTGTTATATGGGAGATCAGACTATATGATCAAAATGAACTTCTGGCCTTGGAATCTATGAATTTAGACTCTCGGGGCTTGATTTTCCTTACACCAGTGTAGTCATTTAACTGTGCAAAGTGATTGTAAAACACTGTCAAATCAGAATGGTCACGTTTCCAGCTGTATTTGCACAGGTGTAAGTACATAAAACAGGTGCATAGTAGTGGAAAATAAGGCCTACTGAGATTTACCTTAACTCTTCTGACTGAATCTTCAGTTACACTAAGGCTTTTTATGCTACTCTGGCAGCATTAAGGGGCCTCAAAGGGGTCATAAAATATAATTTATGGCTACTTTAATGCTCTTATATGCTGCTGGAAGGGTTCAAGCAGCCTTAGTGAAAAATGAGAATCAGGCCCTTAGGATCACATCCACTTACCAAGATGCAATTTACACCCTCCATATGTATTATCCTCTTAATTTGGCTGTCTGAAACTAGAAGAGTCTGCGCTAGTGTGACTCACACATAAAGGGGCTAGAAAAGAGGAGAGTAGCATGAAGGACAGTAGTAGGACAGTATAGGAAAATAAATTAAGTAGGCCACTCCCTACTTTAACAGGGATTTTATCTATATGGAAGGATTAAACCAGATTAAGATGAGTGCATCCAGTTGGAAAACACTTGCATACAGACAAAGCAATTCATTATATTGTACTGTCTCCATCTGTATCATGAACTCTGGAGTCCTCTTTCACAGTGAACTAACTTGGACCTACCACATCTGGATTAAGCTCTAACTGATAAGGTGACTCTTGCTCCAACTACTAGGTCAGACTCCTGAGGGTTGACAGTTTGAACATCCCACTGTCAACAATTGAGTCCTGGGGGTCTTGCTTACTGTTTGGAGCAAGAGTCTGGACTACCAGTTTGAACTGAATCCAGAAGAGAAGTCAAAGGTCATAGCTGGGTGTTAGAAACCAAAGCCTAGGCCAAAGGGTTAACCAGAATGACAATCAGAAAACAGAGTCGAGGATCTGAGCAGGGACTCAGAAATCAGGATGAAACTGGGGGTGTGAGCAGGAGCAGCTACAGGCCAGAGCAGGAACAAAGCTAGAGATAGCAGAGGCAGGGACAAGACCAAATACACTTGTGAGCTAGGATTTCATTCAGCAGCCACTGGATTGCTGCTGGTCTCAAATTATCATCCAGCTCATTCCTTCAACCAATCAGGTGGCACAGTGAATAAGATGGCTTCTATCAGTATCATTAGGTTGCCAGGTGACTGGCTCTTCTGCAGGCGAGGCTCCTGAAAAAATCCTACAAAAATCAGAAACATGGATAAATTGTAAGTACAGAAAAACAGCACAAGCATATCGGAACGAAATGAGTTACACCTAGCAAGAGATATAAAAGGCAATAAAAAGTGGTTCTTTAAATTCATTAGGAGCAAGAGAAAGACAAAGGAAAGTGTAGGTCCTCTGCTTAGCAGGGAAGGAGAATAATAACTGATGACATCGAGAATGCTGAGGTTTTTGTCTATTTTGCTTCACTCTTCACTAAAAAGATTAATAGTGACCAGATACTCAACAAAATTAATATTAATAAGGGGAAAGGAAAACTAGCCAAGTTAAGAAAACAACATGTTTAAGACTATTTAGGTAAGTTAGATGTATTCAGATTAGCAGGGCCGGATGGAAGTCATCCTAGGTTACTTAAGGAACTCACCAAATGAATCTTGGAACTGCTAGTAATTATCTTCAAGAATTCATGAAGGATGGGTGAGAGTCCCTTGGAACCAGAGAAGAGCAAATATACCTATTTTTAAAAAGGAAAACGAACAGGACCCAGGGAATTATAGACCAATTAAGCCTAACTTCACCATCTGGAAAGATACTGAAACAATCAGTTTATAAGCACCTAGAGGATAATAAGATAATAAGGAATAGCCAATATGGATTTGTCAAGAACAAACCATGCCAAACAAACCTATTTCCTTCTTTGACAGCATTCCTGGTCTAGTAGATGGGGAGAAATGGTAGACATGATAGATCTTGATCTTAAGTAAGTCTTTTGACACAGTCCAACAAGACATTCTCATAAGCAAATTAGGGAAATGTGATCTAGATGAAGTTACTATAAGGTGGGTATACAATCGGGTGAAAGAGTACTCAAAGAGTAGTTATCAATGGTTTACTGTGAAACTGGAAAGGTATCTCTACTGTGGTCCAGCTGAGGTCTGTGCTGGGCCTGGCACTCTTAAATATTTTCATTAATGACTTGGGTAATGGAGTGGAGAACATGCTTATAAAATTTATAAAATAAAAATGCAGATAACACCAACCTAAGAGGGGTTGCAAGAACTTTGGAGGGCAGAATTCAAAATGACCTTGACAAACTGAGGAACTGGTCTGAAATCAACAAGATCAAATTCAAAATTCAATAAAGACAAATGCAAAGTACTACACATAGGAAGGAAAAATCAAGGGCACAAATACAAAATCAGGAATAACTGGCTAGGCAGCAGTGCTGCAGAAAAGGATTTGGGGGTCACTGACTGAACACCCGCCAACAATGTGATGCATTTGCAAAAAGACTGATATTTTGCGATGTATTTACAAGAGATTGTAGTATGTAAGACACAGAAAGTAATCAGCACTGTGTCTACTTGGTGCCACACTTTAGGAAAGATACGGACAACTTGAGACTCCACAGGAGAACAATGAATATGATAAAAGATTTAGAAAACTTGACCCTGAGCAAAGTTTAAACAAATGGGCATGTTTTGCCTTAAGAAAAGAAGACTGAGAGGGGACCTGATAGCAGTCAATCAAGCAGGTCAAGGGAGGTTATAAAGAGGACAGTGATCAGCAGTTCTCTACATCCACTGTTGGTAGAACACAAAGTATTGGGATTAATCTGCAGTAAGGGAGATTTAGGTTAGAGATTAGGAAAAGCTTTTAAACTATAAGGGTGGCTAAGCTTCAGAACAGGCTTCCAAGGGAGGTTGTGGAATCCCCATCCTTGGAAGTTTTTAAGAACTGGTTGGATAAACATCTGTCAGGGATGGTCAAGGTTTCCTGGTCCTGCCTCATTGCAAAGGGCTGGACTTGATGATCTCCCTTTCACCTACATTTCTATGATATTATGTAAGTATCTATCATTACAATTTATTATTATTATTATGCTATACTGCCATGCTAGCTTCTGTTCCAGGTGCCAAAGCCATTTTAGACAATTGTGAGTTGGAGCCTTTCTGAGTCCAAGGCCCACGCTGTCCATTCGGCCCTCCCATACATGTTTCCAAACTGGCAGATTCTCCAGCCAGGCAATCAGCCTCTGTCTCATGCTAAAACCCTGACTATCAACTGTTTCTAGGTTCATGGGATGGAGGACACAGGCCTATCCACCTATTTTCCTTTCTCTTCCCTTCAACCGCTTCAACCTCATTTACCAGCTCAAAATAGCAGCCCTTCTCCCCCACTTTGGGCTGTGCCATGCACTGCATTGTTGTACTTTGGTGTTTTGTTTCACTATTGTTTGAATTAAAGGTTTCTTTGTAGTTCTTACCTAATGGATTGCCATTCAATCTGTTGTGCAGACATAAAAACCCATTGTTTCATTACTATTTATTTTTGTTGATTATAGAATAGATTTTTGTTTAGTAATAAAAACTTTGACAGATTCACTCGGAAGGAGTTGACAACGCACTGTTGATGGAAGTGGGTGGGTGAGGTTCCATGGGCTGCAATGTGAAGGTCAGACTAGCTGATCATGATGGTCCCTTCTGACCTTAAAGTCTATGAGAAAATCATTACATTTGAAATAATTCATAAGGTTTTATAAAAGTATCTAGGAAAAGACAAAAGGTAAGATAAGAGTTGCCAGAACATTGCACTTCCACCACTTATAAACAACCCTGCACAGCTCACAATGAATCCCCACCCCACTCCCTGCACATACCTTCCATGGGTTAACAGCTGGATGAATAGATAAACAATTTCACCCCTGAAAGTCAAAATCAGAGCAATAACATCCCTGGCAATATTGTCCCAGCTGTTTCCATTTTCTGTCCGATGCCTTGCTGGCTGCTTAAGTCACTGAGCAAGTCTGTGCACCTCAGCCTTACACCCATCACTAAGGCTTGTGCTTTACTCCCACAAATACTGTGCAAATAAAATATGCTACTATAATCTCTGATATCTCTGCTGCTTCAAACCTATTCCACAGCCAGTGCCAAATGCCCACTCCACTGTCACTCTGAAGCTACTGAGCCAGGAATTAAACAGTTCCTGCCTTCTGCACAAGCGGCCTGTGAATGGCTTCATTAACCAGGAATGCAGAGGGATAAGATAGGCCTCCCAGCATTACCAGAGCAATCTCCACAGCATTCATGTCCATAGTGTTTCTGCAGGCAAACAATTCTTTTTCCATTAAGGTAAATAGAGCTGAGTGCCAAAAGATCTTAGCTAGCATCATGGACCCTTTCAGATCACCCTGCACTTACGTTCATAAACCTGCCACAGTCATCCACCAGCCCTTGAAGCGCTTTGGAGAAATACCACTTCCTGTTTATAAATTCTGAGCCCAGACTGGGGTGCAGGGCAAATAAAAGACACATAGGTCCCATCAACTGCCCCAGTACAGCTGGGGAACGCCATGCGTGTAAAACCATCAATATTCTCCTGAGCATTACCAAGCTTTATGATGCATTACATGGCACCTTTTCTGTGGCATCACACACCTGCATGACAATAGCCGAAATCATCCATCTCCCCACACCGAATTGGTTCAGTATGGAGCTGGAGCATTTGGAGGTGGCCAACTTCCAGATGGCAATGGTGGGCATGAGGCACAACATGTTTGTATGCTGCTGCTGTAGCTCCAGAGTTCAATCAGCACATCTCTCTAAAAAGGTTGCCTTCCTCATCCCAAAATTTGCTTGACACTGCCGGTCATTCCAGGTCTGCACAACAATCTTTTCCCACCACTCTGTGTAGGTTTCCCTAGCCCAGAAACAGCACTGAGCACTGCCAAACTGCTCCTGAACCGTCAGCTGCAGGAGGTCCCTCGCTTTGGCCTTTGAAGTCCCTCCTGCTGCTGCTGCTACATTATCTCCTCAGTAGTGTGGTGGGCAGGGTTCAAACCCGAATTCATCCAACGCTGAGTGCAAAATACAGAGCAAGCAGCCTCTGCATCAGAGTTGCCAGCATGGCAGTGCAGAGCATTGCTGGGGCCATGCTGACCAACACCAAGAAAGGATACATAGGGCGGAGCCAGCAGAAACATGGGATTTTGTTTTTAATTTGAATCCACCTGGCTTCCGCTGTGCATCCCGCAGTGAGCAAAATCCCAGCGTGCACACTGCTCAGCAGTGAAGCACAGGACCAGGGGATAACCTCAGAGAATGCTACGCAGCAAACTGCCTCCATGTGTATATAATGCACCCTGAAAGAGGAAACACCACCCCATGCACGTGCTATTAGCGCAGCTTTAGTACTGAGCATTACCCAAACCACATCAAAGAGAGGAGGATTAAAACCACCATGTAGACAAGCATTTACTCCTTTTTCCTAGGCGTGTAAGGTACGCTATTTTAGATCGCTTTCCATGTTGGTGAGAGGGTGTGAGCCGGGAGTTTAAATTAAACCAGTTTCCACATCACCTCTGAAGCTGACCCACTATCTTTGTTTTCAAATCTAGAGTTTCTAAACTGTCACTCCAATTCATCTCTATATCTAAGCTGAACTTTGTCTCCTTCTCTCAAATCATTTATTCAATTACACTTCAAAGGGACCATTGAAAGTATATGAATGTAATTTTTCTTAAATTTAACAATCATCTTTGAGGAGGAAAGATTTAAATTCTGTTTTAAGTGATCAGAAGGGCCCTAGGCACCTTAGTTTAAGAAGTGATATGACAAGAAATGAACATTGAAATGTTCCTTGAGATATACACAAATGACATATCAGATAATCAGCATAGTTTCATGAAATTAGCAGAAACCTCATATACAGCTGTAGAACACACACTTGTCAGCTGAAAACTTAGTATAAACCATGCCATGCTGGATAATATAGTATAATGCCAGTACTGTTCATATAAATTATAACACAGGAGAGAAAATCTCTTATTTCTCACCACTTTCTTTACATCAAAAAAGGTTTTACTTCCTTATGGTTATATCTGATGTTTAAAATTTTGCCACTGTTCTGCTTAAAAAACCCAACACACATGTACCTTGGAGGAAAAATGGAGCAATACAAAACAAAAGTGACACACTGAACTCAGTTTTCAAACACGATTGCCTGAGTAAGACATCCATATCTAGTGTCTGAGGCTAGATTCTGCCTCTGGGGACACACATGCAGTTTCCACTAATGTCAATGGGAACTACGCTTGTGCATATGAGGTCAGAATTTGGCTCCAGAATCCTTATATCTATATTTACCTGTGTACGATTTTGCTCCAAAGTACTGACCTAAGTACCCAAAAATAGGATTTGTGTGTCCTGTTAAAATACTTGTGTTTACTACAGGGTCCTCCTTTTAAAAAATATTTAGTAAAATCTTCATTTTTTATTCACCCTCTTTAGGTAAAGTATTTTCCAAAAGCTATATTTACAAGGGCCTCTTCTCATTCTCTTTGATCCATTTGATCCTTTGATCAGTCTCTGTTTCTCTCCTCCCAAGACTTCAGAGGTTCTCTGCTCTCCTGTCACTCCAATCATCACACCGTGTTTGGTGCTTCAACTCTCCCCTCCCTCCTCTCCAGCCATATTCCCCAAGTCTTTGTCCTCTGCTATCTCCTATTTCCCTCTAGATGCTCTCCGTAGGTGACTCATCTATTCGCATCACTAGTCAGATGAATCATAAGCCTACTTCTCTGACCTCACCTCTTCCGTTATGTCTTGGGATGTAGCTAAAAAATGTAAAGGTGCAGTACATGAAAAATTAAGCAGCTTGGCTGTGTAGCGAGGCTGCTGCCATTTTGGACAGCAGAATTGATGCAACATGCTAGAGAAGAAACGTGATCTGTCACAAAGGACTGTTCATTTGTTTTCTTAATTTGTTGCTTCCCTTGATCTAAAATAAAAATTATTCAAACTGAAAGTGTATGATTGTTCTTTCCATTTAAAAATATAATAAAATTCCCCATCTTTCCTTCCCCTTGCTTTTCTGTCACTGCTGACAATCCTCCCACTTAGCTAACTAGTAATATAGGCATATTGGACTCCTGTATTATTTTTTGTATTTCAGTAGTGCCTAAAGGTCCCAATCAGGGATCAGAGTCCCATCAGAGCCTGCATTAGCTAAAGAAACCTGAGCCATTGGCAATAATATTTACAAACTCATGGATGACAGGAGAGGTCCGGGAAGACTGGAGAAGGGCTAACATAGTGCCCATCTTTAAAAATGTTACTTTATATTAATTGCATGTTAATTGCATTAGTATAAGATTAGTTGTGACTTACTCATCCAAAGCAGAATCCAGTTCCTCCTCTGGGGAAAAAGGTAATTCCACTAAATTTTGTCCAAGATTTGCCTGTGTGTGTGTGATCAGCTCCCACAAAAATGGACAAGAAAACGATCTGGTAGGCTGGGAAATAAAAGCTTGCTTCCAAGACCACTGAAGTCATTGTGTGTTTCCATTAATACCAATGGACTTTGGATCGGGCCCTAAATGTGGTGTCTGCTTTAAGATGCTTCACACCTAAAAAAACTTCGGCACAGCATGTGGCTCTGATGGCAGAATTTAGCCCTAAATCATCCTAGGCAGAGAGGTGCAATATTTCAAGTGGGTTATCACAGTCTGTTAAAGTGTAAGATAACTCCTTTCAAAGGAAGAGAAAGCTAATAACCAGCAGTGTCAAAAAAATCAGGTGCTGAAAGAAAATGATCATGGAGGGTTTTTCACTGTTATACAGCAACCAACTCTCCCAATTACAGAAGAGGACACCCGCATTCTAAGTGCTTCTTTTCTCACATGATAAGTTGCACAATCTTATTCAAAATCTTTGAGTGAGGGAGCTCAGAAACCACGGCAATTAGAGCACTATCAATATATAGAACGGTCAATGGATTGGATAAATAGATGCCTTACCTACCTCACAGAATTCGTGTTAGGAGTATTTGTAAAACACTGAGATCCCCTTATGAAAAGTAATACGTATGCATGATGTATCTTTGATTGAATGCCTGCAGTGCCCAAGATAGTTAAGGTTGTAAAACACTTGGTTTCAACTCTTTGTTTTGATATGCTTATAAATATTTTTTAAGTTGGCTTTTCTGTTTTTGGTCTCTCCCCAAAAGAACATGAGATAAAAATCGTTTCACCCATTTCATTACAGTGATAACTAACTGCAAGGTTTAAAATTAGTTGAATTTTCTTTTTGTCTGCTCAGAAAGGTAATTTTATTTTCAAATGATATAACTACCTGTTTTACAATATCTGATATATATTTACAAGGGCTCTTCAGTTTGTCTCTTTTGGGAATCAAAGTGCTCCTGTTCATTGTTTGACCAAATCCTAAAACTATTTATCTATACTTTCTGGTATTTGAAATTACCCAGCACTTTATAATACAAGGCAGACACAGGAACAAAAACTTACAAATATATATTGTGACAGGGTCAGGCCTGACGGCTACGCCAGGGTGCTACTATTTGGAATCCGGGGGTAGGTGGGTGGGCGCAAGCCCACCCACCGCTACAGGCTCCCCCCCCAGCCTAGGGGCGGAGCCACTGGACCCAGGTCCAACTGATTACGGGGGACAACAGATGAAAAAACAGGAAAGGGCGTGGGGGTCACAGGTTTAAAAGGAGAGAGCCAGAAGGGGACACCGAGCAGAGAACCCCAGACTGCGCCCACTGCTCCTCGAAGGTGTCCAGGGAGCCAGCGGACGCAGCCCAGAGGAACTCTGCCCGGAGACGTGAGTTGAC
>ML675604.1:61452272-61470732 GCA_007922155.1 Mesoclemmys tuberculata | reverse complement strand
GACTACACCAGAGGGAAGGTAGCTGTACCTAGGGGTAGAGCAGACCCTGGCACCCCCGACCCTTCCCCAGCTGCACCACCGGTCCGGCTGGCAAGGCGCAAGACCCACAAGGGCAGAGTACTTTTCCCTCCCCTGCCCCCACCCCGCCACATCTGGTGTCAGAAGTGGGATTGAGCAGGGCAGTTGTTGTGGGGGGAAGGCGAAGCAAGAAGGGGGGGGCCTTCCCTTTTTCTCCACCAAGATGGAAGACGTGGTCAAGGCCCTCGTACAGGCCACGGCATCCCAGCAAGAGGCCATCAGGGTCCAGCTGGCCACCCAACAGGAGGCGGTGAGGCTCCAACAAGAGACTAACCAGTTGTTGATCAGCCAGGCCAACCAGGACCGTGCCCTCCTGCGTGAGGTGGTAGCCCAGCTAAGGGCCATGTCTTCCCACACCCCGGGGACAGTGTCAGGCGGGGCGCAATCCCTACGAGCCGGCCACTTCTTGCAGAAGATGACGGCAGAGGACGATGTGGAGGCGTATCTCCTTGCCTTTGAGCGGATTGCTACCCGGGAGGCTTGGCCATTGACTCAGTGGGCTGGGATCCTGGCCCCTTTTCTGTGTGGGGAGGCCCAGAAGGCCTATTTCGACCTGCCCAGCGTTGCCGCCACGGACTATCCCCAGTTAAAGGCGGAGATTCTGGCTCGGTTGGGGGTGACGACGGCCGTACGGGCCCAGAGGTACCATGATTGGAAGTACCGGGAGGGCAAGGCCCCACGGTCGCAGCTGTTCGACCTTATTCACCTGGCCCAGAAGTGGCTGCAGCCAGAGACCCACCAGCCAGAAGAGATGCTGGGGACTTTGGTTATAGACCGGTTCATGCGGGGACTACCGGCTGACCTCCGGGCGTGGGTAGGGCAGAATGACCCCTCGACCTACGATGACTTGATTGCCCTGGTGGAACGGCGGGTGACAGCCAGAGGCCTCTCCCAAGCTACCAGGGAAGGCCTTAGCCACACCAGACCATCTGCCCCGGTCCCTGGGGCCCGACCCCCCGAGAACCCAGGGAAGGCCAGGTGGAGGTCTAATGAAAAAAAAGGTCCCCTAGAGGCCACCAAAGGGCAAGGAGACGCGGGCAGAGGGGATGGAGACAGGCCCTCTAGCCCTAAGGCCAAAGGGACGCCTAGGGCCCCCTACCGGTGCTATGCCTGTGGAGAGTGGGGACACATAGCTGCCCAGTGCCCCCATGCTGAGGAACCCATGCAGTGTAACGTGGGGAGCTGGTCCGACCCCTGTGGCCTGATCCACCTCGTGGGAGTGGCCCTAGCGCCCCATAGATATACCAGACCGGTGAAAGTAAATGGGGAGGAAACCCTAGCATTAGTTGACTCCGGGAGCGCCATTACGCTTATCTCCGGAAAATTCGTGAAGCGCAGTCAACTGGCCCAGGCTAAGCGCACGGGGGTAACGTGCGTCCATGGGGCCGTAAGTTACTACCCCACCATCCCCGTGGACATCACAATACAAGGGGTTGTCACTCGGGTGACTGCAGGGGTGGTGCCCAGACTCCCCTACCCCGCCCTCATCGGAAGGGACTTCCCGGGATTTGGGACCCTTCTACCTCCAGAGGTCTCAGGGGATGGGGAGGAACAGGAGGCTGCTGGGGTAACCGTTCCCTCAGACATCCACCCCCCAATGTTCTCCGAGATGGCCCCAGATTTAATGCCGGCCCCAGGGAAGGGACGGAAAACTAAAGCGGAGAGGAGGGCCGCTAAGGCCCTGGGTACCAGAATCCTGGCCCAGGGGCTGAAACCAGCTATGGTGGGGAGGCGGACCCGGGCAGCGGCTAGGGAGGCGGCCCAGGGAGGGGAGCCCATAGTAGACCCCGAGCCGAGCCACCCCGAGCCAGAAGCCGTTGAGGGGAGCGCCCTCCCAGGAATAGAGCAATCAGGAGCGGGGAGAGAAAGTTTCGCCCGAGACCAGGCCGATGACCCGAGGTATGTCACGGCCCGGAAGGAGGTAGCGGTAGTCAATGGAGTCCCGGTGGAAGGGAGGACCCCAGGCCCGGGGCCATACTTCATGGTGAAGGGGGACCTGTTATACCGAGCCACCGAGACAGATGGAGAGGAGGTGCTCCAGCTGCTGGTACCCCGAAAGCACCAGAACGCCGTGCTCAACTTGGCTCACAGCCACCTCTTTGGAGGGCATTTAGGCGTAGAGAAAACCCTGGCACGAGTTCTACGGAGGTTCTTCTGGCCGGGCGTGTACGAGGACGTGCGGCGCTATTGCTCCACCTGCCCTGAGTGCCAGCTGCATAGCCCCCCGCCACGTTTGCGGGCCCCCCTAGTGCCGCTACCCATCATAGAGGTCCCGTTTGAAAGAATCGCGATGGACCTAGTGGGGCCGCTGGAGAAAACAGCCAGGGGACACCAGCACATCCTCGTTGTACTTGATTATGCCACCCGGTACCCCGAAGCCATCCCCTTACGGAGTGCCACGTCTAAGGTAATCGCCACGGAACTGGTAAAGATCTTTGCCCGAGTGGGACTACCAAAAGAAATACTTACGGATCAAGGGACTCCATTTACGTCAAGATTAATGAAGGACTTATGCACCCTGCTGCGGGTACGAGCCTTACGGACCTCTGTCTACCACCCCCAGACGGATGGTCTCGTGGAGAGGTTCAACCGGACCCTCAAGGCCATGATAAGGAAAGTGGTAAGCCGGGATGGGAAAGACTGGGACACCCTGTTACCATACCTGATGTTCGCCATCCGGGAGGTCCCGCAGGCCTCCACAGGGTTCTCCCCCTTCGAGCTGCTGTATGGGCGCCACCCCCGGGGCATCCTGGACATAGCCAAGGAGACATGGGAAGAGGGGCCAGCCCCGGGGAGGAACGTCATCGACCATGTGCTCCAGATGCAGGACCGAATTGCCCGGGTTACCCCCATCGTGCGGGAGCACCTTGAGAAGGCCCAAGAAACCCAGCGGACTTACTATAACCGACAAGCCACAATTCGGCGATTCCAGCCCGGTGACCGGGTGATGGTTCTGGTACCGACTGCCGAGAGCAAGCTGCTGGCCCAGTGGCAAGGGCCCTACGAAGTGATCGGGCCCGTGGGGGAGACCAACTACAAAATCCGGCAACCAGAACGCCGGAAACAGGAACAGATATATCATGTGAATTTGTTAAAGCCATGGAGGGCCCGAGAAGCATGTATGGTAGCCCAGGAGGGGGTACCACTGGAGCAGGTGAAAATATCCCCCAACCTGACGCCAAACCAAGCGGCCGAGGCAGCGGAGGTGATAAGCCGCTACCTGGACGTCTTCACAACCTGCCCCGGACGGACAAAGGAGGTAGCCCACGACATCATCACCAACCCTGGGGCCAGGGTCACGATGAGGCCCTACCGGGTACCTGAGGCCAAAAGACAAGAGATTAGAAAAGAGGTGCAGAGGATGTTGGAGATGGGCGTCATTGAGGAGTCTCACAGCCAATGGTGTAGCCCGATAGTGCTGGTGCCAAAGCCTGACGGGACTACCCGATTTTGCAATGACTTTCGCCGCCTGAACGAGGTATCCAAGTTCGATGCCTACCCCATGCCCCGCATAGACGAACTGGTGGACCGAGTGGGCAGGGCCCGCTTCTTGACGACCCTCGACCTGACCAAGGGGTACTGGCAAATTCCCCTAACGGAAGAGGCGAAAGAGAAGACAGCGTTCTCTACCCCGGACGGACTTTTCCAATATACTGTCCTCCCTTTCGGCCTCCATGGGGCCCCGGCCACCTTCCAGCGGCTGATGGACAAACTGTTGCGCCCCCATATTGACTATGCCGCGGCGTACCTTGATGATATAGTCATTTATTCCCCGGACTGGGAGACCCACCTAGGGAAGGTGGAGAAGGTGCTGGATACTCTAAGGCGGGCAGGTCTTACCGCGAACCCAGCCAAATGTGCTATTGGTCTGGCAGAGGCCAGGTACCTTGGGTACATCGTGGGGAGAGGGACGGTAAAACCCCAACTGAACAAGCTGGGGGCCATCCAGGACTGGCCCCGACCCAACCGGAAGAAACAGGTCCGGGCATTCTTGGGGGTAGTGGGGTACTACCGGCGATTCATCCCCCATTTTGCTACCAGGGCCAGCCCCCTAACTGACTTAATAAAGGCGCGCGGCCCGGATATGATACGATGGACCCCAGCAGCCGAAGAAGCCTTCGCGGACCTGCGTACAGCCCTTTGCAGCAACCCCATACTCCTCGCCCCTGATTTCACCAAAGACTTTATTCTGCAAACCGATGCCTCCGAAGTGGGGCTGGGCGCGGTATTGTCGCAGATGGTAGGAGACGAGGAGCACCCCGTGATGTACCTCAGCCGCAAGCTCCTCCCGAGAGAACAAAGATATGCAGTGGTGGAGAGGGAGTGTCTAGCAGTCAAATGGGCAATGGAGGCCCTCCGGTACTACCTGCTGGGACGGCGCTTCACCCTGGTGACTGACCATGCCCCACTACAGTGGATGCAGCGAAACAAAGAAAAGAACGCGAGGGTGACCCGATGGTTCCTGTCCCTACAACCGTTCCAGTTCACCATTCAGCACAGGGCGGGCTGCCGCCATGGGAATGCGGATGGGTTGTCCCGGGTCCATTGCTTGGCGTCCCAAGTTGCCCAACCCGGTGGGATTGAGCAGGGGGGGAGGATATGTGACAGGGTCAGGCCTGACGGCTACGCCAGGGTGCTGGAGGGCAGGTATATCAGCCCCAGGCTCAGCAAAGCCCTGTTCCCCGGGTGACTCAGCAGGGGGCCTGATTAGGCAGTTAGGCCAGCTGGGGCTGTTTAGCCAATCAGGCCAGCTGAGGCCAATCAGGAAGCCCCGCCCCAAACACTCAAAAGCTAGCAGGGCAAGCAGTCAGTGTGGGTTGTAGGAGCTTGGAGAGAGGAGGAGGTTGGAGAATAGAAGGTAGTATTGTAATCTATAGTGCCAGACAGTAGCTATTGGAGGTGTGCAGATCGAGAGCCTGCCATTAGGAGTTGGTGGCTTGGAGGAGGCAGGCTGCCGCCTGCGGCCGGCAGGCCACTGAGACCCGCTGCTTCCACGGTGGCTACCAATACCCCGGAGGGCAGAGCCCCTGGTTGACGAAGCGGGGGAGCGGCCCACGGACTACACCAGAGGGAAGGTAGCTGTACCTAGGGGTAGAGCAGACCCCGGCACCCCCGACCCTTCCCCAGCTGCACCACCGGTCCGGCTGGCAAGGCGCAAGACCCACAAGGGCAGAGTACTTTTCCCTCCCCTGCCCCCACCCCGCCACAATATGTACAGCAAATAATTGCAACCCTTCAAATACTTACTAATGTTCACAACCCTCCCTTTTATTAAAGACACCATCCATGGATAAAGTCTACTTCTTTGTCCCAGGAACGTCTGTGACAACAGGACAGCACAGCTGCAGCTTCAGCAGCGTGTACTGCATAATATTGTAACAGTCTCAGTCTTGAAAGATTTATACAGTGATCAGCTGCTTCAGCATCCTGACTCACTCAGGAGACAGTTTGTAAAGAAGAGGCCTTAGGGAACAGAAAATGTAAGCAGCAAGTGGATTCACACACAGAGACACACACACGTACAGTTTAAAAAATCGGAATGAGCTATAGGTGCAATATTTAGATCCAAATCCAAATTTCCCAAAGGCTTTGTGTAGTTTTCTTCTGACCCAATCTCTAGAATCGATGCAAATGTAAAATCAACTTCCTCTATGAGCTTACTATAAATGTATATGGCTATAGCAAAAGTGTGATCACTCAAAAGGGATAATCAGCTTTCACTGTTTCAGTCCCTACTGAACTATTCTTGGATTGCTATTGGAGGAAAGCAATACTAAAGAAATGCTTCCTTGCTCAAAACATAGTGGAATCCATGCTCCTGGTGAGATGGCCCAACATCATAAAGAAAACTTATACCACATGAATCTGAGGTTGTTTCGGCAGATTGAAGACTATGATTGGCCGAAGGCAGGGTTTTTACAATATAGCTATTGCCTCTGCCAAAATTATCAATATCTCATCTATACCCATGCCCATATATTTTATATCTCATTAGATTGTCCAAACCAGAATGGACTTTCTTGTAATTTCTTTACTGGACATAACCTAGACCTTCTTAGTAAATAAGATTAGTATAATAAGTCAAATCCTGCCTAATCTTTCACAGCTACGTAATTTCCCCAAACATATTAGAACCAGCATAGTTCTGTGTGAATTAGAGGGCAGGATGCATAGCCCCATGCAGGAAGTCACATACCTGTGCTCCATAGCAAAAAGATCTGCAGGTCCATCCCCCCCCCAACCTTCTGAAGTTGGATTTGGGAGAAGGGTCATCAAGTGGTTGGACAGGAGATCAGTGGGAGCTGTGGATCCACCTGTCCTGGACTGTTACAGAGAATCTAACTACTGCACTGCAGCCTGAGGGCAGCTGTAACAACCTGGCTCCAGCGCTATGCTTCTCTGGAATGAAAGCTATATCCCGGCCACACGGAAACTTTCCACCCCAGCCATAGGGGTGTTATAGGACTGTATTTTAAAACATTTGTAAGACTGTTTAGAAAATGGGGTGGGAGTACGTATACTTTCCTCATTCTTCTCATACACAAAAACACAAACCGTTTTTACTCAAAACTTCCAAAATATCCACTTTGTACAGCAACCAGGCCTGGATAATTTTAGTCCAACAGGCAGAAGTTTTGGAAAGTTATGAGTGATTCAAAATAGGAGTTTGGGATGGAAATGCATAGGCAACCTTAATTGTGTAAATTGCTTCCATTCTAGTGGTAATCAAAAGGCCCAATTAACCCCAGGAAATCCCCACACACACCTAGAGAAGTTAAAGTGCAGTTCTGCTGTGAAAAGTGATTCTAAAACTGGCCTTCTGGTGTCATATTTATTCTCTCTCCTTTTCTGTATTTCAGGTGTTTAGTTTACAAGTAAAAGGAGGTTTCTCTAATGGCCAGCCCTGAGAACTCAGGCTGGAATATGACATTCGATTTGGGTTCTTTCCTTCTCATGCATCATCACTTGTAATAAAGATTTACCAGTTAATTTAGGCCTTCTAGTACATCTTTGCAACTCCACTATCTTCTGGTGTAAGTGACTGGAATTTAGCAAACCATAGTATTGATAGTACACGAGAAGGAACAGAAACCACCTTCCTTTCTCTTAGTTGTGCTGGTTTCCGCACTGCCAACAGAATAAAAAAAGGAGTTAAATGCTTACTATTGTCACTAAAATCAACAGACATTACTCTGTATATACACAGGGTGAAGAAAAGGCTGAGCAAAATGGTGCCTTTTTTTCCAGTCTCTTTTCCAGTGTAGAACCGTTTAAGGAAAAGTGGGTGGTTAACTATTTGACTTGCAAATGCAGCACTAAATCCATCTCTTCAGTCCTCCTAGGTATATCTTTGAATTTTATGTCAAGGTTCTCACAGTAACTCTAACCCTCAACCACATATCACTGGGTATTTCCCTATTGGAAATGTTCAGCATGCATACTGCCATGCTAAGTTTAAATGAAAAGTTCAGCAGAGAAATCAAATAGACCTTAAATATTTTTTACTGCTATATAAAAGTCAGGTCTAAGGGATACAGCATATTCTCCCATGCCTATATATGTGCATCATTCCCATTCAGACATATGGAAGTTACACCTGAGTGCCAACAGGAAAATACATTCCTTTAAGAGTTGTTCTCATTAGTGACTTTTGTTGAATTACATTTTTAATACAAATATTGTAATTATTTAGATGTAATTTAATTAGTTAAATAACAAACCTTATTTATATTTACTTAAAAGATTAGTTATGTTGGAGACATTACTAATTGATGGGAAATATCTTCAGCAAGGAATGGCCTCAATTTAAAAAATGAAACCATTCAGTTTGCCTTCCCTCTTAAATTACTGTTCAAATCCAGCCCTGGGCATCAGTGACTGAAAGATGCAACTGTCTGACAGCTGTTCATTAGGATCTCTTGGTGGTCTCAGTCCAGTTCCTAGTGGACAGGTGGCCACATGACAAAATAAACCTCTTACGGTTAGCACTAATTGACACTCTTGTGGGCAGTACTCAGAAGGGAGGTCAAAGACTGCATGAGATGAGGGACTCTCATTCTTAGAAGTGCTCCCAGAAGATTGTGTCAGAAACACAGCAGCAGGGGCGTGTGGTGAAGCTTGCATTACTAGCACTGTCAGTGCTGTTGTATTTCTAGGTATAAAGTGGAAAATTCGATCTCCAATCCTTTGATTCCATCACCATTCACCAGCCCCTTGCAACGGCCACAAGTACCATTGCTCACTGCAGCAATGAATTGGACCATTCAGGCATTAGCTGGATTTTAAAAATGCCTCAGTCTTCAATTTATACTTGTTACTGTCTCTCTGAATTTGCTCTTCACTCTCCTCTGTGCCCCCACCCTGCTTTTGCCCTGAGGTGCCAGATTTCTGAGGAGACTCAAAGGCTTCTGCCATCTTCCACCTTTTTCTCATTTATGAACATTTCCACATTAAAAATGTGTGGTCAATTGACTGGCTGCCACTCCTTGATGCTTAATTCTCTCTAATCTGGTCTGGGGACACTGAAATTTACAACTTTAGTTGATTATGCTGGTTCCAAAAATAACGGAGTGCAGCAAAGCAAAAGGGTAGCAAGTTAAGGGAAAAGGCATCTAAATGCCCTGCTATTATTTATTATTTAAGTGCCAACAACTTTCTTGGTGCTGCTACAAGGCACGAAGGGTGAAATTTACCCCTTTGCAGAAGACAAGTGCAAAGCTTATGTGCCACTCCAATGTCAGTTTTAACCCTATTTTGAAGATGAAAAAAAGTGCCTGGTGCTGGTCTTCTGCACAAGAGTGTATTTCACTCAAAATAGGGAGACCCTTTACCATGCAGATCTTGTATTCTGATTGGAAGTGGGCTAGCCCAAACGGATGGAGTAAATTTAGGAGTTGTTTGGCTTTTTTAATGTTTTACTTTGTTCATTTTCCATTGGCATTGCAAAAGGAGCAAAGCAGAAGGGGGCTTCCTGTGTCAGTCCTGGAAATGTATTGTTCACAGACCAAAAATTTTAAAATATGCTCTGATAAAATGATCATGGGTTATCAAGATGCCCCAAAAAATTAATAAGGAAACCTGAAAGTTCTCATATCTAGATCACCAATTCATACTCAGGCTCTGTCTACACTGAGGATGGCAAATTCGCCATTGTCAGATCCATTTTTCGAGTTTGATTGAGTGGCAGTGAAGACACGCTCAATCGATCCGGAAGTCGATTTAATAAAACTACCTCCCCAAAAAGCATAATGCTGTGTCAATGGGGGGGCGGCACATTAAATAAACATGAAGTCGACAGGAGTTACTCAAGCTACTCTGCCGAATTTCGCCGGCAGTGTAGACCAGGCCTCAGCCTGTATCAGTAACTCATTGTTATCCTCTTACAGCCCTATAGTGGCTTCTGCAACATTAGACAAACCATCAGTCTACTTATACCATGCCCAGTGCTGTAGCATTAAAAGGCCCTGAAAGTTTTAGTCTAGTCCTATAGAGGACTGGTGTCCACCTCACAGATGGAAGTCTGAGTAGTATTGTCCAATATGGAATGGATGTGGACTCTGAACTGCCCTCACTTCTACACAGGTGGCCCCCATGCTACGGTGAGGCTTGAGGCACATTATGAGAAAAGCATTACCTGTACCATACAATCTCAGTGTATGCATGTTTCAAGAAAAGTGCAAACAAAAAAAAATTGTTTCGATGTGACGGGATGTTGATGAATCTACTTTTGTAAAGAAACTCAGGGTATGACCACACTGGAGTTGGTGGTGGTGTAATTTCCATTATGGCAGTCAACCCTGCAGTAGCTCTGCTACTAGCATGTTAAAATAGAAGCATAGCTGATGCAGCACAAGCAGCGGGACAGGCTAGCCATCTGGGTATATATTATGGGTTTCAGACAGGATCGGACTCTGGCAGCTAACCCACCCTGCGACTTGCACCACCACAGCTACACTTCTCTTTTTAGCTGTGTTCAAGGTAGCATGCTAACTCAAATATGTCTACTCAAGCTCCAGTGTAGACATACTGTCATATAGCAAATTTGAACCTTGCAGGTACAGCCACATACCATTACTTGATTTTTCTTTGTAGTGCTATGTTTTGTGAGCTTAAACAACTGAGGAAAATGTCTTGGGTGTCACTGTGAACATCTCAATCAAATTCTCTGCTCAATCAAAACCTCTGCAACGGTGGTCAGAAAAACAAAGAATGTTAAGATGCATAAAAGATGGGACAGGAAAATAATATTGAAAATAATATGCCATTATATAATGCTTAAATTATTAAAGTAATCTGAAGCTAACCACTTCCTGTTGCACCTGCATGCTGTGTGTGAGATTACACTTCACAAATTTTGAACAGGATTTTTTAATTAAACTCAAAAGACACAGAAACATAGGAATTGCTGTAGTCGATCAGACAAGAAGTCTATCTAGTTCAGTAGCCCATGTCCAGTATCAAAAGGTGTCCGTGCTTATGGATCAGTATCATAACAAATAAAGCTTAAGATGGAGTACTAGTTGGTGACTGTTACAGACCACCACATCACACTAGGGAACAGGACAACCGCCTTCTTATGTGCCTATCTACAACATGTAGGAAAAAACTGTAATGTCAAGGGGCACTTCAATTTGATTGACATGTGCCAGAAATCTCATGCCACCAGTATTAAAATATCCTTGGAATTTCTAAACATAGGTGACAATTTCCTATCTCAAAAAGCGTTGCAGCCAACACAGGGGAATTCTTTATTAAACCTTGTCTTAACAGATGAAAAGGAACTGATCTAAAACTAATATTTAAAGGTAGCTTAGGTACGAGTGATTGTGACTTGATCCCGTGCAAGCAGAATAAAGTCCAGACTAGTAATATATATTCTTGGTGCCAGTTTCACAAAGCTGAAAACAATTATGAGCCAAATCAACTGGGATGAAGAAATTAATCAGAAAAATGTGAATGATAATTGGGAATCATTTAAGAACATTTAACTTCATGTCCAAAAAGCCACCACTGAGGAAGAAGGTCATACTAGTTTTATAAAATGACCTGGTTTAGATGGAAAGTGAAGACAGCTGTCCAGGGGGGTCAGCATGTTGAGCGGAGTCTCCCTTATTGACTCAATGCAGTTGGTAAACCCCATCACACGGTCATTGAGACTCCCTGTAGAGTCAAACAATTGTGGTCAAGAGACTCAGGACCCCTGGCAGAGCTGAGAAACCAACCAGTCCCTAGCTCCTGGGGCATTGCTCCAACCCTTTGCGCAGGGCAGAACAAACAGTCTATAGCTCCTGGGACAAGACAGAACAAACATTCAGTCTATAGCTGGGGCCGCTGGTAGCCACGGCTAGTGGCAAGTGCAGGAGGAGGGGGAAGGAAACCTGGGTCCACTCTACCGCACCAGATTTTGACCCATGGCTTTATGAAGTCAGTAAATTCCCTATTAAGGGTTCAAGCATCGCCTTCTAAACACATTCCATAGGTCACTTCCTGCCATAAGGCCCATCTTGGCCATCTCCTCATCTGACAATGACTCAGCTTCCCAGTCAATCTCTGCAGTCAGCTGGTTGTCCACAGAGTAATCCTGGTCCATGTTCCCAACAGCTCTGCAGCACACATCCGTTCTCCTCCTCAGCCAGCCCTAACTAAACCGGGCTGTCTCCTTTTCTCTCTCCCTTCCACTCGGTACATGTGCGGCAGGGGTGCAGGGGAGTGGTCTCTTGGGCCAGTAGTGATTGGTCAGGCCCCATTTGCCCAGTGAAAGTTTTGTACACCCTATCACAGCAGTTATAATATATATAGATATGGGGGGGGGGTGAACAAACTGCTGCTCTTGAACCGCATGCAGCTCTTTTACAGTTAAAGTAAAGCCCACAGAGCCCCTTATGCCCTCATCCCCCATTCTCCACCTACCAGATGCAGGGGGGAGGATCTCAGAGCTTCTGCCTTGCAGCAGGGTGCTGGGACTGGAGGATTCTGCCCAGCGGGGAGGGAGATCTCAGCGGATCAGTAAGTTTGGCCACCCCGAGATAGATATAACTCTTCTGCCAGTCGAAGTTGGCAGCAACAAGGACTGGTTCGATCTCTAAGGGTTCCGCTCACTAATACTGTGACCCATACCTAGATAGGCCTCAAGGGTAGGCCATAAGGCAGGCTGCAGGGCAAGCTGCAAAAGGAGACCGGATTCTCCTAACACTGGTGGGTGACACTGAAGGCAGACTTCCCAACCAGCCACCAACAGTGCTTCTCATTCCCCACGCTAGTAATCAAGAAGCTACAACAAAGTATACACAGCCCCCTTTACTGCATTTCAGTCTCTGACTCCCAATCAGCCACCAGGTCCAGTAAAGAGGTAAGTTATTTAAAACTCTATGCTCTTTACCAAAAAGGTTCTTCTGACCCCAAAGGGTCAGCTACATCACCAGATCAACATATGTTTGGATCTTACTAAAAGATTGGCTGGCAGTGTGGTATTTTGGGTAACTAAAACTAAAGGAAAAACAACAAGAGTCCTGTAGCACCTTAAAGAATAACAAATTTCTGCGGGCATAAGCTTTCATGGGCTGCAACCCACTTTGGCAGATGCAACTGATTTTCAATATCAGGTTTTCAGTAGAATTGTGGTGTTTGCAGGCTTATATAGTCCCTCTGGTATACATCCAGTACCTGGATGGGACTCGGTCCTTTGTTTCACACAGCTTCAGTTGCAGATGAGTTGATCCAGAGGGAGTTGAAGGCTGAAGAATGAAGACTAAAGACTGACTGAAGACTAAATGGATGTGAGGGTGCAGCTGCCTTTTATGTCCCTTGGCCTTTTCCATGCTGCTTGTGGAAATTTACAGAAATAAAACAGAATCCAGGGTCACATGTGTAAATCCTAGTGACTCATAAGGTGTATTCCTGGATTCTTTCCCTGAGTTTATTGTACCTGTGAGTTCCCTTAATGGGCCATCAAGCAGCTAGTGCTGCACCCACCCATTTCTTGGGTGTTGCCCAGAAACACACACAAGTTGAAATGCAGGTACATCAAACATACCCATAACTTCCAATACAAATATAACACATACACAAACAATATCAGCATTCTTAGCAAACTGTAACCTTTCTAATGGCACCTGACATGGCCTCTCTCATATGAATTATTGTAATTTTGAAATACTGATGTTAAATAATATCATAAATGGTTCCCCCGCCCCAATCCAGCCAGTGTCACAAATATAACACAAAACCAGCTCAAGCCCCCGCCCAGTAACCTGGGACAATTACACAGCACTCTTTGGGTACCTCTAGAGGCAATGCTTTCCCATTCGCAAGCACAGAGACTCAGTGTAGAAAACAGACTTTTAATAAAAAGGAGAAAAATTGCCCGGCATTAACTTGGGAAAATGCCACAAGCGTGATTCACACACATAAAACGATGAACAAAACACCCACCCCAGCTTACGTTGGGCAGTTTCCTTTTGCTTCAGGTTCTTAAGTCCTGCAACAAGAAGTTTCTTTAATGTGCCCCCTCCCTTCACAGCACCCCATTCACAGGTGTTGTCCTTAGTCAGGGCAGAGCCAGAGTCTAGAGGTGCAGCTGAGGAGTTCACCTACCACCTTGGTTGAGGGGAGGGAGAAAGAAGGCACCTTGCTCGCTCCACTGCTCGGCCGCTACATTCTGGCCGCTCACTACTCTGCTGGCTGTTCCGCCAGCCACTTCCCCAGCCACTTGTTGCTCCATGGGTTACTCTGCCCGTCTCCCACTAGCCATCCTGCCACCATCACCTTCTGCTACTACCTGCTTCTCCAATATGATCTCTGCGGGTCAGTTTCTTAAGGTTCCACCCAGCTCGCCAATTCTCAGCTCTCAGTGATTTCCACTCCTGGTGGGGGAACCTCAGCGCTGAAGCTAGGCACAAGCGGTGTCCCACAGTAGATGAGTTCCGCTCTAGCAAGCACTTAACAAAACAAAAGACTCCTAATGGAATCTTAATTAGCTCTCTCTTTGAACAGTGGGAGAGGGAAATTAAACCTTGCCTGGCTCTGGCATCTGAGCCCTTTGCTTAGCTAGTCCTGTTCAATGACCCTTTAGTCAGAACAGGCTAAGTAAGCAGAGTTTTGCTGCCCTTTGCTCATACAGTAAAGGGAACAACATCTCATTATTCCTGCATTTAAAACACTAAAGTGATTTGTAACCCAACACCAGCTAAAGGGATCATTTGGGCAAAGTAAATGGACAAGCAGTGCCATCATGTTGAGCCCTGAAGCAGGGTGGGTGTGCTCATGCAAATACCAGCTCGGCAGGGGAGAGCCCGTTCAGACCATGCGCGCACACACACACACACACACACGTTAATATATGTAGTTAATACATACGTATTTCAAATGTAGTTCACATATATAAGTAACCATTCAGACCCTGCTTACATCTATATATGTAACTAACTAACATCATATATACATTATTATAACGTTTTAGTTAGTTTTAAATGCACACACACAAATGGAAGAAAGGGGAAATTCATTGTACTGAACAAAAACCAGAAGTTAGGAATTGTAGAAAATTGATAAGGGACACATGGAAAAAAATCTATGGCTAGCACAGATAAAAGTAATAAGAAGATGGTTTTTAAATTTATAAGCAATAGAATCATGATAATGGATTGGTCCATTACTAGATAGAATCATCAATAATCATCAATAATAATAATAATGCAGAAAAGGGCAGCAGGGTTCAATAAATAGTCCTGTTCTGTACTTGGGGAAAAGCAGATGATATAGTCTCATCGTATGGTGATAACATTTTTTTTCCATTCCACTAGTATTTCTGGAAGATGTTAAACGGCAGCTACTGACGTTAGAGATTTTTAAATCAGTGGGTCCAGATTACTTGCATCCAAGAATTTTTGAAGAGCTGGCTGAGGAGTTTGATGGATTTTTAATGTTGATTTTCAATAAGACTTGGAGCAGTGGGGAAGTTCCAGAGGACTGGAAGAAAAATAATGTTGTGCCTGTTTTTTAGACAAGGTAAACAGGATGACCTGGGTAATTATAGGCCCATCAGCCTGACATCAATTCTGGGCAAGATAATGGAACAGCAGATACAGGACTCAATTAATGAAGAATTAAAGGAGGGTAATGTAATTAATGCAAATAAAGATGGGTGTATGGAAAATATATCCTGTCAAACCAATCTCATTTTTTCTTTTTTACAAGATTACAACAAATTTGGATGATACGGTTAATGGTGTTGACATAATATACTTAGACTTCTGTAAGGGGTTTCACCAAGTGCTATGCAACATTTTGATTAAAAAATAGAACAACATAAAATGAACATGGCACACAATAAATAGATTAAAAACTGGCTAACGGATAGGTTTCAACATGTAACTGGAAGTGGTTAATCATCACTGAGCAGGTGTTTTCAGTGGGGTCCCACAGGCATCAATTCTTGGACCTACATTATTTAGCTTTTTTATTAATGGCCTGGAAGAAAACAAAATCATCACAGATAAAGTTTGCAGATAACAAAAATTGAGGGAGTGGTAAATAATGAAGAGGGCAGACGACTGATTCAGAGCCATCTCGATTGTTTGGTAGACTGGGCACAAGCAAACTATGTGCATTTTAATATGGCTACATGTAAATGGATGTCATTACATAAATTGTACATGTAATGTAAATGAATACATCTGGGAACACAGAATGTAGGCCATAGTTACAGGATGGAGGATGCTATTCTGGAAGCAGTGACTCTGGAAAAGATTTTCGAGTCCTAGTGAACAATCAGCTCAACGTGAGCTCTGAGTGTAATACTGTGGCAAAAAGCTAATGCAATCCTGGGATGCTTAAACAGGGGACTCTTGAGCAGGAGTAGAGAGGTTATTTTACCCCTGTATTTGGCACTGATGCAACCGCTGCGGGACTACTGTGTGCAATACGAGTGACCGCTGTGAGATAGAGAGTTATCTTGTGGTAAAGAATTTACTGAGAAAAGGCTAAAAAGAGATGAGTTTTGTGTTTAGTGCTGAAAGCCAGGATGGCCATGGTCATTCTTATCCCTTGCACGAGTCACATGCATCGTCTAGGTGCAGTGCCTGTGAAAGCTCAGTCCTCTTCACACACAAGTCTTCTCCTGTTGGGTCACGTAGGTAGCGACAATCCCACAAAGAGCTTGGAATGTATTCAGTGCAGAGAGTGACGCATCAGGATGATGCAGTCACTGTAGCCCACAAAACCAGTCTATGCTTGCTTGCATTATAGATATGTGTATCTATTTAGATTTAAGTTTGTTGGTGTGGTTATAATAGAGTTATATCAAGTTTATATTAAAGGAGTTTTGCTGTAATGCAAAGTACCCTACAGGCTTCATCCTGTATGGCAGCTATGCAGTTAGTATACATATGCTCGGGACCTTTACCCTAGAGCAGTGTTATTGAATAAGACAGAAATAGTCATAACCTTTACCCTAGATAAATCAGGAGGCATCAAAACAGGGGATGCTGTTGCAGGTTATACCCCAAAGAAACTGTAAAAGTATACCGCAAAACCCGCAAGAAGGGCCAGAAATGAAAAAGGTGAAGTAAAAAGACCGTCTGAAACCATCTGGAGAGGATGTGATATGTCAGCAATACGCACGAACTTGCCAGCCTATAGAATAAGTGTAGCCCCAATAATTTGGGGTGGTAAGTCCAAGTCTGGGCTTAGGAGGAAGGATGCCCATACTCTTCGGGCATAAGAAGGGGCAGATCGTGCTATTTGGGACGATCGACCATCAGCTACTCCTGCTTGAAGTTTCTTTTAGTTAGTGTTAAGATTTAGTTCTTCGTTTACACTTAGTCTTATTGTGGTAGTGCTAGTCTTAGTCTTATAGCACTTAGATCTCAAGCAGGGCCTACTCCACCACTCTACCCAGGAGCTGGGGAATCAGACGTCTTCCTCAACCAGGTCAGCAGGGAAGGGTGGGAGTATATTAATCCAAAGCACATTATAGAAACATATATCAGATAGCATAGATAAACATATATCATATAGCATAAGGTTGTATTAGTCATTTTATTGTTAATTTTATTGTTCATTTTCTAGATATGTCAGTTTGTTATTTCATCATTTTATATTTTCTGTTATCTTAATAAAATGTATAAAATTAGTCAAATTTGACTATCTCTAACTTCCTGTCGTACACCCCGGGGTCCCTTATAATACTTCTGGAGCCTCGTTCGGGACATGAACTTTATTATCTTTTGATCAGATACACTGGTGAGCCCATAACCCATTAACTTAAATAGATCACCCCAAAATCAGGCTACATCACCATAAGCTGTGTGGTTAAACAGACAGGCTATTGGAACTTTTTCAGGGTATGAACTGGAACTTTATCAAGGAGTTATGGTTACATTCCAACATGTAATGAGTTGCAATAGTCAAGCTTAGAAGCCAAGAATGCCAGAATCAGTATGGCCAAGTCCGTGTCTGGTGAGATGAGGCGCAACCTTTCTGACAACTTGAAAAAGGAAATGAACTTTTTTTTTGTAACTGTTGTGGTAGGGTGGCAGCGGGGGGGGGGGAGGACGTAGACCACCCCCCGTGGGTCTCGTGCTTTCCCGGCTCGGCCGGTGGTGCAGCCGGGGAAGGCTTCGGGGAAGGCATGGACCCAAGCTGCCCAAAGTGCTGGGGAAACGGCAGGCGAAGCCCCACGCCTCTGTAGGCTGCAGGCGGCAGCCTGCCAGCCGCGGGCGGCCAGCCCGAACCCCACTCTGCCAACTCCCCCCTTGTTGGCTCTCTCTCTGCGAACCCTCCAACCTGTAACTCCAATCTCTGACCTCCAAGCTCCTTACTCCACAACCCACACTGTCTGTCTGCTGAGGTAGGCTTTTTGAGTGTTTGGGGCGGGGCTTCCTAATTGGCCTCAGCTGGCCTAATTGGTTGAGCAGCCCCAGCTGGCCTAACTGCCGAGTCACCCAGGAAATAAAGCCCGGCTAAGTCTGGGACTAACATACCCTTGCATAGCCCCCCCTGGTCTGGGCTGGATCCCCCTTTTTTTCTTTTGCAGCTGCTTTTCTTTTTGGGGGGACCCTGCTGCTTGCTGCCCCTACTGCCCCTGATTCAGGGCTTGGCTGGGGAGCCCCCCTCCCAGCTGGGAGGGAGGGGTGAGTGTGTGTGGTTTCTCTATCTTTCCCACCCCCCCCCCCAGCCTCTTTTTCCACCTTCCCCCTGCAGTTGCTCCTAGGGCCAGCACCAGCTGGGCCCCCTCCCTTTCCTTTTACTTTTATTTTGGCTGGCTGCCTCTGTCCCCTTTGCTGCCACGAGCCCCCTTCCCCTTTTGTTGCTGCCCCCTGTGTGTGGGGGCACCCTGCCCCTTCTTCTCCCCTGCCCCTCCCCTGCTGCCCCCTCCCTGCCC
>ML675604.1:61384821-61442272 GCA_007922155.1 Mesoclemmys tuberculata | reverse complement strand
GAGCCCAGCGAGGGGCGCCGACCGAGGAAGTCGTGGTGGCAGACGTCGGCAATACCATCGCCCCTCTGGAGTCCCCGCTAGAAGAGTCCTCGCCCGGAGCCCCCCCAGCCGCAATGCCACCTAAACCCCCCGCTGGTGCCGGAGAGGCCCTCGGGGTGGCAGGGGGGGCCTTCTTCTCCTCCTTAATGGAGGAGATAGACTCCCTGGGGTTGACCCCGGCCTGCCCGGGGGAGGAGGACCCCGCCCCCTGTACGGGGGGCCTAGGGCAGGACATCCCCGAACTCCTTTTCCTCTCCCCCTCCCTCCTGTCCTCAGTCGCCTCCCCTGCCCCCACCACCGAGACCCCCCTCAACCTCTCTACCCTCCATGCTGGGGAGGTGGGGCCCATCGCCGCGGCCCCCGAGGAGCCGGCGGGGGCTGAGGGGCCGGGCCCTGGGCCACCAGGTGCCCCGCCCCTTGTTCTGGGCCAGCTGGCCCCCCTCCTCCCTGAAGCCTCCTCAGCTGCCCCCTCCCTGGGCCCTGATACCGGGGGTGCCGTGACCCTAGAGTCCGGCCCCCCGGAGGACATCCAACCCACACCCACCCCCTCAGCTCCCGGCCCCAGTCAAGAGGTTGAAGACCCCACCCCCAAATCTGACCCTAACCCCCTTCCTGCTCCTTTCCCCGATCCCTCCCTTACCCCAACTCCTGATCCCTTCCCCGCTCTCAACCTCTCCCCTGCCCTCACCCTTCCCATCCCCGCACCCTCTCCCCCCCACCCTTCTGCCTATACATCAGCCGCCCCTGGGGTTGTCTCCTTCCCCCTAAGGAGCTCCCAGGAGGCGGCTTTTGATTTCAGCACTCCCAGCCCACTCGGGGCTGCTGTCTTCCCTCAGCCGCTGCCATCCCCCCCAGCCCCCGCCCCAATGGACCAGGGGGCCACTGCGGGGGCCGAGCCGGAGGACGACCCCTCCGAGGCACTGCGTGAGGAGCTGCGCACCTGTCTCTGGGACACGCGTGGTGCCCGGAACCGGGTGCAGCTCGCTCTGCAGCGCTGGGGGGACTTCCACCGCGTCCTCCGGGCCGTGAGGGCCATTGTGAAGGAGGGGAAAGGGGCCGGGCGGCAGGGCGCGGCAGCCTACCAACGGTCCCGCAGCTTCCGTGATGCCCTTAAAATCTATGGCACCGGTCACGGGCTGCTGCGGAGCCCGACGAGGACCGCCGGCGCTCCTGCCCACCAGGATCCACCCCAGCCCTCCTCGTAATGCCCTTCAACATCTGCACATTAAACACGAGGGGCTGCAGGACGGGTCTCCGCAGGAACCAGGTGCTCTCCTTCCTTCGGGAGGGGGGGTACTCTGTAGCGTTCCTGCAGGAGACCCACACGGACCCGGCCGCCGAGGCCAGCTGGCGGCTGGAGTGGGGAGACGGGGTGCACCTTAGTCATCTCTCGGCCCGCGTGGGCGGAGTGGCCACCCTGTTCTCCCCTGACCTGCAGCCCGAGGTGCTGGGGATTGCCGAGGTCGTGCCGGGCCGCCTGCTGCACCTCCGGGTCCGCGTGGAGGGGCTGGCGTTGAATCTCGTCAACGTCTACGCCCCGACCGCGGGCCCGGAGCGGGTGCGGTTCTTCCAGCAGGCGGCTGCCTTCCTCGGCACACTGGATCCGCAAGAGTGCCTGGTCCTGGGCGGGGATTTTAACACCACCCTCGAAGAGCGGGACCGCACGGGGACCGAGCCGTGCCCAGCCGCTAGGGACGTCCTCAGGGAGATCATTGACCATCACTCCCTGGTGGATGTCTGGCGCGACCACCACCCGGACGACAACGTCACCTTTACTTTTGTCCGGGTGGGGGAAGACCGGTCGCGCCACTCCCGGTTGGACCATATTTACATCTCTAGGCACCACCTTGCACGGGCCCACTCCTCCAGCGTCCGGCCGGCCCCGTTCTCGGATCACCACATGGTGACCGTGACGGCCTCTCTCACTGCGGAGAGGCCGGGGCCGGCCTACTGGCATTTTAACAACAGCCTGCTGGGGGACGTGGGCTTCGTGGCGTCCTTCCGGGAGTTCTGGCTGGCCTGGCGGGGGCAGAGGGGTGCCTTTCCCTCGGCGCGGCGATGGTGGGATGTGGGGAAGGTGCGCGCCCGGCTCTTCTGCCGTGACTACACTCGGGGGGCCAGCCGGCGGCGGGATGTGGGGATAGAGCAGTTGGAGCGGGAGGTCTTGGAGCTGGAGAGGCGACTGGCCGCCAGCCCCGATGATCCGTCCCTCTGCGGAGCGTGCCGGGAGAAGCGGGAGGAGCTTAGAGCCCTCGAGGACCTTCGAGCCCGAGGTGCCTTTGTCCGGTCCCGCATCCGTCTCCTTCGGGAGATGGATCGCGGCTCCCGCTTCTTCTACACCCTGGAGAAAAAGAGGGGGGCCCGGAAGCATGTCATCTGCCTCCTGGCTGCTGACGGCACCCCCCTCACGGACCCAGAGGAGATGCGTGGAAGGGCCAGGGCCTTCTACGCAGACCTTTTCTCCCCGGAACCGACCGATGTCGCCGCCTGCAGGGTGCTCTGGAACGAACTTCCCGCGGTCAGCACAGGCGACTGGGACCGGCTGGAGAAACCTCTCACTCTGGCCGAGTTCTCGGAAGCCCTCCGCCTCATGCCCACCAATAAATCCCCGGGCATGGACAGGCTGACTACGGAGTTCTACCACGTGTTTTGGGACGTCCTCGGCCCGGACCTCGTCACCGTCTGGGCCGAGTCCGAGGTCAGCGGAGTGCTCCCCCTGTCATGCAGGCGGGCAGTGCTCACCCTCCTGCCAAAGAAGGGGGACCTCCGCGACCTCCGGAACTGGCGTCCCCTCTCGCTCCTTGGCACGGACTACAAAATAGTGGCTAGGGCCGTCTCGCTGCGGCTGAAGTCTGTGCTGCAGGACGTGGTCCACCCCGACCAGACCTACACTGTCCCGGGCCGCACCATCTTTAACAATCTGTATCTGGTCCGGGACCTTTTAGAACTTGTGTGTAGGGATGGTCTGTCGTTCGCCCTCCTGTCCCTGGACCAGGAGAAGGCGTTCGACCGGATGGACCACGGGTATCTCCTGGGCACCCTGCAGGCGTTCGGCTTCGGACCCCGTTTTGTGGGATTTCTCCGGGTGCTGTACGCCTCCGCAGAGTGCTTGGTCAAGCTCAACTGGACCCTGACCGAACGGGTCAGCTTCGGGCGCGGAGTACGCCAAGGCTGTCCGCTGTCCGGCCAGCTGTACGCTCTGGCCATTGAGCCCTTTCTCCGTCTCCTCCGCCGGAGGTTGACGGGCTTGGTGCTCCGTGAGCCAGAGCTGAGGCTGGTGCTGTCGGCGTACGCCGATGACGTGCTCCTCGTGGTCCAGGACCCGGGCGACCTGGCGCGGCTGGAGGACTGCCTGGCCGTCTACTCGGCAGCCTCCTCCGCCCGGGTCAACTGGGCCAAGAGCTCTGCCCTGACGGTAGGGGCCGGGTGGCAGGCGAGCTCCCTCCCACCCGCGCTTCAAGCCATCCAGTGGAGCGCGGGTCCACTGCTCTATCTGGGCGTTTACTTCTCCGCCACCCATCCCTCCCCGGCAGAGAACTGGCAGGATTTGGAGGGCAAGGTGTCTGGGCGGCTGCGGAGATGGACAGGACTGCTCCGGTGCCTCTCCCTCCGGGGGAGGGCACTGGTGATCAACCAGCTCGTCCTGTCCATGCTCTGGCACCGGCTCAACACCCTGGTCCCGACCCCGAGTTTCCTGGCCTACCTCCAGAAGACAGTTCTGGAGTTCTTTTGGCCAGGACTGCACTGGGTCTCTGCAGGGATTCTGAGTCTCCCCCTGGAGGAGGGCAGGCAGGGCCTGTGCTGCATCCGCAGCCAGGTCCACACCTTCCGCCTCCAGGCCCTGCAGAGACTCCTCTATGGTGCAGGTAGTCCGGCGTGGAGCCACTTGGCGCGCGTCTTCCTCCGCCGCTTCCGAGGGCTCCGATACGACCGGCAGCTCTTTTTTCTCCACCCGAGAGGTCTTCCGCGAGACCTCTCCGAGCTGCCGGTCTTCTACCAGGACCTCCTCCGGACCTGGAGGCTCCTCTCGGCCTCCAGGCCCCTTGCGGTCACCGAGGGGGAGGACCTCCTCGCGGAGCCCCTGCTACACAACCCCCAGCTGCGTGTGCAGGTGGCGGAGGCCCCCTCGGTGCAACGGCGGTTGGTCCTGGCAGGAGTCACCAGGGTCGGAGATCTCCTGGACTACGCCCGGGGGGCCTGGGTGGACCCCCATGCGCTGGCTCGGCGTATGGGGCTCTCCACCCCTCGAACCCCCCGACGCGTACTCCAGGAGGTGAAGGCAGCCTTGCCCCCCACGGCTTTGACGTATCTCGAGCGGGTCCTGCAGGAGGGTTCTCCCTGCCCCCCCCTCAGCCCGAGCCCTCCGGTGCTTACCATCGGGCCTCGGCCCCGCGAACCCCCTCGGTCCCCCCATCCTCATGCCCCAAGCCGGCTGCTTGACCTGCAGCCGGCCCTCTTTCAGACCGCGCCTAGGGAAGCCTGTACACGCTCGTGCTCCACACCCTTCACTTCCTCGCCCTCACGTCCCGCCCAGACACCAAGTGGTGGGACCTCCTACCATCCTTGGAGGGCGAGGATCCCCGGTGGGCCAGTCTGTATTCCACCTTGACCCCACGGCCCGCCGGGGACATCAGTTGGCGGCTCCTTCACGGAGCCGTGAGCACGGGCGTGTACTTGGCGCGGTTCGCCTCCCTCCCTGACACCTGCCCCTTCTGCGGCGTGAGGGAGACGTGTACCTGGAGTGCGCCAGGTTGCAGCCCCTCTTCCGGCTCCTCCAGAACCTCCTGCTGAGGTTCTGGCTGCACTTTTCCCCGCACCTGTTCATCCACGCACACCCCATCCGTGGCCCCACGAAGTCGCGGGACCTCCTCGTCAACCTCCTCCTAGCCCTGGCCAAAGTAACCATCTATAAGACCAGGGAGAGGAGGTTGGCAGGGGGGGCTCCCAGCGACTGTGGGGCCTACTTCCGTTCCCTGGTCAACTCACGTCTCCGGGCAGAGTTCCTCTGGGCTGCGTCCGCTGGCTCCCTGGACACCTTCGAGGAGCAGTGGGCGCAGTCTGGGGTTCTCTGCTCGGTGTCCCCTTCTGGCTCTCTTTTTCTTAACCTGTGACCCCCACGCCCTTTCCTGTTTTTTCATCTGTTGTCCCCCGTAACTAGTTGGACCTGGGTCCAGTGGCTCCGCCCCTAGGCTGGGGGGGGAGCCTGTAGCGGTGGGTGGGCTTGCGCCCACCCACCTACCCCAGCTTCCAAATAGAGGACCCTTGCTTAGCCGCTAGGCCTGACCCCGTTACACTGTGTTTGTTTGATAGCATTGGGAAGAGTCCAAAAAGCTCCCAAGCATGTACTCTAACTTAATCTATGGCTTTATGTCCTCAGCTAGTGAGGATTGTTACAAAGAAAGCAAGTTCTGCAAAGAACTTCCCTATCCTGACCAGCATCACTTTAGTCTTTATGTGCTCAGTTTTAGCCAGCTGCTATTTGTCCAGCGGCAGAGGTCATGTACGCATTATGAGAACTGGAAGATGGTGTTATTTACACTTGCACTAAAGAAGACGTAGAGAAGAGTGCTGTACGTGTATTAATAGCATCTTCTCTCTTAGCAGCCTCAGATAAACGCTGAATAATAAGAGGGAGAGGACAGTGCCTATGGACAATGAAGGTGAGAGGGCAGAATAGTTCATATAATTACTCTTTCAGTTTGGTCCAAGAGGAAGGATGTGACTCATTTCAGGGCATTCCTGCTTACCGTGATGGCTTCTTAGAAGCAGGTCAGGAGCATTTGGTTGTCTACAACATCAGATGCCAGTAGGGTGAGGATGAGTACTTCCACAAGACCACCCTTCCTCTTCCAACCTAATAAACCTATGACAGCATTCTAGATCACTAATGATTCGGAATGGAGAGCTGGAATATTTCAGGTACAGTTAAATTGTGAAAAGAAGCCACATTTATTCAGGCTTCATTTAATAATTCTGTCATTCATCTTTAACTCCAGCTTTTAACTCTGTCTATGCAGCCACATAATCACACTTCAATTTTACATTCCAAAACAATAAAGAAAGATAAAAGGGGCACTGACAAACAGAAAGTATCAGGACTGTGTTCGCAAAGCACAATGTAAAAGCAGGATTCACTGTGTAGAGAAAAATATAAAATAGAAAGAATTAGAAAAGCACAGAATAAAAATGGAGATTACTATTAGGACGTGCACTCCTTGCATCATTTGTACTGTATATCGCTGCACCTTTTGTTTTGCTCTTTATCCTTTCCTGGAATGAAATTAGCTTTCAGCCTTTTTTGTTTTTTAAATTTGATCTTATTTAAATCAGCCCCTTAGCAGGTTGGCTGTATTCTTGAAAACCTAGCACAGCTTGCAGATGTCAGTCTGTGCAGCCACATGGCAGAACCAGGCTTTGGGAATCCCTGGAGCCTAGCACAGGACCAGGAACTTCTTGGTACTGGTTCCAAAAATCCATACCCCTTTCCAGTTCATTACGAACGCCTATTGTTTGCCATATTTATCTGCCATCACTGCTGTTTGTTAGCAAATGGAAAAAGAAATGCCAGGACTAAATTTCAGCCTGCCCCTAGAATAGTGGAAGGGGGCTACAGGAATTGAATGACAGATGGTCTTTGAATGATATACAGAACCTCTGCCCTTGGGCCTGCTTGGAGGAGCTGTTTTGGTTGTTGCTCACAAGAGTGGGAGGTTGTTGTGTGATATGTGATTATTCTATAATAATTTTAATTATTTTGCCTGTTTTCAAACAATAGTCTCAGCCTTTTTTAATTTTGACACTCACTGAGTTGTGACACGAGCATTCTTTTCTCTGTGTTAGCAGGGATTAAAATCAAGCCCTGTATCCCTTCCCATTTTTCAAATAATCCATGTTTAAATAAATTATCTCTGTCTGGAAAAGTGAGTTATAGGGCATTCTCCTGGCATTCACAGTGGCAAGAAAAAAAAAAGGAAGGGGGGAGCTTTATTGTGTTTTCTAGCATGGGATTGTAACTGTAACAAGTTTCAAGAGGAGGCTGCTCTTTAACTCTTCCTCCTCAGCGCTGAGAGCAGGGCTCTGGGAGCCTCATTTACATGCATATGGATATCTGATTGGATCTGTTCAAAGGTACAGTAGGAGTCAGTCAGATTGCATATGATGTGAATATAAATGAAGTTCCCAAAGTGGGGAATGATGCTTCAGGAGCGACAGGGAAAATATGCTGTTTCTGCTTCATCCAAAATCTATAGAAACTCAGAGATTTTTTTTAAACAGGGCTACAGATAACCAAAAGTACAAGCTATATTCTCCTCCCTCCCCCTCATCTCAGAATTTAAATTTGATACCAAATGCAACTCATCTCTGAAACCCCACAAACTAAGTTATCTTTGTACTGGCAGAACACAGGTTGTTTGGTTTACAGAACTATTTCAAACCCCACTGCACCAGTGAGGTCACTGGATTTAATTCCTTTGTAGCATGAGCAATATACTAGACATGTCAGTGCTGCTGCCTACTCTGTTGTCATCATGGCGAATACAACCCCACCTCTGACAAACTGAAAGACCAACAATATTTTCTTGGTAGCATGTGGGCTGACGTGAACCCGGTTCTTGGCAGAAGCCATAAATGCATTAATTTTTCAGTTATGGTCTATTCACTGAGCATAAAAGTGCATGACTGTCAATGGAGTTTGTTTCTCACATTCAGTTCACAGGTCCAGGTAAGGCTGCAGATAACTGGAAGTATGCTGGCAAAACTGACACAATGGTAGCGAGACAAGCTGGCTGAGGCAATATATTTTATTGGACCAACTTCCGTTGATGAAAGAGACAAGCTTTTTGAGCTACGCAGAGCTCTTCTTCACGCCTGGGAAAGTTACTCAGAGTGTTTCAGCTAAATACAAGGTGGAACAAATTGTTTAGCATAAGAGTTAGCACAAAGTCTACAGGACCATTCAAGGTGAAGTGGCCTGGTAACACCCCTGAAGTCATTGGTCAAAAAAGGAGGGTTAGTGGCTTACCTATTGTAAGAAGCCACAAATCCAGTCTTTTTATTAAGACCATGAAGTTTAGTGTCTAGCAAAGTTATGAATTTAAGGTCCCAGGCTCATCTTCTGAATGTGCTGTACAGGTTTCCTTTGAGGATGAGGATGGAGAGATCAGATATGGAGTGAACACACTGTGAAAAGTGTTCCCCCACAGGTGATAGGATGGTTTTATCTGATCATTTTTCTGGGGGAGTTCATTTGAGAGCATATAGTGACCATCTGGTCTCATGCACATAGTTGTTACTGGAGCATTTCGTGCCCTGAATGAGGCACACAATATGTGATAGGCATGCAAAACAAAGGCTCAATTTTCAGCCGCAGTTAAAGATTATACTTCATGTGATAAGAACTGCTGGACCACGAAGGTTCTCTGTGTTAAAATTGCTCCTTAGAACGCACATCCTCCCTGCATCTTTCAGTGAGAATCACCATCAAAAAGACTTTTAGAAGACTATATACACCGCTTGGCAATTAGACCTCCCAGTCCATGTGATCCAGACTGTCACGTGTGTCTGAATTAGATTGTCTGTCCAGGTTAGACTGTAAACGCCTTTTCTTCCTCTACATTTGTAAAGCACCGTGCATGGCAATCGTGCTCAGTAATAAGCAGAGTCACTCAGGAAAAAAAGGAAACAAAATGTCACAAATGTTCGTTAAATGTTGCTGACCAGTTCTGATAAGTCATAATATATTACTAAACCAGGTTAGATAAAACAACTCTGCCTACATGTCGGAGCTGTCACAAAATAATTCCTCTAAATAATGTGGCCCAGTGGTTAGCGCAGTATCAGAGGACTTAGGACAGCTGGGTTCAAGTGCCTCTTCCACCAGAGACTCTCTCTGTGATTCCAGGCAAATCACCTTAGCCTCTCTGTGCTCTAGCTCTACATCTGTAAAACAGGGGATTCATGAGGATAAACACATTAAAATTGTGAGGCATATAGATACTAGGGACCATATAAGTACCTAAAATACATTCTCAATTGTGTGCCACATAAGCTTTTGAAAAACATCCTTGATATTGGTCTTGTCTACTTAGACAGCAATAGCAAAGTGTCTCGCATTTCCCATGTCTCAAGTTAACTGATCAGCGTAACTTCTAAAATAAGACACTGAGCCTATGCAACTAGCAATGGTTGTGACAAAAGAGAAAGACAAAGCTCATGTAACGTAATCTATAGAGAACTTCTACGTATAATTCTGGGGACATATTCTCTAATGTCTGCAGTTTTATTTTAATAAAATCTTAGACACCTCTCTGTAGAGAAAGAGTCCAACTCAAGCAGCAGTTAATACCCAATTGATATTCAGATTACTCCCCTCATATCAGTATAGCGAGCACAGGAAATATAGTCCGTCTGTTGACAGGGAATACATGCCAGTGATGAAATTTAGTCAATCCCTGCAGAACTCTGTTACACCACATACACCAAACTCAGTGAGCATTTATTCCCCAGTGGGCAAGTGGCAGGAGAAGGATACGCTGTATTCCCCAGCACTCACCCTTACCTATAGACTTTAACAGCATAGACAGCGATGAAGATGCTCTGGTAAGCAGCAACAGTCCCTCAAAGACACAAAAGGTTCAAAATCTTTACAGCAACAGTGTACAAATCTCCAAGTAATATTTTAATTTAAATACAAAAGCTTTTTTTACCTGTGTTTCAGGTGTTAATATCATCTGTCATGAGAGAAGCCAACACTTAAAATCATCATTAAGAGTGGAAGCTGCATTCACTGCACTGCTTTAGGCATTACCAAGTGAGATCATCAGTTATGGAGAGCAGTGGAGGACTGCCTGGAACTCAGGTAAATACAAGATAAACGGATTTTAAATGTTAATGTTTTAAAATGACTATTTCTGTAACTTGTGGATGTTTCCTACCTCCTGGTTTAGAATCTATAAAACTTGTCTTCTCCTCTCCCGCTAAAATACGCTTTTAATTCTTTAAAAGAATAATCTATAGCAAGCAGAGCAGCAGTCATGTTTAAATGTTAGCCAATGGAGCTTTCTTCCAAGACAAGGAAAAGTAAAAGGACTAGATGACACAATAGACTAGTAATTGAATCAGATCCGTTCTACTTCTAAGTCACTTGTTAAATCAAAGGCATGTCAATAGTGACTGAAAACTTATTACCATCCCCTGGCTATTCAGTATCCATTATATGTACAATGGATTTTGGGTCTCAGTATAAAGCATCCAAATCTCAAAGCCTACACCAAACGCGTGTCAAATAGTCCCAACATAATGGTCAAGGATTTACTGGGCATGGACACCAAATACCCTAAACCAGTGGTTCCCAACCTTTTTGGCTCAAGGGTCACAACTATGTTTACAACGTGGTAGGGTCACCAGTCTATCAATTCATAAAAGGTGTACTGATGGACCCAGGTGGACTGCTTTGCCTTGCTCCCTGCCACAACCAGGGGGAGGGGAGCACTGATCTCCTGTCCCCTTGGGTGCAGCAAGGAGCCTGCATTGGTCTTGTAGCCCCACGGCTATGCACTCCACCTGGGTCCTTAGGCAGTGACTCCCTTTTGCATCCAGTGGGAGGGGAGCAGCGGGCCACTTTGAAAGACTTGATAGGCCACTTTTGGCCCCTGGGCCATGGGTTAGGCACCACTGCCCTGAACCTTAGAGATGTTTACTTCAGATTAGGATTGAGGCAATTGACACGGCAGTGACTGGAAACTTGAACTGATACTGTCCATCTTGTGTTGTTTTCCATGGATAGAGAACATCACTCTGTTTGCCAGTCTGCTGTGACCTGCCCCGATACCAGTTTGTTTTGGGGTTTTTTTAAATCCTTTGATCCTCATAAATCTCTTGGGTAATGGGCTCTGTGGCCCCTCTCTCCTTTGAGGGATCAGGTCTTTCAAGCAGAGCCCACCAACCCAGGATTCAAATAGGCTAGCAACTTTCAGAAGCATTAAATTCATATGCAGAATAAAAACAGAACAAAACACCACAAGATTTCATGCAACTGGAATATCACATTTGCTTCTGTGCTACCTGCAGAGCATTAAAAAAAAAAAGAGAGCCCACAACTTTGCTTGGATGAATTAATTTAGGAGCCCCTTTAGTGGTGTGTCTTCTAGGAGGAGGAGAACTGCTATGCAATGATCACTATTAAAACCTTCAGAAATGCCTTAGTATTAATAAATTGGTATCCCTTTATGCACAATATTCTGTATAAGAGCATAAGAAATATGTATACTCTGTTGCAACACTATCACATTCTGGTTCTGGGTTGCAATCCAAACCAGTAAGGAGTTGTGTCACCACTTGCTTTGCAAGCCTGGGTGACTTACAATGCTTTGCTGCTATAGCTTCCAGCCTGGGATGCTCACAGCCAGCCTACAAGCATGCGGGTCACACCTTGGGAGTCAGTGTGCTAGACAGCCTCGGTTCAGCAACTCTGATCCCAGCAGCCCGTTTACAGCCCCACTCTGCTTCCACCAGCCTTCGTTTCAACCAGCAAGGTGACCCCAACTCACTCACAGTCCTGAATTTCCGCAAAACCATGTGCCCTGAAGTGTCCAATAATAAGGTGTTTTTCCCCTTCAAAGAGACAAAAACACATTACAGTTTATTAATTTAACAGGGGTAGATACACCCTTCCTTTCAAGCACAGCACTAGCTGGTTTATAGTAAAAATAAAAATTTATTAAGAAAACATACCTAGGATTAAGTGAATTAAAGTATAAAGGAATAAAGTTAGAAAGGACTACAAAGAAATAAACATGAAAACACATTAAGTTTTTGACTTAATCTATCAAGGTACAGGCTTTGTTCAAGATGGCTGACTTTCCCTCAGGTCAGGACTGTTAGGGTATAACTATATAATGTAAGTACTTAGGCCTGTGTATTTGCCTGAGATTGGATTCTGGGCAGCCTGAAAGTCAAAGTCTCTGAGCTACACGTTACCAAAGAACAAAGACAGTGTGTTCCTCTTGCCTGTTTGCAATTAGATGTGTTTTTCTTTATTACTGTGAAAAGATAAGTGATGCAGTTAAAATGTTTCAAGGCATAGTGAAGGTGTGATAGATGAATGCACAAGTGAGGGAACATTCCAACTCCAATTCAAGACAGATGCCAGAGCAAGGCCAAACAAGCAGCTGGGAAAGCAAGGGCGGTGGAGAGAGATGTTAAAAAGAAAAACATAGGGCCATAAACTGACCATGGCCAAGATATGACCCCGCTTCCTCGGGTACAAAAGAGGTTGTACTAAAGTCCCCAGGCCTCCCAAAATGGAACATGACTATATATTAAAAGGGATGGTATTGGGAGGGGGGGTGACCTACAGCTATAATCAAGGCTAACAAAAAGAAGGAGGGAGAGGGGGTTTCATCGGTGTACTGAACCACAGTCAAGGAAAGAAGGAATTGTATAGGGTGTATAGAACAAGGATTGGGGGAAAGGAAACTCTGTCGGTGTATAGAGAAATAAGCCTGACTGGTTTGAAGGGCTTGGAGATACGGTTATGGTTTTAAGTTTGTCAGTGTAGCCCACAATAAACTCTTCGTGGAGTACCTGGAGATTGGACTCTGGACAGGGCACAGGGACAGAACCCTAACAAGGACCTTCCACAGAAGTACAAGATGTTGGCTTCCTTTGTCTTCCTAGGTGAAATATCTTTGCCTAGGCAGGCTTCCCAGCGATATGCAGATCTTCAACCTCCCTTGGCTGAAGGGCCCATCTTTCTCAGCTTGCATGAACTTTGTTCCCTTGTGTCTGTCTAGTGATAGATGCCAAAGATGTATTATGTCTTTGCTTATAACTTCCAAGATTCATTGACCTTGTTTCAAGAGGCAGAATGACTTCATGATATGTTTTCCCTTCCTATGGGCTTTCCGTCCCCCTGTACAAAAATGGTGCTTCCTTTGATTTGGTTCCACCATGCATAATTTACATATGAGGCAAGCAAATAGCTGTGACGTTCCCTCCTGTCTGGGAGAGACCTGTTTCTCCTTAGTTTTGACTCAGACTGTAAACCTAATATCAATGGGTATCCATAATTCCTTATATGGTGTTAATACATACCTTTTATGAGGATATTAATCACCAGAGTGTTATTAGATTTATAGACTCATAGACTCATAGGTCAGAAGGGACCAATATGATCATCTAGTCTGACCTCCTGCACAAGGCAGGCCACAAAACCCTACCCATACACATTTATAACAACCCTGAACCCATGACTGAGTTATTGAAATCCTCAAAAGTGAAATTTGAAGACCTCAAGCTGCAGGGAATCCATCAGCAAGCGACCCATGTCCCATGCTGCAGAGGAAGGCGAAAAACCTCCGGGGCCTCTGCCAATCCACCCCGGAGGAAAATTCCTTCCCGACCCCAAAAATGGCGATCAGCTAAACCCCGAGCATGTGGGCAAGACTCACCAGCCAACACCCAAAAAGGAATTCTCTGCAGTAACTCAGTTCCCATCTCATCCAACATTCCCACAGACCATTGAGCAGACTTATCTGCCGATAATCCAAATCAATTGCTCAAATTAAACTATCCCATCATAACATCCCCTCCATATACTTATCAAGCTTAGTCTTAAAGCCAGATAAGTCATTTGCCCCCACTACTTCCCTCGGAAGGCTGTTCCAGAACTTCACTCCCCTAATGGTTAAAAACCTTCGTCTAATTTCAAGTCTAAATTTCCTAATATCCAGTTTGTACCCATTCGTCCTCGTGCCTATATTAGTACTAAACCTAAATAATTCCTCTCCCTCCCTAACGTTAATCCCCCTGATATATTTATATAGAGCAAGCATATCCCCCCCGGAGCCTTCTTTTGGCCAGGCTAAACAAGCCACATTACACATGACCTTTCAAATAAAGATCATGACATCAGTTGTGAGGTGTATTGCGTTTGTCAGACCTGGCGAGAGTTGCTGACAAAGAACAGTGATCCCAAAGGGGCCTTTGTGTCACACACACCTACCTGCAAAGGCAACATGATAAAAATACTAATTAATCCATCATTTGGAGCAGTAAACTCATATCGAAGTTTTGGAGAGTCAAGTATATATCTAGATCTAAGCATTAATAATAAGAAGACTTACTAATAACTATAATCAGATCTTATACTTTAGTTAGGTTTTTATGCCACATCCATCTCCATGATATCTGCCTGGGTATTATCTTCATTTTACAAATGAGGAACAGAGGTGAAGAGTTAAGTTTTCAGAAGTGCCTAAGGCCTGATTTTTAAAAGTATTTAGGCATTGCAGCACTCAGCTTTTCCATGCCTAACTGATTTAGGAGCTAAGTCATTTTCTAAAAGGATTCATGTTCTTAGGAGCCAAAACCCCACTGACAAATGCTGAGTGCAGCAATGACTAAATACTTTCAAAAATCTGGGCCTAAGTGATTTAGGAACTTAAGCACTTTTTAAAATAGAACTTGTCATTTTTGAAAATAGGACATAGGCACTTTTGAAAATTTGGCCCTAGCTCACTTTTGTTGAAGGTCAAACGGTCAGTTGGTGATAGAGCTGGGAATAGAACAAAAGCTTTTTTAAAAAGTGAGTGTAGAATTGTGCTATGAATTATCCTTTCTGCATACATCGTGTTATATAGCTAGTGATTAAATGTTTTGGCTTCATTCAGCTGCCATTCTCTAATACAGCTGCTCAGTGATTTTGCAGTCTCTTCCCCCAGTCAAATAAGGTTGCTCACAGAATTTTTGCATATTTCTGAAAAAATTAGTTCAGTATATCTTCTACATAAAGTTGTTCCTTGGAGCCAACAAGTGAATGAGAGCAATATGCATGTCCTAAGGGTTTTACTAAAGGATTTCAGTGGAGTGGAAAGCCAGAAATCAACAAAGGTCTCATTATAAGAGGTTTTTTTGCCATGCCTTTGAGCAGAGCCCTAAACTGGACAGGAAGCAGGATATTGGTTTTTTTTGTAAAGAGCCCAATACTTAGGAAGTTACATTAAGCAGCCATGATTTAAAACAACTTTTTCAGGATCTTGAACTTGAAGATTTAACTTCATCTTCAACAGTGGTATCTAATTCTTAGTTGTCATGGGTTTTATAAAGCTAGTCTGAAATTTGACTTAAGGCCTAGAAAAATATTGCGAGCCAACAAGCATTTATGGGCCTGATCGTACTCCTCTCACAAGTTGATGAGGGCTGCTTGTGTAAGGAATGTAGGATAAGGTTCTTGCTGATCTTCATCAGTATTTTATTCTCGGATGTCTGGAAATGTGTGTTCTCACATTTCTTGCAAATACATCAGTATGCTTTCCCTTGTGAATCAAAGCAAAAAGTTTCTCCCTGGAAAGCTCATCCCTAGTTTAACTCCACTGAAAGCAAAGGTGTGACATGTGAACTGTGCTTGGCCCCTTCTCTTTACTGGCTGAAGACAGACTATTTCCTCTCTACTTTTTCTAAACACACACAGTACCATGAAAAAAAAATCCAAAAGGTGCATCCTGGTATTTTCTGATGGACATAGGGAAGTTAGATGCCCACTTTTACTTAATTCAGTGAACACTTAACTCCCTTAATCTCCTTGGAAAAACAAAGCAGAAGTTGCTGGGTCCATCCACCAGTCATACAGAATCATATACCTTTAACCTGAGAATCAGAATCGTATATTCCAATTCACTTTGAATAGCACCTTATACAACGAATTGTCCCACTGACATCAGTGTTTTGTTTCTGTAGTGAGGTATTGTGCAACATGAATAAGCATACCTGTATTTAAACCTTAGGTTTTTCTTGCTTATCTACCCCCCACCCTTTCATTCAAAAATATACTTCTACCCATGCTTTGTGCTTTACAGGGGGCACTAATTCTTCCTTATGATCTACACACTCATTAATTATTTAATTTGTTGATTTCAGATTCAAAACACGTATATCATAAAAGACTAAACCCCTACATAAATGTACGTGTCATATACATGACCCAAATGTAAAACAACCAAATTTAACATAGGATTTGTGCTGCAGTCCTTGTAAAAATATACCTAAATCTATACTGTAACAGTAAGCTAATGGAAAAATAAGGATAAATATTCAACAAGCACAATCAGATCTCCAGTAATTCTATGCAAAGATATATTAAACAAAACAAAAAGCAAATTATAATGCTGGACACTCAGACTTTAAGGGCATAAGGGATCATCATGATCGTCTGGTCTGACCTCCTGCACACTGCAGGCCAGAGAACCTCACCCACCCACTCCTGTAATAGTCCCTAATCTCTAGCTGGGTTACTGAAGTCTACAAATAGTGATTTAAAGACTTCAAGTTACAGAGAATCCACCATTAACTCTAGTTTAAACCAGCAAGTGACCCATGCCCCATGCTGCAGAGGAAGGCAAAAAAACCCGAGTCCATGCCAATCTGATCTGAGGAGGAAATTCCTCCCTAGCCCAGAATCTGGCCATCAGATTAAACCCTGATCATGTCAGCAAGAACCACCAGTCAGACACCTGGGAAAGAATTCTCTGTAGTAACTCAGAGCCTTCCCCATCTAGCGTCCCGTCACCAGCCATTGCACATATTTGCTGCTAGCAGTCACAGATGGGCTACATGCCATTGTAGGCAGTCTCATTATACCATCCCCTCCATAAATTTATCAAGCTCAGTCTTGAAACCAGCTAGGCTCGATAATTCCTGATATAGCATCTCATTCATTAACAAATGCAGCAGTACAAAGGATTCAATGAAACTTCAATTATTGTTGGTAACATGTGCAAAGAGGATAACTCTGTGAGCACAAAGAGCTCATCTGCACATGAACTCTGTCAAGAGACCCAGCCAGTGTCCCTGGGCAAGGTTACAAATACAATTGTGAAGTGGCAGAATTCCCTTAGCCATGTCTCTCAACACTGCTAAAGCCTTGGCTGAGTAGCACCATTGACCAGACTAATGGCAGAAGAGCATACAGAGATACAGGTGTTGAGATGTTGAAGGAAAAACGAAGGCAATACTTGAGATACCTCGTCTCAGGTATTTTTGTCATATTAGGAATACAATGGCTTTTATACTTAACTTTGCTTGATGTGTTTGCATTTAACTCAGAAAACATCATTATTTCAATGAGCATCCTTTCTGCAAGATAACAACATAGGGGCTTTCTTTTCATTTCATTTCATTTCATGGGTCAGTAGCAATATGGTGAATGCCAGTGAAATATGAGAACCAACAATATTCACATCTTAGGGCTTGTCTACATTGGGAAATTTACTGACATCACTATATTGATATAATACTATCGTGATATCAGTATAACTCTTTGTGGGGACATTCCTATTCCAGAATAAGAGTGTTTTCTCAGTTTAATGTATACCACCTTCAAAGAGATAGATGATAAACCAGAAAAAAGGAACTCTTATTCCATAATGAGAGCACCCACACAGGGAGTTTTACCAGTGTAACGATAGTGGTATTGTTATACCGATATAGTTATGCCAGTCTGTTTCCCCATGTAGACAAGCCCTTAGCAGTTTGGTCATATTCCCTAATTCTAATCAAGGTGAAACCTCCACATTTACAAATACTTTTAAATTCTCTAGGTATTTTGCAATGGGATTTGTAATGTATTCATTGTTTCTGCACATGACTGGGAGAATGGAAGATAACATAATTTTTGTTGACAGCTGGCTAATAAAAATTATAATAATCTACATATCCAGCTCTGAGCTCCTGATTTTTTACTGTCACATCACTTGTCTATATATATTTTCAGGTAAGAAGGCGATGGTGTTAGGATTTCAAATAACATTCTGTGGATCCACTAACAGGTGAAGAACTCAAGGAATTCTACAATGACCAGCCTTCCACCTTCCAAAATCAGTTACAGTAGTTAGCTATATTGTGTACTGGTGATTCAATAATTCAGAAAGTTAAAATGCCACATCACTGCCCTGAGTGTCTTGCAGTAACTTCTAATAGATCCATCTCATCTGTGTTATGATAGATCACATTGTTACCAAGACATGGATCTCTGCCACAAATATTTAGGATTACAATAAACTTTCCAATAAACGACACTTGTCCTAGCCACCCCAAAGGGCAGAATTTTTTAGCTTTTTTAAAACGATGCCTCTAAGTTTTCTACAAACAAATGTTTTCTTTAAAAAAAGATCAGAAAAACAACAATACTGCAACAGATGAAGTACTGATATGAGAAAAGCAATTTGAGATTCTTCATATCTTGGGGACCAACTCAACAACCATGAGAGTTTAGAATGAAGTAACATCAAACATTTCACAATACTCCTTCACAAGAACAGGTCTTTCTTATTACCACATGTAGAGTATGTCCTCAGTGAAATAAAAATGTAACCCCCTTCTTTTTCTGGGTTACTTGGGAGCAGCCAACACTCACCGGTGTGCAAGGGTGCCTAAGGTTGCTAACAACAAAGGAGATCCTGAGTATCCCAGTGATGATGTAGGATAGGTGGGAATCCTCTATCCACCCCTCTGCTGCAGTCCCTTTACGTCTAAAGGAATTTAAAGTTGGCGGTGCCTCCACCTGGCTGGCCCCTGCACACGCTCAATAGCGGGCCTTTGGAGCTTTCAGGACTAAACCTAGTCTAATAATTATAATGATCTGAGACATAGGTCTAACTCAACAATTGCAATTATGCAAACTAAACATCCAATATACTTCAATTAGAGTTAACACACTTTTACTTAACAAATTAAAGAAATATGGCATAACAGACTGAAGTTAAACATTACTATTACTTTAAATCCACAGGGGCAGTTGAATAAACCAATTAATAAAAACAGTATACAGTAATAAATGAACCTTGTCTAACTGGCATCTACGCTGCCACTATTTACCCCACCTCTGGACTGTACACTCCCCTAGAGTTCAAAGCCCTAACCCCTTGCTTGCGTGGGCGTGCTTCAAATCTGAAGGAGGCAGAACTCTGCTGGTCCAGTGTACCAGTTCAGCCCAGGTATCAAGCTGGAGATTTGGAGTTGGCCCACCAAATGTCCTGGCCCTGCCTGAAGGGACTCTCTCTCTCTCTCTCTGCCTCTTCTCAGGCCCAGTCAAAGTCTCTTTGCTGTCTCCCTTCCTTGACAAGCCCTGCTCCAAACAACCGGGGGACACTCACACCACCTTCGCTGCAGGCCCACCTCAGTCAGCTCCAGGCTCAGTCCCTGCCCTGGCTGGGCCAATGCCACCAACTTCAGACGCTCCCTGCTGGATCAAAACTCCAGCAGACTCTCAGCCACAGCTTTAGGACCCCAGCAGCAGCCAGCAGCAGCTTTGGGACTCTGGCAGCATCAGCTTTATACCCCCCGGCAGCAAGCAGCAGCCAGCCAACAGCTTCAAGCCTCAGCTGCACTCCACCCCAGCACCAAAATGGAGTCCCCCATGTGCTTTTTTCTCACTCCCTGGAAGGGGAAGAGTCTCTATCCTTTTTCCCTAAGACATAGTGGGAGTTATAGTCTCCCAGGATCTTCCCAGCTCTAAAACTCCCAATTAAGTTCCAAGGCCCCAGAAATAAGGGGTACCTACAAAAACAAAGTCATGAAAAAATCTGAAACCTTTTTTGATTACAGTTCATAAAATAAAGATTTTATAAAGCGCTCCAAATATTTATGATGTCTGATGTTTCGTTAAAACTCCTTTGCTTGTGTCCCCCAGAGTTAATGTGATGGGGGAAACAAAGCTAGGAAGAAGCGAATTTAGGAACATTTTGGAATATAATGGTTTGAGAGAGAGAGACATTAAAATGTAATTAAGACATCTGAAGTCTATTTCCAACACCTCAGGGAATAAACTAAAAATCGCCAATTATCAAAAGTGATGAGTAAATAATAATGATCCAATGTGATGGAACTAGAGTATTTATTGTTGTATGTTTTAATATTTCTGGATGATCGAAAAATAACTCACTAGAGAAGATACAGAATAAGTCTGAGGAATTATGAAATACCATTTTAGTTGTCATCTCAGCATTCCAGTCTGTAAAAACCTGTTTCAGAAGAGTTTAGTTCTCTTATTGCACAGTCTTTTTCCAAGCCAACCATTCCCATATGGCAAACAATCTAAGAGGTTTTGCTAGGGGATGGTTTTGTGATGAAAGCATAGAACTGGAAGATTATCTGCCTAGCTGCATCCCAAACCTCCCATGTGTCCCTGGGTAAGCCACTTACAGCACTTTCTCAAGGAAGGCCACTGATTTTTGACACTCCTAGCATATGATTACCAGAAGTGCTCACTACCTACAGCTCCCACTGAAATTAAGGCGTAACGACTTGAATGGGAGACCATCAAAGTCTACAGAAAGATTCCCATAGACTTCAAATCTGGCCTTAAATTGAGTAAGGAAGTTGAACTATATCCCACCCCATAGGAGGCAGTCCTCCTTAGATCAGCTTTGAAGCACATGGGCAGACCACTGCCATTGCCCACATTCTGTTCTGATTTTAAATAAAAGGCTTCTATCTCGCCTCCAGTGCCTTCAATCTGGCACATTTCAGAAACAATAAAATTCAGGGTGGTTTTTTTACATTGCTTTTAATAATGTTTCCTGTTTGCTCTTTGATCATACCTGTTTTGTTCTCAAGCCTTTTTGAGTGATTTTAAGCAGGGGTAAGAGGGAGAGAGTATTTCCCAGGGAAAAAAAAATCTGTATTAGCAAAAGAGGGTTTCATGCAAATATAATTCCATTTAGATCACTGTCAGTGACAGACGGAATTTACTTAAAGATATTTTCTGTGCTTTACAGTTACTCGTTCATGCAAATAAAGATAGCCCTTGAAGCCAAGTCACCTTGCCCTCGCAATCATCAACCTTGCCCTCCATAGCTCTGGGGGAAATGCTAAATTAAAATCTCTCTGCACTGGCAGAGGTGGGCTTTTTGATATAAAGTCAGAATAATTATTCAGACATATGTTTACAACTGCAAGGTTATATTTTGCTGTAGATTTTTTTTTAAAGTGAAAATGTAACTCAGTTGCTAATGGATTTTCTGCTTAATGGTTGCATAGAGATAGGTGTGAGAGACTGGGAGCACTCGCAAATTTCCCCTCCATTTCACCCCATGAAAGTTTTGTTTATTTTATTTCTTAATAAAAAAGTACTTACATTTTTTAGTGCAAGAGAAAAATCAGTCACAATATTAGGGGGTTATTGTGTCTAGAAAAAGGTTAGAAATGTCTCTAGCTTATATCACCTACTATACTCTGATGACAAACACAGGACACCTCCAGGACTGAAGAAAAGATCACTGGAAGAACATAACCATGGTATTAAGAAGAGTTCAGTAGAGGGCTTCAAACAATATTTAAAATAACTTTGCAGCACTGAAAATTAGCTTAAAGGATGATAAATGCAAATGAGAAATGCCTAGCTAGAATTTACAAATCCTTCCATAATGAAAATAGATCCAGACTTGAATTTTTGAGCCATAAAGCTCCCTGAAGCAACTAGGAGAACAGAAGAACCAGAAGGGGAAAATTCTAAAATGGAGGAAGACTGCATTTGATGTTTCAATGGAACTCATGTTGCATAACCCTTGCAGCAATAGGTAGTGAAATACAAAATAAAACATTCCAAAAAATGAGAGGGTTTTGTTTCAAGTATTAAATTTTTGGTAGCGATGTATCTAAAAAATTGTAATAGGGTTGCCTTGATGACATTCTTGAAACACCTCAAACCATCCTCACACTTTTTATTTAGCAGTGCTTTAGCCTTAGATGATAGGACTGCTCTGAAACAATAACGGCTAAAGTATATCAGGTTATCTATTTCCATCTCAATGGCTGAAAAATAAATGCAGTAAACAAGAAAAGCAGTGCACTCTGATTTTTATCCTTTTCTTTTGTAAGTGCAATAACTAACCGTCCTTAGGAAAAAATCAAGCACAGCTAGATCAGTGGTTCCTAACCTTGATCATACCACAAGACCATCTTATGCCATAAAAAAGTCTTTGGCAGCCCTGTCCCATGCAGTTATAAAGAAAGGGAGAGTGGTCTTGACCCCCAAAGTTGTGAACAACTGGAAATTTTAAGAATTGGAAAAGGTTCAAAAAAGAGGTACAAGAACTGATTCAAAGTCTGGAAAACCTGCTGTACAGTGAGAAAATAAAGAAGCTCAATCTAATTATTGTAGTTTCTCCATATGGAAGTTAAGAGGTGACCTGACCATAATCTACAAGTATCTATGTGTGGAAGAGAGTTATGATGGCAGAAATCTTAATCAAGCAGGAAAAAAAAGTATAATGAGATCCAATAGTTGGAAGCTGAAACCAATCTAGAAATGAGTCACTTTTTTTTTGTAAATAGTGAGGGTAATTAACCGTTAGAATAATGTGATGTATAGGGATGTGATGGATTCTTCTTCACTTATGGTTTTTAATGCAAGACAGGATATCTTTCTAAAAGATATGGTACAGCACAAACAGAAACTATGGGGCCTGATGCAGAAATTACAGGATGAGATTCTATTACCTGTTTTCTAAAGGAGACTAGATTAGATTAATATACTGGTCTCTTCTGGCCTTAAAATATATGAACCCACAAGATTGATTCTGAAAGTAATGAGTTACTCAATGACTCCCTGGAAAATATATTCAAAATACAGAGCCTGCAACCAGTGACATTTCACCTGAGAGACTAGGCAGCTCAGGTTACCTTATTTTTGTGACTCATATGCCCCTGAAAGTTACCAGCATTTGTGGGGGAGGGAATAGGTGGAAGAGAAAAGAACAATTTTTAAATGAATCGAAGGCTTTCTTTATCTGTCTATTGTTTATGTATTGCTATTGAAATAGTATTCTGTAAATCAAGAGTCAATTCTCTCTTAATTATTAACAAATGTATCTATATACAAGAAAAGCCTTTTTCTCACCTAAGAATCTGTAATCCTGGGTGATGACATAACATTTTCAAAACAATATTGGGATCAAAATTGTATCTGAGCCATATTCCTGGATCCATTTACTTTCGTTACTATACTAATTTGTCCCTGCACAAATGTCCTAAGAGACTCATAACACTGAATCAGAATAGATATCTGTGTCCCTGTAAATTAAGTGTACCAAGGTTTGATATTTGTTTCAGGGTCTGATTCACAAAAAAAGCTAAAGCATTTTTAGTCCCTCTGCCAGTAAAATACTTTTTCTGAATCATTACAGGGCTATATTTCATACAGGAGTTTATCACTAGGAATAGAAGAAACACAGGTTCTTGGGATTAAATGAATCCAAGGGGAATTAGCCAGGCTCCTTTAGTCCTAGGTATGTATTATTATCACCCTAAATTAAATTAATGGAAAAATATTTGCTTAAGAATAACCTTTTTGTCACCATTGTTCTTTGAACAATTGGGAATGGGATAGAGTGTTATAGAGGTTACTTTCCTGAAATGATTTTTTCTATTTAAAGATAGTAAAGATGCCTTCTAGATTTTCTGAAAAAAGCCTGGGAATGGCCTTTTTGGGAGGGGCTGGGGAAGGGAAAGGAGCTGTTTTCCCTTATTTTGTCAATGTCACAAGAGAGATTATCCTCCTTTTTAAATTAATGGATGATTTGCTATCTGGAGAAAATCCAGTTTGTGGATTGTCTCTTAATATGGCAAATAGTTGTCTTCTTTCGTTAGGCATATCTTAAGGACTCAAAAAAAATGGAATGTTGTTGACCAAATTTTGCCATAACTGGCTTTTTGCCTCACAGCAAAAAGCTCATCTTATTTCTAATGTCCTTAAGGAATTTGAAATGCCAGGTGATCTTCTCAGTGGCTTTATATTATAATCAGACACCTGTCAATAAACAAAAAACAAAATCACAAATTCTGAGAAGCTATCGTTCATCTCTATGCAGTGAATACAAACTAACTCCATCACTTCACTTTCTGCAATATTATAAAAAGACATCAGTATTATTAACAATGAAGGGTCTCTTTTTAGAAAGATTATTTACAGGAGACTTGATGCTTCAACCTTTATCTCCATTGAGTCATACCAAGTAATACTTATTTATGCAAATAACAGTCCCATTGAGCTTAGTAATGAGCATATGTTGCAGAAGTGGTTCCAGAGCAAGTATGAATTTAAACAAACAAGGGAACATAACTACACCAAAGCAAAAATAAAGGCAATACTGATCAATGTCCACCATAATGATCCAATTTGAAGGCCAACATTTGCAAGGATACTTGCTATCAGTTTTAATGGCTTAGGGTATGTCTACACTGGAATTAAAAACCCACGGCTAGCCCATGCCAGATGATGGGTTCATGCTAACGGGTTGTTTAATTGCAGTGTAGATATTTGGACTTGGGCTGGAGCCCAGGCTCCGGGTCCCGGCAAGATGGGAGGGTTCCAGAGCCCAGGCTCCAGCCTGAACCAAAATGTCTACCCCATAATTAAAAAGCCCCTTAGCTCCAGCCCTGCAAGCCTGAGTCAGCTGCAACGGGCCAGCTGTGGGTGTCTAATTGCATAGTAGACACACACAAAAAGCCAGATTCTGATGACTTTATTCACAGTGAGTAGCTTCTTACCCCATGAGTAGCCGCAATAGTGTCTATGTCAGTGTGGTAATTCCTGTCCCTTAATATCTTGTAGTCATAGACAATAGTGGTGCAATGATGTGCATCTTTGAATTACGAAAAATCATTCAACTTCCAGCTATGCTATTCAAGCAACTGTGAATGATGTGATGCATTCCACTGAGATATATTACTAGTATATGCTATGCTAGTATAGCATGGTGGCACCCTGGAACCCATCAAAAAAAAATTAAAGAAAAACCACGTTTGCATTCTCTCCAAACCTATCCCACAAAAGGCCACTCCTTCACTTATTCTGATCACCCAGTCTGGAATAGTTTGTTTTATTTTGCTGCCAATTTACCATCACAGGAGTGTGGGATACCATATGGAGGAATAGCAAACAGAAGTAAAGAGAAAGGAGTGGGTCAGAATTGAGTTGTAGCTCTAGGATGAAAAAACAGAGCTGCAGGAAAAAGAAGATCTGCATTCTACACTTTTGAGGGGCCAGTCTTTAAAATACAGCACTATAACAAAAACCTGCTTTTTATCCTACGTAATTGTCTGGTTTTATTAAGGGTATTAGTATTCTATTAATTATTTACAAGGAGCCCATCTCCTTGCCAAACTTCCTTGGCAAAGGCCAGGCATTACTCTCAAAATCTAGGGATGATGCAGTCACAGTTTCAGGGGAACTGCAGCTGTATTTCCCCTTCCATGGTCCACTCCAGAAGAGCCCAATCAGGTCTCAGATCACCATCTGTCACCAGTCTCCGGACAGGGACCTTTGTCCCACTCCCTTCCAACCAAACTTTTTAAGGCTGCACAGCCTCTTGCCATTCACTGTGCTATTTCCAGCAAGCCACCACTTCTGTTTTCTCTAGACAAAGCCTCAATCAGCATACACTAGGCTCCAATCTTCACCAGGAACCGGGAACGTGAAGATACCTGCATCAGCTGGGTTTGATGAACAACAGTCTGAGAACTTAGAAAGGGGATTAAAAAGAGAGCTCATAAGAGAGCGGGTTCAGCAAAACAGGAATTTTGCAAGGGAGTTTAGAGGGGACGTGAGAGCCAGATACACCTAATAAGCATTCTCCAAACTAGGCCAATGAACACCGCTCCCTCAAAACACACACTCACCTGACCAAACAAAATAAAAAACCCCAGCAAGAATAAAAATAATGCAGGTAGAAGCCCAGCAGCAAAGTGGGGACAATCCAGTTTCTTAAACTGAATTCAGCATGTATGATTACTTGCCCTGTCGTCAGGTGGCGTGTGTATTTCAGTGAAAGCAGCTCATGCCCTTCAGACACAGAGTACAGGCTCTTGAGACCAGAGTGTGGCTGAGCTGGAGGAGCTCAGGGAGACAGAAAGGTATGTAGACAAGATTTTTCAGGACATGGCAGAGCAGCCCCACCCCCAGTATGACAGCCTCTGTGCTGCTATGGAGGATGAAGGTCTCAGGGAAGAAGAACATCAAGCTGGAGCAAAGGGACACAATCCATAGTTGGAACCTGCCATCAAAATGATGTCATGGTATCCTCTCACACTTGGGATACCTTTGGAGGAGAGGATCCCTGTTATTAGGAAGAGAGAAGTAATAGTAGTAGGGGATTCGATTTTTAGAAATATAGATAGTTGGGTTTGTGATTATGGTAGAACCACATGGTGAACTGCCTGCTGGCTGCAAAGGTTGAAGACCTCTCAAGACATCTAGACAGATTTATGTGCGGTGCTGGGGAGTGTCCAGTGTTCATGGTACATGTAGATACCAATGATATAGAGGGAGAAAGGTCCTGAAGGACAAATTTAGGATGCTAGGTAAGAGATTGAAGTCCAGGACTGCCATGGTATCATTTTCTGAAATTCTTCCACGTGCAGGGCCAGTTAGACAGGCAGAACTGCAGGGTCTCAATGTGTGGATGAGAAGACAGTGTAGGGAGGGGGATTTTAGGTTTATTACAAACTGGGCAAGGAAAAGGAGGAACCTATTCAGGAAGGGTGAGCTCCACTTAAACCAAAATGGAACTAGATTGCTGGCACATAAAATTAAAAAGGAGTAGAAGATTTTTTAAATGAAGGGCTGGGGGAAAGCCGACAGGTGCAGAAGAGCACATGGCTTGGAGAGAGATATCCCATAAAGGAGAATCTATTAATAGGGATTTTCTGTGTTCTACTGAAGAGGAGAGAATAGAAGATAAGGTACAGGTATGAACTGAAGAGAAATAGTCATATGAAAAAAAGAGTCAGATTCATTTACATCATATGAAGGCAGAAAGCTAAATATTGATAAATTTTGTAAGAGCTTGTATACAAATGCAAGAAGTCTAAATACTCCCAGCAGGAAGTTTAGCATTGACTGAAGCTGGAAGGATGAGGAAAACAAGCGAGAATGCTGCTGGGCTGGAATCCTATTCTATGTTTCCTTAAAGAAGAAAACTTTGTGCCTGGTGTCTTAGTGGGTCTGGTCTGAGGTGAATATACGCTGACACACAATGCAGAGCACATAGAGGAGCCAGGACCAGTTTCCCAAAGTGTGTAAAATGCCACAAGGCAGACTTACCCTATCTTGAACAACCTCATACAGGGACGATGAACAGGAGGGGGTTTCACTAATATGGATGAACTTGAGTGCCTGGTATTAAAATCAGGATATTGATACAATAGGAATTACAGAAACTTGGTGGAACTAGGATAATCAATGGAACACAGTAATGTCAGGGTACAAAACATATAGTAATGACAGAGTAGGTTGCCCGGGTGGAGGAGTGACGCTGTATGTGAAAGGAAGCATAGAGTCAAATATAGTAAAAAAAACTTAAATGAATCAAACAGTATCATAGAATCTCTATGGCTAGAAATTCCATGCTTGGCTAAACAACAGAGTAAAAGAAGCAGTTAAAGAGGAAAAATACATATTTTAAAAATTGGAAGTTAAATCCTACTGAGGAAAATGGTAAGTAACAGACTCTGGCAAGTCAACTGTAAAAGTATAATTAGGCAGGCCAAAAAGCAACTAGCATAAGACACAAAATCTAACCTTTTTTTTTTCTTTGTAAATATGTCAGAAGCATGAAGTCTGACAAACAAATCAGTGGGGCATTGGATGATCGAGGCGCTGCAGGATCACTCCAAAAAGACAAAGCAGTTGCAGAGAAGCTAAATGAATTTTTTGCATCAGTCTTCGCTGCAGAGGATAAGAGGGAGATTCCTACACCTGAGCCATTCTTTTAGGTGACAAATCTGAGGAACTGTCCCAGACTGAGGTGTCATTAGAGGAGGGGTTGGAACAATAATTGATAAATTAAACAATAAGTCATCAGGACCAGATGGCATTCACCTAGGAGTTCTGAAGGAACTCAAATATGAAATTGGTAACTGTGGTTTGTAACCTATCATTTAAATCAGCTTCTGTACCGGGTGACTGGAGGATAGTTAATAGAATGCCAATCTTTTAAAAAGGCTCCAGAAGTGATCCTGGAAGCTTATAGCCCAGTAAACCTAACTTCAGTACTAGAGAAATTGGTAGAAACCATAGTAAAAAATGGAATTATGAGACATATAGGTTAACATAATTGGTTGGGGAGTCACAGTTTTTGTAAAGGGAAATCATACCAAACCAATCTATTACAATTCTTTGAAGGGGTTAAACATGTGGACAAGAATGATCCAGTCAACAGTGTACTTTGACTTTCAGAAAGCCTTTGACAAGGCCCCTCACCAAAGGTTCTTCAGCAAACTAAGCAGTCAAGGGATAAAATGATGGTCCTTTCATGGATCAGTAAATGGTTGAAAGAGAAAAAACAAAAAGGGTAGGAATAAATAGTCAGTTTTCACAACATAGAGAGGTAAATAGTAGTGTCCACCAGGGATCTGTACTGAGACCAGGGCTGTTCAACATATTTATAAATGATCTGGGAAAAGGGATAAACAAGGAGGTGGCAAAGTTTGCAGATGATACAAAAATACTCAAAATTGTTCATCCAAAACTGAATGAGAAGATTTACAAAGGGATCTCACAAACCAGGATGACTGGGCAACAAAATGGCAGGTGAAATTCAATGTTGATAAATGCAACATAATACTAACTATACATATAAAATGACAGGGTCTAAATTAGCTGTTATCTCTCAAGAAAGATCTTGGAGTCACTGTGGATAGTTCTCTGAAAACAATCGCTCAATGTACAGAGGCAGTCAAAAAGACTAACAGAATGTTAGGAACCATTAGGAAAGTGATGGATAAGAAGACAAAAAATACCATAATGGCACTATATAAATCCATGGTATGCCCATCCCTTGACTATGTCATGCAGTTCTGGTCACCTGATCTCAGAAAAAGATATATTAGAATGGAAAAGATAAAAAGAAGGGCAACAAAAATGACTAATGGTATGGAACAGCATCCATAGAAGGAAAGATTAAAAAGACAGACTGATCATCTTGGAAAAGAGACAGCTAAGGAAGGATATGATCGATGTCTATGAAATCATGACTGGTGTGGAGAAAGTGAATAAGGAAATGGTATTTACCCCTTCATTAAACAGAAAAACCAGAGGTCACCCAATTAAATTAATAGGCAGCAAGTTTAAAACTAACAAAAGGAAATACTTCACACAATGCACAGACAACCTGTGGAACTCATTGCCAGGGAAAGCTGTGAAGACCAAAAGTATAATTGGGTTGAAAAAATAATTATATATGTTCCTGAAGGATAGGCTCATCAATAGCTATTAGCCAAGACACAACCTCATGCTTGGAGTGTCCCTAAACCTCTGACTGCTAGATGCTGGGACTGGATGACAGGGAATGGATCACTTGATAATTGCCCTATTCTGTTCATTCTTTTTGAAGCATCTGGCACAGGCCATTGACAGAAAACACAATAGTAGGCTAGATGGACCATTGGTCTAACTCTATATAGCCATTCTTATGTTTTCTTTCTGATAGTACTTATGTGGCACTTACCAACTTGTTTTAAATACAGAGACAACTGAAATTGGAATTTAGGTTGTGAGGCCGATAGGCCTGCATGTAAAAATTGAATCCCAAATTGTGAGGGTTTTGTTTGTTTGTTTGTTTTTTGAGGAAAAGACATTTTATTCTGAACAAGTTGAATTCTAACCATTCACCTAAATTTTGTGTGTCAAACAAAAGCTGTTTAAAGTTGACCTGCTGCATACCAAAGCTTAAAGGTCAAGTTATAAGCATCTGTCTATAAAATAAGACCAGTCCATCTTTGGGCATGGCTGAGTGAATATATGATCATGTGTTCCTAGGATTTCAGTCCCAGTTATTTGCTAGTTTTGCATTTATTTATGTATTTATTTATTTTTAATTATTTTTGAGTCAGGATTTTTCAGGATGGTTGAGATAAAGCTTGTGGCTGAGCCAGGACCTCAGATGTACCTCTGGGCACACTGACTGACTGGGGTTGTTTTTGAATCCATGGATCTTTTTGAGCCCAAAGTTATTGGAATGGGGAAGGTCTTTATTTTCATAAAGGAGATCTAATCAAACTCCGGTGGGTGATGTCAATTACCTCAGAAGAGGAGTAACTCATTCTGATTTGCTAGGAAGCTCCTGAGAAGAGTTTCGAGGGAGAGGAGCAAGCCAGGTTATCATCTTAAAAATACTGAACAAAAGGAAGTCTTGCTGCTGGCTTACTTGCTTCTGGCTTGTTCGCCGTCAGTGGTTCCTGGCATCTGGCTATGCAAATCAATGATGCCTGACACAGAGACCTGTGCTTTCTCCACCATCTTGACTAGTCACTGAGTGGTAGCTGTCCAGAAAAAATGCAGCACATAAGATTTGACATCAACAAGCAAGTAACCTCTATCCAGCCAACAAGTTCATTGACATTAAACATCAGAGCTAATAAGACAACCAGCTAATCTTTTCAACCACATACCAGCTTCCAGAAGCTTAATGAAATCTCAAGAGTTGTCACAATCATTTTGGATAAATATCAACCTTTTTGGTTTTGTTTTGTTTTCCACTATTTAGTCAGATAGGGACACCTCTTCCTCAGCTGAGAGAGAGAAAGAGAGAGAGCACAAGTAGGAATGTGTAGGGACTAAACCATTAAATTTATTTTAGAATGGTGCCTGTAGAATAATTCTTCAAATATTAAAACAGCCCTAGATTATAAAGAGCCTTGCTGTTTTATAGATCACACACATCTGTTTCATGGGTTAAGAGTTGTATGTTTAATCTTATTAAATCATGTTATTTCACCTAAATTTGTCATTTAAATATTAAAATATAACCAGCTGTGTCACCTTGAATTGCTTGTTTCTTTGTAAACCTATATTGGGGGAGAGGGGAAAAAGAAACTGTCTATTACCTAACAACCCCATTTCAACTGGCATCAGAGCTGTAGTCTCAACACTAACTTCAACTTGAGAGTGATTTGGCCCTCCCTGCATCAGCTGTTCAACAGGAACCTAAATATATTGTTTGGCGTGGACATTGATCATGCCCTATTACTTTGGGGACTGATAGTTTAACAAGACTGCTGCCTTCTCATACAATTACCTAGGGTTTATAAGGAATTATTGGTTTATTTGATATAATTAATCAACCTGATAATTATTTTTATTTGATATTAATCACTTTGCTGTAATTTGATGTGTTTCTGTGCATCTTATGCTTATTTACTTTAGTTAATATATAAAATTGGAAACCTGGATGGTTTGAATGTTTCCTTCCCAGGGCTCAGGGTTCTGATTCTGAAGACTCCCCCGAGTAAGTATGAGGCAGCCCTGTGACCCCACTTCCTAGTGGTTCAGAGAACTGCCCCTGTAATCCCCACATAATTGCTGCCTGAACTGGAACACTTTTGATTTTTGAAGGAAAGCTGACCTATGTATTGATAATTTATTTTGATAAGCAATGTGGATTCCAGAACCTTTGACAGTTGGCTATGAGCTGGTCAATCTAAAGTCTCACCAGTTTCCCATAATAAGTCTGTGCTCCTCAAAAGGGGTCATGTTCTAACAAAACTGAATCCATTATCAGTTCTTCTAATAAAATACAATGAATCCCAACTCCATTTAAATTTCCAATAACTTTTTTCACACATAATTATATGTGGGGCAGGTGGGGGAGAGACAAACTGATTGGATGAAAATCTAGGGCAGTGGGGTGCGGAACTGGGACTGGCTAGGCAAGAAGACTGGCACTGGTCACACAGGGGGTAGGGCTGTGTGGACTGGGACTGGGATTAGGAGTTCAAGGGGATGAGTCTAGGACTGGCTGAGTGAGGAGATTGGGAGTAACTAATTAATCGGATGAGATGCCTGAGGCATGAGTCTGGGACTGGCTAAGTAAGGGGAATGGGACAAAGATGAGGAAGAGATAGGATTGAGTTAAGGACAGTTTGGACGGGATAGAGTAGAAGGGGTTATGCTTGGAGGAATGGGCAGGAAAGTCTGTGCTCACTAGAGCAGAATCCCCTCCAAAGTCTGGAATGGAACCCAAGTTCCCAAATCTTACCATTCTTCTGCTGTCAGCAAATATTGTGTAACCCATTGGCAAAGTCCCCCTCCCCCAGTGCTGGCTCACACAGAGGATGATCACCTACTAATATTAATCAGTTACAACATTAGCTAAAAATGGCAGAAGCCTGTGTCGTGGATCAACCCTGCTGACACACCACAGGGTGCTAATAGGCTGTAGGGTGACCAGATAGCAAATGTGAAAAATCAAGATGGGGATGGACGGTAATAGGTGCCTATACAAGAAAAAGCCCTGAATATCAGGACTGCCCCGATAAAACAGGGACATCTGGTCACCCTAATATGATGCGATAAGATAAAGCAAACTGAAAGACCAGATTCTATTAAAAACCTAGTTATTTTGTGTTTAAATTCCTATGTTATAAACATTAAGGTTGCAAAGTGAGGTACTTAAAATTAGGCTTAAAGTGACATTCAGGTAAGTGAAACAAGTCCACTTCGTATTCATTTTTCCAGTTTCAGACCTCTCATGAGAACCTTCCTAGTGAAAATAATCTGAATAAAATTTTTAAGCCAAAATCCTAACATTTACTGTTCAAATAGGACATCAACCAATTGCAAAACCCAGTTCATTAAATCCAAGTTTCCTCTAGTTTTTATTAGCCTTGAAATGATACATGTGACATGTCTACTTAAGTCCCTACAACCCATAGTAAGCACATTTTTCTTTCTGATCATGCCATACGGCATGCATAAAAAGTAAATATTGCTCTTTTAGTTTTGGCTTACTGTATCCATTATGAGAGTGCTTCTCTCAGAACTCTTTGATAGTATCTAACCAGCCTGGGGTTTATAATGATAATGTCTCAGCTTCAACAGCATCCCAGCTCAACTCCCAGAAGTGAAAGCTGAACTGTTTACCAATACCAGATAGTAGAGTCAGTGCAGTGTGCACCTAGCATGTCCAGAGGAAACTGATAATATGAAATAATGTTATTTGCTGATGTAGCAATACTGGCATCTACAACTCTTTTCACATTGCAATCACAAGTTAAATATGCCAATACCTGCCATGCTCGTGCTCTACAAGTGAGACAAACTTAGTGTCAGTGAAAAGCAACAGGATTAGATCACCCAGATTTATACTTTATATGGGCTCGTTCTGCACCATCGTTAGGTCTCCACCATTGACAAGTAGATGAGAATGATACCTTCAAATAGTATCCTATTTGTACAATTTAAGCTTCCTGGGGAACGAAGAAAAAAAAAAAGAGACTTGGTTTCTAGATTAAATTTTATACCTCCCTTCACTATTTCTCAGGTTGCTTTCAGAATCAGGAAATCCAAGAAATATATTCACAGATGTTCCCTTGTTTATTTGTTGACTCTGTGTAATTTGTTTGCCCTAATTTGTTTGTGTCTATCATGGGACTTCTCTTTTTAATTTCCCTTTCTCTGTTTACCACTCTTTGTGGAGCAGCGGTCTGTTAAGCTGTGAGAAGCGCATGCCAAATTAAAAAAAAAAAGGCACTGCAGATTGTTTTAAGCATTGGCTGCCCCTTTGGGCCTAAAGGCCTTGCTTGAAGCCTGCACCTGCTCCTCCTCCTGAGACGCAGGGCTCCTGATCTTTATCCCCTGCCTTTAAGCTGCCTGATTCCTATTATCCAAAGTCAAACAGCGTTCTCTACATTCACGCCTCCAGCACTTGGCATGAAATTAATAAGCCTGGCTGATATATTTCCCTGGAAGCCTGCCACTCTTTAACAGTGGTGTTAGATTAAAAATTTTGGCATGGTTAATGAACAGGGAAAAGCTGGAGCCAAAACTTTCATGCAGCAATGCAAAGATTTGGGGGTTATGAAAAGAATACCAACTTTGTTCACATTTTCTGAATGCCATCCTAATTGCAGGGTTAGATAATAGACACAACAACATAGTCACAGTAGAAGAAAGGGCATGTTCTCTTCCTTCCCTCACAGTTAGATTTTATCTTCAATCTTTTCAGACACACAAAATTCTGCTATATCGGGGGGTCATCTAAAATGCAGCAATAGCTATTTATGTTCCAAAGCCCTGTCTCACTATTATCAACAAAATTCAGTTCCCAATCCAGATTTTGAGCATCCCAAAATTTATGAGTATTGGAATCGTGTGGCTTCTGATTCAGCCTCCTCTGGAAATTGGACCGTCCATCCGTCCGTGTGTGTGTGTGAGAGAGAGAGAGAGAGAGAACGATGCCTGCGTCCCCCAGCAATATCCCTTCAATAAATATCATGCAACCCAAGGGTGAAGCTCAGACCCTCTTGCTTTAACATGGGGTTTTTCCTTCTGCTCCTCCCCCACAACACATACACTTTGAAAATGTTTTCTTGAAAATGAGTGGCCCCAGAGGCTCTCACAGCTTTCTGTCAAGTAGCTGGTGGCAGTGTTTATGCAAGTAAAGCTACAAAAATATGTTTAGACATCACAGCGACACTGCCAAAGAGAAAAGACACAAAACGCTGAAAAACACAAGGAGTTCTGAACATGCCACCTACTAGTTTAACATTAAAGAAAATTAAACCCAGGCCCATCTCCCCAACTGTTAGCCTCCAATGGAGCTAACACTGCAGAGCAACATCAGAAGCAAAACAGTACCATACCTCAAGGTGCAAGAGATACTTCCACATTCCATTCACAGTAGATAGCACCATTCATCCTGAAAATCCCTCAGAGCACTTTACAGACTGTACCATATGCAAAGGGATCACTCCCTCTCGCAGCCATTTCTGGGAAGTGCTACAGCAGGAATTTTGGGCAAGATATATTGCAGAACAGGTTTAGTGACTACCGTTGAGTTTAGGGGGCAAGAGGAATAACTTCTCCAGTTCAATCTTCAAAGGAATTTACAGAGAAAAAGGTCCAGTCTTCTCTCACTTCGATCATCCCTACCTCTCCCCATTCACTGTTTTCTCTCCTCTATTTCCTTTCCCTCTGCCTGCAAGCACACACTCATTTCTCCACCTTGAAAACCAATTTTCAGTTCCACCTACCTCCCCTGCTAGCATACAATTTTTCTCTTCCCCTTTACCTCCATAATTTTTGGGCATGCTGTCCTCTTCTGCCTAAGTTTTGGACCTACTCTTCCCTGATCTCTTTTGATTTAGAATCCTCCACCTACATTTTACCAAAACTTCCCTTTCAAAAAGTCACTAAAGACTTTCTTCCAGCCAAGTCAAAGGGACTTTTTTGTTTTTTAAATCTTCAACATCAGTGTTCTGACTGTTCTGATGCCTTTAATGCAATTCAATTCTCCTCTTCTTCCATGGCTCTGTCTATTATACAATTTTTCTAAGGTGTCCAACTGTTGCACCTCCACCAGAGGTAGGAGCACAAGCTGTATTGGCTGTTTGTGTCTTAACCATTAAGTTGTCTAACCATGCTCAGAGCTTGTCTAGGCAACACAGTGGTTAAAACACTAGTGGCCTGTTTATATTTCCATTCTCACTATTGTTTCAGCAGGTGTAATGCCCAGGTGAGAAATATTAGAAAAACTGCTAATATAAACAAAGCCCATGACTATGTTTTCTACTCCTATCTTGTTGACTTCTCCTTAAGGCTGTCCTTGGATGGCTTCTCAATCTCTCTCCCTCCCCAGGGTTTCTCTCTCTCTCTCTAGGTCACCTCATCTGCCCCCAAAGTTTCAGCTATCACCTGCGTGCCAATGGCTTCCCAGTCTACCAGACCTTTTCCCCATTCCCACATCCCATTGCAGCCCACCTCTAACTCAGGCTCACTCTTAACATTTCACATCTTATTTTTCCTCTGAGTCCTTCTCTTTCACCTCCCTTCTTTGTTACAATTTAATAAATCTCAATTCTTTCCATCTCCTAGGCTCACATTCAAGGAGTCATCTTTGACTCTTCTTCCATCTTCTCTCTCTAAAGTACATCCAGTTTCTCACTAAGCCCTGTCTCTTCTTCCTCTTTAATAGCACTAAAAAGTCTGTCCTTTTCTCACTATCTTCACCACTAAAATCATTGTTCATACCTTAAGTCATCTGTTGCCCTTATTACTGAAACCCTTTCTTCGGACTTACCTTGCTTTTCTGCTCTCTCACGTCCAGTCTATCCAACATGCTGCTAAAGCCACCTTCTTTTCCTGATGCTTCAGCCATATCAACCCTTTCCCTGAATCCCCCACCTGGGCTAGACTTTAGTCTGCAAAATACAGCATCCCTGTCACATGGTTCACACTGCTGGTCACCATGGTCTGGAATTTCTTACAGACAAATTGCTTTTTTGTTTGCAATAAGTGATGTGTCAGGCTGGCAGCATTGCAGGAAAGATCTTTACTGAGCATGAGCATGTTTCACGCTGAGCGATCTATCTTTGCTCTGTGGCAGCCTGGCCACAAGCCTACATTCCTGAACTCACCAAACCAGGTTCCTCCTGAAACCTGACCCTCTTTCTCCATTTCCACTCATAATACTACATTCCAGCCTCTTACCACTTCACCCTAATAATTAAGGCCCAAAACAACCTTGCTCCCAATCTGCTTTCATTTCTTCCCACTTCCCCATCTATCTATGCTTTGCCCAATCCTCACTTTTATTCAGCCCTGTGTTTCTGTCTCCGGATCGTGACTTTGCTCTTTTTTCATGCTGCCTTCTGCATTTATAAGGGTTTCCCACTTCTTATGCATAGTGCCCTTTCTCCTTCAAATCTCTCCTCAAAACCCAGTTGCTCTAGGAATCCTCCCCACTTTGTTCTTCTCATCAATAAATTCTCCACATTCTCCCCTGACTCTGTTGTGAAGTGTAGAGCACATTTTTGGCACAATTAAAAGTGATTTTTCAAAATAATAAATGTAGTGAGGTAATCTGACTGGGACAACGGAGGTCTTGCAAAAAGTGACATTTGTTTAAAAAGCACCAATTTTCACATCTATTTTACTTCTCCTGTGAAAGATGGCACCTCCAGAAGGCCAGTGGTTCCTAACAATGCTGAAGAATTGGTCCAGTAGTCAAAAGGGAGCAGCCAAAAGCTGCTCGGAAAATGGGGGAAGGGGTAATCTTCAGAACATTTCAACTTTTAATGGAAAAACTGCAACTTTTTCATTTTCAGCTGAATACTGTCAAAAACCTGAAAAAAAAAATATTTAGTTTTCAGGTTTGGGGATTTCTTACCAAACAAAATCAAATTTGCAAGGAAGAAAGACACTTCAAGGAAGGAAGAAACTTTCAGAAAAAAAACAAAAAAAAACCCCAACCCAACCCATTTTACCAAAGCCACAGTTTTCCATAAAAAACGATGGAAAATTTTCAATTGGCCCTAGTCACCCGCATCACTTCGTTCATTATGTGGATCTACTTTATGAGTCTATTGTAAGTACTGACCCAATTTCCTCCCGCTTACCTAACAAGACTGGACACAATCACATTCAGAAATTCTTTGTTAATCAAATGCACTCTTTTAGATAGTAAAGCAGGAGAGCATTAACTTGCTCTATAAATAGTCCTGAGACTGCGATATATACAGCATGTGTCCAAAATACATCAAGACTGATGTTATAAGTAAAACAGCAGCAAAAACAACTAATTGTGAGCCCAACTTTGCTGTTTTACACTCTTCCCTATTATAACTTTACACAGAGTCATGGAGTGGTTTAAAACGCCAGAGACAAATGCAGATGTTCTCAGGTCACCAGATGGTTTTATGTAGCTCCTCTGATGAACAGCATTTTTAATTCTGAGCCCTTTGACCCTCATGAGCACAGGAAAGTCAAAAGATTTAAAATGTTTTGTTCCATTTCCTTGAAGGCAAAAGATTCTGAAAAAAACCCACTATCACAATAATAATGCAGAAGTGGTTTGTTTATTCTATGGTTGGCAAAAAGTACAGGGGGAAAAACACTAGAGAAAACCGACTGCCTTACAGGTCAGACACCACCTGTTATTTCTGAATTGTGTCTATTATGATTTGTTCGAACGATTAGGATTATCTTAAAACTGTCAAATATAGGTAAATGTAAGAGTTATGACTACAAAAATACGTTAGCATTAAGGCACTGAAAATCAGACTCAAGGCTTAACCTAAACGGATGGATCACATCACTAACAGAGTTTTGGAAGAGACGGTAATGAATTATAAAGGTGTTAGATGTGACTCCTTATTTAAGATTGCATGTTTGTGTTTAGGCCCAATTCAGGAAATCACTTAAGCATACGTTTCATCTCTGCTCAGGTCAGCACTTAAGCGGATGCTTAAAATTAAACATATGCTTAAGTCCCATGGATTTAAATGGAGACGTAAGCACATGCTTAACTGATGCCCTATACAGCGATGCTTTCCTCAATCAGGAGAAATAAGAGAACTAAAATCCTATTGTTTCACATTTTAGTGACTGAATTCAGTGTCCTCATTTGGCACAATAACTCTTCATAGGAGAATTCAATTTTCCATGTGATCTGTTTAGGAAAATATTTGCTAACTTTTGCAGAGGAAACATTTAAACATGCTCCTTTCTGAAAACTTTGTCTGTGGCAGAGCTCAGTTCCCGACCCCCAAATGGGCAGCCTGATTCTAATTCCACAGCACCTCCCCGCCTGGCCTCAATCCCTCCTGCACTGGCCAGAGAAAGTTCTTTGTTCTTGATTCTTATGCTCATTTATTTTGATCTGTGAAAATGAATAATCAAAAATAAAGAATAAAATAAGACAAATTCCTGCTTGGAGAGGGGCTTAGTGGGAATCATGTGCATGGAGAAAAAGGGGAGCACACAACGGCCAAGTTCTCCACTGGGGCTCTGCAGGTGGGTTGGGGACCAGTGGAAGGGAGCTAATGCAGCAAACACTGGTTCCTACCTCTGGAAGCCATCATCAACATTGCTCTTGCTTTTCCCAACCCCAATTCATCCTACTAGCTCTTAACCCCGTCTACAGTTTGTAAAGCCCATGAAGGCAAGTCCCAGGCACGTTGATGCATGTAGAAGTTGACACAAACATTTAAGAGCTAAATGCGGTAGTGAAGCAGAGCGTATGGTATAGCGAAGATATGAGGAAGTGCGCTGAGGAACGGGGCTGCGGGTAAGGAGTCCTGTGAAGGCAGGGAAATACAGCGCTATCCAGGTTGTTCATAAAGAGAGTCCAACCTGGAGAAAGTCACAAAGGAACCAAGAAAGAGTGAAATCTTGTGAGGATGGGATTTAGTGTGGAGTTGTTGGGGTTGCTGGCTGGCTTGGGGGCTACGTGTGTGATTGCCGGGGTTCTGACTGGACACAGGGATGTCTGTGGGGGGTGAGAGGTTAAAGCTGGCTGCTTCTTTTCTACACCAAGAGGCTCTGTATGCAACTCCATATCTCTAGCAACACTCCTTGCCTCAGTTCCAGAGCTGCACACTTTGCAGACAGGAGAGTGAAGGAAGATGAGAGTACCAAAGTGATTGGGGAAAAGAGAGCAAAGCACGGGAGGAGCAGCAGGAGGAAGAGGCAGGATCAAGTTGTCCCTTCCTTCCCCTCCCCTAACTCGTGCAGGATCCTACCAATTGTAGGATTCTTCTCATTTTTTTTCTCAGCTGGTGGGTGTGACCCGGTGGGTGCACCATTGTCCTACCCCATCAATTCAGAAAGAGTTCTTATAGATCTTTGTGGTTTTTTCCATTTCTAAAGCTCTGGAAAGTTGTCAAATAATCATTATATGATCTAGAAGGATCAAGATACCATTTGAACCTGAGAACTTGTTAATTCTTAACTCTTAATTAAATAAAAGGAGACTCTGCTCTTCTCCTTCTTCCTCTCCCCGAGGGTTATCTGTGAATCATTTGTGCTACTCTGTGGCTATTGACTCTTTGTGCTACAGAATTTTTGTTACTGTTGCTTTTGCAGGGGTCTGAGGCGCAATCTTCACTAATCTGTGGAACACTGACCTTGCAGTTACAAAATCATTCATCTCCTCAGGGCTTGGGAGTGCACAACTGCTTTTTGTACCAGAAAATACCAGTTCCAGACACCAGAGGCACCTGATTCAAAATACTATGCCACAGAGTTAGTTATTCACCTCACATTTGCTGGAATACTGAAGGCCACATACACTGAGATGTCAGGCTCTATCCTGTGGGCATTATTGACTCCCTGCCAACCATCCAACTGGCATCAGCTACCAAGGCAGATGCTTGCCCACATCTCCCAGCAGGGCCAGGAGCACTGGAGAGCCATGACTATCCGTGTGAGGCAGAGAAACACAAATAAAAGCCTCATAAAAAGACCATGGTATGATCACAGATAATCGATATTACACTATCAAGTGGTCCTGGGCTTTTTACTGCTCTATCAAGATCTCCCCGTACAACACATTCCATCAAAAAATACTCAGCTAAACCCCTGTGCGCACATTGCTCAGCTGCTGACAAGCTGTGAGCCAGGTCACTCCTAGACCCAGGATAAGCCACTACCTAGTCCTCAGCTGGGGGTAAAGAAATAAAAAGACTTTCATTTGACTGTTGCCCCCTTCAGAAGGGGCACCATCGACAGTCACCTGCCTCTGCAACAGCAGGCGAGATACCAGTAGCAAAGCAAAAGAACATTAACCCCACATCGGGCCTACCTTCCCTCAGGGAGACAATATTGCCAACTCATTATTTCATCACAATTATACCCATTTGGGGTTGGTTTTCAACCCATCTCCGGAAAACATGATAAAAGGGGCCTACTTGTGAATTTTCCCATATTCAAAATAGCTACCATCTCCTATTACTGTCAATGGGGCTGAAGGCAGCAAAATAGCCACAATTTCTTATAGTCTATCTATATTTGGAAGAGAAGCTGCCCTTGATGATTTATATGCAAAGTTGTAGCCATGTTGGTTCCAGGATATTAGAGAGTCAAGGTGGGTGAGTTTACATCTTTTATTGGACCAACTTCTGTTGACGAGAGAGCGAGACAAGCCTTTGAGCCACACAGAATTCTTCTGCAGGTCTGGGAAAGGTACTCTGAGCACCACAGCTAAATGCAAGATGGAACACATTGTTTAGTGTAAGTATTCAGCACATATTCTAAGGCCATGCCTACACTAGCACTTATGCCGGCAAAAAACATTTTTCCTTCAGAGGTATGAAAACACCACACCCCTGAGCAACCTAAGTTTTGCCAGCATAAGCACTGGTGTGGACAGCGCTATGCTGGCGGGAGATGCTCTCCCACTGATGTAGCTACCGCTGTGGTTTAGGTGGTTTTATTATGTCAGTATGTGATGGAGACTATATGCCCCTACCACTAGAGGGTAGCCCTCAGCTACCTCAGGGGGCCAGAAAGGCCCCTCCCCATCACACACACATCACACACACTCCTTGGCAGGAAGTGGGGCATTAAAAACCCAGCAAAGGCCCCAGAGTGGGGGCAGGACAATAGAGGAGAGAGACTTACTCCCAGAGCCTGCCAAAAGGAGGGCTTTGCTGAGCCCTGCCATGCCCAGAAGGGCCTTGGGACTACTGGAGTGCTCAGTAAGATGTTTTGTTGGGCCCAGCCATGCCCAGAGAGGCTCCTGGGCCATTTTACCACCCAGTGCTACTGTTTTGGAGCCCTGCCAGGCCCAGAGAGACTCCAGGACTGTCTGCTACTCAGCCCAGGTGATTTGCTGGGCCCCATAGCACCAAAGGAGCACTCAAACAGTGGCATAGGAGGCACCCAAAGGCAACACACGACACCTTGGGGTCTGCACAGGATGAGAGTTGCACCAACAACCCACCCCGTGGGGGACCCCCAGGCATCATCTGTCACACAACGTGAGAGCTCGATCCTATTGACATAACACAGCTATACAACTGTTCTTACAGCAGCACAGCTGTATCAGTACCACTGCACGTTTTAAGTGCAGACTAGCCCGAAGGGTACAAATGGTTTTATCTGGCTGCCATCCCCTTCAAGTGCAGCAGCAGTCTTACTCAGCAAGAACAAGTAAGTCACTGGTAACAAATCAAAACAATAGTCTCGTGTGAGGCCGATCCCTGCGAAGGTTTAGGCAGGCAGGCAATCTCAAGTGAGTGCCAGCCCCAGACAGGTCTTTTGAGGAGGTGGTTTAATTGAATCGACTTCCAGATTTATTGAAGGGGTCTTCACTGTTGCTCAATGGATCCAGTGTGTTACTTAGAGCCAAACTGAAAGTAGTGTCCCTCTTTCTGGAGCGATAGAATCAGACATTCCAAGAAGCAATCATTTAAACCCCAAATTCAGCAAAACACTTAAGCACATGCTGAACTTTTAACCATGGGGCTTAAGCACATGCTTCAATACGCTTTGATGAATTTAGGTCTTGAACTGTCAAGGAATTGTTTCTCTAAACCTTGCCCAGTTGTGACATACAACCTATTTACATGCAGGTAACTGAAGTAATATATTATGTCAGTTATTGCACTTTCTGCATACACAAAGAGCAAAAAAAAACCCTGTATTTTAAATCTAAATTTCTCCTTAATCTGAAATAAAAGTAATGAAGAACCAAAGTACAAATTTCCACAGGGAGACCAGGGGGACTGAGCGTACAGTGTAACCCACTGACATTAGACACCTGGAACAAAACACAAAATGGCAGCTGCCACGGCAGCAGCAGGGGACCCCTCTCCATTTAAAGGTGCAGTAAACAGAAGGAGAAAGGTCAAGGCACAAAACAAGATTAAACTAGCTGGAGACAGAGTAACAAGAAAACATTCTACAATACATTAGAAGGAAGAGGAAGACCCGGGGGAGGGGAGGTACATTACTCAATGGGATGTGGGGCAACAATAACAGAAAATGTGGAAATGGCAGAATTACTAAATTACTTTTTTTATTCAGTTTTCACAAAAAGTTTAGTAGTAATTGGACATCTAACTTAATGAATGCTGGTGAAAATGAGGTAGAATCAGAAAGAACAAGTTAAAAATTACTTAAACAAGGTATAGCTCCTCAAGTCACCGGGGCCTGATGAAATCTATCCTAGAATGCTCATAGAGCTGATTGAGGAGATATCTGAGCCATTAGCAATTATCTTTGAAAAGTCATGGAAGACGGGAGAGATTCCAGGACTGAAAAGAGTAAATATAGTGCCAATAAAAAGAGGAATAAGGACAATCCAGGAAATTACAGACCAGTCAGTTTAACTTCAGTACCCAGTAAGATAATGGAGCAAATAATTAATTTATCAATTTGCAAACCCCTTGAAGATAATAAGGTGATAAGTAACAGTCAGTATGGATTTGTCAATAAAAAATTACGTCAAACCAACCTAATAGCTTTCTTTGACAAGGTAACAAGCCTTGTGGATGGGGGAAATGGTAGATGTTGAATATTTTGACTTTATTAAGGCTTTTGGTATTGTCTCACTTGACTTCTTATAGACAAACTAGGGAAATACAACCTTGATAGAGCTACTATAAGGTGGGTACATAACTGGTTGGAAAATCATTCCCAGAGAGTCATTTTTAGTAGTTCACAGTCAAGCCGAAAGGGCATATCAGGTGAAGTCCCACAGGGATTGGTCCTGGGCCTGATTCTGTTCAATATTGTTGCAAATGATTTAGACAAATTGCATAGAATACGTTTATAGAGTTTGCAGACAATAGCAGGCTGCGAGGGGTTGCAAGTGCTTTGGAGGATAGGATTAAAATTCAAAATGATCTGGACAAACTGGAAAAATGTTCTGAAGTAAATAGGATGAAATTCAATATGGAATCATGCAAATAAGGACAAATGCAAAGTACTCCATTTAAGGAAGAAACAATCTGGGGGTCATAGTGGATCACAAGCCAAATATGAGTCAACAATGTAACGCTGTTGCAAAAAAAGAAAACATGATTCCGAGATATATTATCAGGAGTGTTGGAAGCAAGACACAAGAAGTCGTTCTTCCCTCTATTCTGTGCTGATTAGGCCTCAACTGGAGTTCTGGATGCTACATTTCAGAAAAGATATGGCCAAATTGGAGAAAGCCCAGAGAAGAGCAACAAAAATGATTAAATGTCTAGAAAATATGACCTATGAGGGAAGACTGAAAAACTGGGTTTGTTTAGTCTGGAGAAGAGAAGAATGAGGGGGGACATAACAGTTCTCAAGTCCATATAATGTTGTCACAAGGAGGAGGGAGATAATTTGTTCTCATTAACCTCTCAGGATAGGACAAGAAGTAACAGGCTTAAATTGCAGCAGGGGCAGTTTAGGTTGGACATTAGGAAAAACTTCCTAACTGTCAAGGTAGTTAAGCACCAGAATAAATTGCCTACGAAAGTTGTGGAATATCCATCATTGGAGATTTTTAAGAGCAGGTTAGACAAACTCCTCTCAGGAATGGTCTAGATAATATTTAGTCCTGCCTTGTGTCCAGGGAACAGGACTAGAAGACCTCTTGAGGTCCCTTCCAGCCCTACAATTCTATGATTCTATATCTTCAGGCACCACAGTTATCACCTGAAACAAGCATTGCCGTTCCAGGTGTAAGTAGCCTATAGCTGTGTCACATCCAAGAGAAAGACATACAGTTATATTTTGCCTCAATGATCTCAGTAGTGAGGTAATACCATTGACCAAGCATGGAGACTGGAAGAAAAATAGAAAAACAGACCAGGAATAAATGCAGCGATGGGTAATACAGATAGTGCTTGAAGATCAGATATATTGATCCAATTTGTAAAGATAAAGGGTATGTCTACTCTGGAGAGGGTGTATCGGGCTCTATGGATCAATGCAGTGGGATCATTTGAGTGGACAGGGAAGACCTTCACAAATCGATCCCAGAAGTGCTCTCCAGCCAAAGCAGTAAATCCTCCCCACACACACCCCTCCACCACACGGAAAAGAGAAACGCTGCATTGACCAGAGGTGGTTTCCTGTCAATGCAGTGCAATGAAGATGCTGCGGTAAGTGAAAATGAGTAAGTTGAAGGGAGATACGCAATCTATGTACCAAAACTTGTGTCTCTCCCATCGACCAGGCTGGCAGTGTACATCAGGCCTAACAACTGATAAAATAGTTCACTTAGAACTACTAACTTTCCTCAAATCACTGTCACTTTCCCATAAGTTACATACGACATCTTTCTGTAAGCACTGAACCAACCTATTCACTTTGGGTATGTCTACACTTCAGCTGAGATGTGAATGCAGCATGGATTGTCATACCAGTACTAGCTTTAATCTAGCTAGCACGGCTAAAAATGGCAGTGAAGTTGACACTTCACCACAGGCTAGCACTGTGAGTACATACCCAGGGTCCCTGGTGTGCTTGTACAGCCCACACTAAAGCCTGTACTAATTTGTCTTCACTGCTATTTTTAGCCATGCTAGCTAGAGTAAAGCTAGCGTAAGTATGCCTACTGGGGATGTTAAAGCCTAAACGTTTAAACAGTAATCAGCTGTTTAAACGTTTTAAACGGCTGATTACCATTTAAACTGGGAGGAGGGGGAGGCAGCTAGGCAGCTCTTGCTCACAAGGAGGTGCAGAACCCAGTGTGGTGTGAGGGAAGCTGCAGCCGGGCTCGGCTCAGCTCCCTGCAAGTGAGAGCTGCCCAGCTACGTCCCATCTGTGGCCCCACAAAGTCGCAGGACCTCGTCGTCAACCTCCTCGTAGCCTTGGCCAAAGCAGCCATCTACAAGACCAGGGAAAGGAGGTTGGCTGGGGGGTTCTCTGTAACAGTGGGGCCTACTTCCGTTCCTCCATCCATTCACGCATCTGGGCAGAGTTCCTCAGGGCAGTGTCTGCTGGCTCCCTCGACACTTTCTGGGAGTAGTGGGCGCTGTCCGAGGTTCTCTGCTCGGTGTCTCCTTCTGGTTCCCTTCGTTTAAACCATCTCGCAGAGGGCACTCAGAATTTGCAATATCAGACCCATTAGGCCAATGTCAATGGAAGTTCTACTAGATTTTAATTTGGCCAGTTGTCTCTTTAGCTGGAGAGAGGCTGTCTCAAACGTCTTTATATTTTCATTGTTGCTGTGTGAAAAGTCATGAACATTCCAGAGAACAGGAATTACATATTGCCAACCTCAGAACAAGATTCCCCACATTGCCCTGCCTCAACCCTGCCCTGTAAAACCCACCTTTCAGAGCAGAAGGCTAGAGCTTAACATACTCCTTCTCCCTTTAGTCCTGAGCCTCTCCGTAGAGGCTGCCAGCGAGGATGCCATATGAGTACTAGTTGTAACCATGGTTTTGTAGTGTGGGCACGTGCCTAATGGAAATTGGGATGAAACTCATCACTGTTTGGTCAGCATCTTGCACATGCAAAGTGCTGCTGATATATATATATTATAGGTGCTATAATGTGATTTAACTTTTAAACACCTGTTCTATAATAGCAACTGACAAGCATTACTAACTTGGACTGGATTTGCATCAGATTTATTCCAGTTTAAAATATAAAACACAATTATATTCTAAATATGAAAATCTGATCATTAAATCATAATATTGTAGAATGCTATATAAGGACTGGTGTGTTTTTCCGTAAGTGGACAAAGCAAATAAGCTCAGACCTCATGTGCTCAATGCCAGCACTGAAAATGCATTATAAGCTTTGGTCACACTTTTTGTAACTGCCCATCAGTGAATTGAGAATGCTGTGTCAAGTCCAGTTCTGATTTATACCCCACCTAGCTCCACAGGAGTCAATGGGTTTGCTTGGAATGCAGTCAGGGCAGCACGTGGCTCTAATGGTTTGAAGTTGGAGTAACAGAAACTAAAATAGTTGCCTTCTGAAAAAAGTCAAACTTAAAAAAAATCCAGTTCTACGTGAAGAATATCATGAGATGACCCTAGGCTCTGCTGCCACACTTTTACACTGCTTGAGTTTAAGATTGAATTTCTCTTGCAGTTTGACCTCAGCAAACAGAGCCCCTCAAGTGGCCTATTATCCCCTGCCTTCCCTCTAAAGCCATGCATAATCCTCTATACATTTATCACATTTTAAAAAGCTACAGCAGCAGCAACAAGAAGAACGCATAGTCAAGCACTCAAAAGTCAGGAAATGCCAGAATTATGCAGCCCGTTCTATGTTTAATTCAGCCCACAGGCATCATGATGCATTCTTTAATTACATGAGCACTTTTTTTCCACAGGACCCATCATTCAATGCACAGGGTGGACAGTGCTCAATCAACATTTCTTTTAGCCTTATAATTTACTGTGCACAATTTTAACCCTGAACTGAAGACAGAATTATAAACTGACAAAATACGGAATTATAAAGGTCCTCGTGGGCTTTTCTAGGACACTCCTTACTGTGGTATCTTAGCAGGCCACAAACATTCAGTAATTCATCTTTACAACACCCTTGTAATATAAGAGGGTATTTTTATCCATATTGTATAGATGAGGAACTGAGGTCGAAAGAAAATAATTTTGGGCGCCCAACTTCACTCTACAACCCGATCCATGCCCTGAGCACCATATGAGGCAAGGATCCTTGCAGGCTATTTACAGTCCCTGTATCACAGGTAGTCTATTTTTTGTCAGGGTCCAAATTTCTTGGTCAAGGTATAGTCAAGGTTCAGACTCCAGAGAAACATTTTTCATGCTGCAATAACAATAAGGAGAATATTAAGTAAATAAAAAGATTTTGCAGTCCGTTAAAAAGCGTCTGATGGTCCAGATTTGGCCTTCGGTCTGCTTGTTGACCACCCCTGGCCTATACACTGCCACAACAGGGTACACAGGGTGCGTGCCACCAAGGTACTTAGGTGATTAAGTCCAGTTTTTACACAGCAGTAAGATCAACAAAAACCCCTAGTCAGCTGCCAACTAAACTCATCTAAACTCACTCTGCTAGTGACATAGGCGACTGAACACCTATCTTGCCCCAGTTCGTGAATTACAAGCAGAAACAAGACTCAGGGCTTGTCTATACTACAGAGCTTTGTCAACAAAAGTCCCTTTGGCGGAAAAAACAGTGGTGATGTATACACTGCAATGCTCCCCCACCAGCAAAACTCTCTTGTTTGACAACAAAATAAAACCACCTCAATGAGAGACGTAGAGCTTTTGGCAGCACAGTTAAAGCAGCAAAGGGTCAGTGTAGACGCTGGGTGCCATAACTGGGCTCCAGAAACTATCCAACAATGCCCACACTGACCTCTCTGCTCACCGTTTTGAACTCTGCTGCATTGCCCTGCTACACAGGCATGCACCCCTCCCCTTTCAAAGCCTCAGGAAGTTTTGAAATTGCTCAGCTCAGGGTGGAGATCCCACACAGTTACTGGCCAGCTGAGCGTGCCGGTTCCTGGCCGCAAACAGGCCCTGCCTGATCTGCAGGGGAGGGAGTGAATCATTCTCCTGGGTCTGTGGGGAGAAAAGTTTGTGGGAGAACTCGGAGGGAATCAATCCTACTCTCCTATGGCAGCATGCAGACAGCGCTGGCTGCTGTTGCGGGAGGAGGGGGAAGAGACTCCTGATGTGCTGTTCAGAGCCAGGGAGGGAGGCAGGAGCTGATATCGGGATGTCCCTCTGCCCGTGTACAGGTCTAGGCTGAGCTGGGGTGGGAGGACAGAGGGACACCCGCTGTCTGTGCACCAGCTTCTGCCTCAGGTGTGGCTGCTTCTGGCTGCTGTCTGAACTTCAAGAGACAATGTGTGGACACTCTCACTATCCCCCAAAGCACACTCTCCCTCTCCCTCCCTCTCTCTCTCTCTCACACACACACGCACTCATTCCCTCCCTCCCTGTCTCACGCTCTCCTCCCTGCACTCACACTTCTGTGGGCTTCCTGTGTTAGTGGTCAGCAATGTCAGTTAGGCTGATAGGGCAGTTTAAAAGCAGCTGTCAAACTAGTAGGATGCCCATGGAATGATGGGATTCAGAAACCTTCATTATGTGATGCTGTGCCTTCCCCATGAAGCATTGCAAACCCTTCCCAAAGCACCCTGAGCGCACTTGCACAGTGGAATAGCTACCCACAATGCACTGCTCCGTGTCATGCAAGAGCTGGTAGTGTGAATGTACTCCACGGACACAGGCAGCATAGTGAGGACGTGCAACAGCGGTTTAATTACAGCAGTGGCTATATGCCGGCATAACTCGTGTTGACAAAACTCTGTAGTGTAGACAAGGCCTCAGGCACCTACCCCTGCGAGAGGGCAGGGCTTAGCACACAGCCCTGTCATCTGCACTTCCCACTGGTTACCTTAGGCAAGCTTGCTGGATTTTGTGGATCACATTCTAAGGCACTTCTCTCCTCCCATTCATTGTATAGGTATCTGGGTACCTAACTCAGGCTTTGTGAATTGCAGTGTTGTTCCTGTGATTTTCTTGGCACTAAAAGATGAGGCATTATAGCTCTGAGCATCACAATACGTAGGTCCCTTTTGTGGATCCCACCCACAATCCTGGCCATGATCTGAACAAATTCTATGGTTTGACAAATTTCACAGAGGCCTCAATTCTCCTATCTTGAAAACAGGGGCAAGAATCACATTAACTGTAACAGGCGCAGGACCTAGACTCACAAAATAAAGTTAATAAAATAAATGATCATTTTTAAAGGTTCCTTTTAAATTAACCCATGCAGAGCTAGTCAAATGGTGGGGTTCAAAACCAGTATATCTGTATTTCATTTCATTCAGTATGGCCTTAAACATCCGTATGCTTTAGAATAGAAGGAGGTAAAGAACATAGATCCAGAAAAAAAGAGTGGGAGGATGTTGGATAGTATAGAATTCAACAAACAAAAAAAGATGAGGCAGCATTTTCAGATACCCTGACACAAATATGATGGGTCATATAAATATTCAGAAGAATAGAAAATACAATGGGGAATCTACAGGATAGACAACACAACACGATATGAATCTGACATAACAGGATCAAAGAATCTGGAGGATGAAGAAATTATTTAATTTAGAATCAAAAGGACTGTTACAAAGGAAAGAGAGAACACAGGTAACAGGGCTGGCTTTTAGCCAACACATCTGAGCAAATAGCCCAGAGGAACTTTACAGGTATATATTTAAACTGTCTGAATACATAACTGAAAACTTTAGGGATCTCCCAGCCGGATATGCAGCATTCTGCCTATAAGGCACTCTCACTCCAGCAGAAACCATCTCTTGAGTACAGGAGAACATTAAAAAAAATAGAAGGTTAAAAGCAGGAGGGAAATGGTAGGAACCTTCATTTGCACTTCATTTGTCAGCAAACCGATTTATTTGGAAGAAGAGAAATTCATATCTTTCGCTGTATATAAGAGCTCTCAAAATTCCTGTGCTCACTGCAAATTTCATTCATGTCAGAAGGTTCCTGATAAACATTCTAACAGACCTGTGGCCATTTGGGAACTTCTGGGTTGTCATTCCGGCCTGATTCTGTACCAGTATATTCCTCGGAGTCCTTTTATAACAGAAAGGCAATCAGACTGAAGAGCAGGGGATTCACATCAGAAGCTGATAAACTAGATTGTTTTGTGTGCTTGACAAAACTAATACTGAATCATAACCACATTTTATCAAACTTTAATTACTTTCAAAGTGCACCTTCAAAACCAACTAACACTAACTTCAATGAAAATTGGAAAAGGCTCTAAGTAAGGTTTAAAAGAATTGAGTCCCACTCCTTCTGGACACATTTGGCCAAATACATCCCTGGCAACACTCAGTAGAGATTAATTTGGTCTGTTCTTTTGACACTTTCATAATATGTTAAATGTTTTATCCTCTACCAGCTATAATAAATGACACCGTGCAATGATCAAATACAGATATCCTATATCAAAAGGAGCCATATATTTTATTTTGCTGCCAGACAATTGCTGGCTAAATGGACCCTTCTGTATTAGTATTCTAATGTTGCCTTAGCAACAAAGTGGCATTTAGGGTAAGCAGTTGTTTTGTTTTTTTGTCCATTTTGTATTTTAGCCCTTGGCATTGCCTCCAGCCACTTGCACTCACTTAAGAGGATCATTTGCTACTGATACTTGCTTGAAGCATTAGCACAATATGATGGTGTTGCCTTGGCTTAGGAAAATAAGCAAAATTAATGACCAGGCAGATGGCCAGTAGGGATTACTGATATTAATATTTCTAGTTTATTTGTGTCTTTAAAAACTTGTATTGAAATTGTTAACTGGGGACATGGCTGACCTATTTAATTTTGGGTTTCTATTATGTTACCATTGTTCCTCAGTCCATTTCCTCTGTTAGTCACCTCTGCTTGTTTTGTCTTGTCTTAGAGTAAACTCTTCAGGGCAAGAACTGTCTCTTACTGTGTTTATAAGGCATCTAGAACTCTGGATCCAGATTCTGACTGTAAGTAATAAATTTACCACAAAAAAAAAAAGAGTGAAGCATGCTGCCTTAGTAATCAGGGAAAACCACAGAGAATAAACACTCATGGAAGAAACTCAGCCATCACTAGATGCCTTCAGCTTTACCGGTACCATAATGAGACACACCAGGTTGCTCCCTACTCAGATTGTCTATGGCCCGGCATATATGGTTTCACCTAAGCCATCTGGATGGCACAGATCCTGAATTGTTAAGGATTTAGGAAGGCACCTGGGAAAACAGAGATATTCGGCTGCACTGCACCGTTTATTCAGTCTCTTTTACAGATTGGTGGAAAGCTTTGGAAAAAGAAGAACTGACAAATTTTTCTGAATTTTGAAAAAATCTTTGATTCCTCTCTGCCCTTCTCACATGTATCTGATCTTTCTGGTTTCTTCTGGGTCTAGAAGCAGAAATACTGAAACACCATGAGAACAACTCTTCCTGGTGTATTTCCAATTGAGTCAAAACTAGTGAGGATTGGAAAACTAATGAGAAATTTTGATTTAGCAATATTTCCAACCTCTCTAGAGTGGTTCCTGGCTCATACATCAGATTCAGCACGTGATGTCCTTATCTAGCTCCAGTGACATATTCTGCTTTTGTAGAATTTAAATAAATAATAATAATAATAATAATAATAATTGTCTAGCGATTAGGACTGATGAGAAAACTTTCTTCATTTGAACTGATATAGCTCTGCCTTAGCCTGACACAACAAATGTAAGTGCCTGATGCTGCACCATTGAAGAAGTGAGAGTTTCATCAAGATCAATAGAAACAGGATTGGAGAGAGGTCAGATCTGCCCTCATTCATCAAAAATGAATGTAAACTCTGAAGTTTACTGATGATACAGTAAAGCCCAGCTTTTCAAACAACCTAGGTACTCAACAGTGTGCTTAGCTTTGTGCTGGCACATGTGGTAACTTCACATGGAAATGGCCAAATAAAACAAAGGGCAAAAATAGCCCAAAGAGTCATATCCTTTTACCACTCCATGCAGCAGCTGTTAGAAGGATGTTCTGCATCTGTATATATGTAAGTAATTAACACATAAGGTGCCAGTAGGTTGCTCTCAAGAATCCGTAGCATAGATCCTGTTTTTTGCAGAACCAATACATTTGCTGCTGCGTACACAACCCCCACCCATTTAATGTCACTCTGTCCCAACCTAGTGGCAGCTGGGCCACACAGCTAGCAATTGAGGAATCTGCTATAGCCTTTTCTAATAGATGTGGGTGGATCTTATTTATCACAGGCAGGAGAGGCTCATGCTTTTAAAACCAAAGGTCCTCGGTTTAATCCCCACTGCCGACAGCTCATCCAGTGGATGTGTCCACTACAAATAGCATCTTTTGTCCAGCTGTTTATATTGGCTCCGAACAGCAACAAATACCTACAAGTTTAGGCCTCAATTTCATGGGTTTTAAGTCTCAGTTTTTCAGTCCCCAACTTTAGACCCTCTGACTGAGCCAGATTTTTGTTGGGTGCTAATTATCTAGAGCTCCCATGGATTTCATCTGGAGTCGTGAGTGCTCAGCACTCCTGAAAAACAGGCGCTAGCTATCTCAGTTTAAGCATCAAGAATCAGTGACAACTTTGGAAATACTCAGCCTTAGTTACGAGATAAGGGCTATACCCTACCATGAGTCTTTGTGCTAACTTCATATTATCAGCACTGGGAGATCTGCTGAGGACTGAGGGTGGTATATGGTTCAGACTTTGCAGCCCTGACCTACAAACAATAACTGAAAATAGAAATAATTGGCGAGGAACAAATGAGTTTTACAACTATGATGCAAACCAACAAGGCTTGGTTATGCCTTTTGACTTCGGATGCTTATCTGGAATTAACCAAACTTTTAAATTGATTATCGGTTTTCTGTGGAACATTCCAGAGATACGACAAAAAGAAACAATGAAATAGAATGAGCACATCCATCAAAAGGATAGTGCCTCTGTGACTTGCAAATCAAGTCATAAGCTATTCATCAAAAGGAAAAGAATCCAACACTACATTTCTTGTAGTACAAGAGCATATGCACAGTACTTGAAGAAAAAGAAGCACAATTACAAACGTACATACACTCTTTAGCAATATGCACATCATGACAATTTATTCATTTTGTCTGAGCTTGAGAATTGTTCTTGAAAAGACTTCAAATTCCTTGAATGTATTCGACATATGAAATTATTCACTAAGTATTTTCTTCAATTAATTCTTGATCTGTAGTGGGTTCACAAGTATCTCAATATGTAATATTCAACTCTTGAGCTGTTTGTTTGGACAAAGATCACATGATGTATTTGTGTTCTCTCTCTGATAAATGTAACAGTAAAAATCAAGTTGCCAGTGCAAATACTCATAATTATGACTTTAGAATCCATTTTCCATTAATATTCTACAAAAATTGCTTAGAATTCACTCTGTCAGCAAACATCTCTATCAGTAAACTTATTTCCAGCGATATATGAGAAAAGCAAACAAAAAAGTGACATGAATACAATAAAAATAATGGTTAAACATATTTGTAGCCTAATGTGTGTGTGTGCAATATTTGCCCACATTCTAGTGTGATATCCATTTTTGAAGTGCTTGGTGTGATATATCTGCAAATGCAGATAACAGGAAAGTCCATTGGCGTCAACAAGTCCAGGGCTAATTTTGGATGTACTGTAATCCAAGGTTAAAGTCTTCAGATGAGATAACCACGATATAAGAATTTTCATGGAATCAGTCAACAGTTTCATCCATTACATAGTTAAGCATGATTTTTGCCTTTCCAGTGCCACATAACTGTCCATTTAACAACAGTTAGGGCAGTGTTGTCCATTTTTTACTATGCACGCTAAACTTCTACATCAAGGATCAGTCACAGAATGAGCAGATGTGGGATTGAGTAATGGTCTATTTATATTGTAACTGGCCAACATGTATGTGCATTATTGACCTCTACTAGATGTAATCAGAACAGCTCCACTCTTAGTCGTTAGGACCTATACTGTTAACATCTAAAGGAGGTTCCCCTTTAGATCATGTGGTAGGCAGCTTGAATTTTTGGAGAATCTGTGCTGTTGCCCTCCTGTTTGAGTGGCTGTGGTGTGCAGGTCTGAATATATTTGTGAAAAGCCCAGATGCTGTAAAATAGCCAGAGGACAGTAACACTTACACAAGCGTAGAAGTGTAAGACTGGAAGGCCTCAAGAGGTCGTCTAGTCCAGTCCCCTGCAGCACTGTTATAGCGCCTTCTGTCCCCAGACTTCAAAACACTTCTGAATTCAGCCTTAGAACTGCTCTTGTAAGGTAAGTTAATGCTTTCCCCTATTACTGGTGAGGAAAGTGAGGCACAGAGCACTTGGATAACTTACACAAAATCACACAATGCGTTAGTGGAGTACTGGAAATACAGCCCAGACGTTTTGTCATACAGAGTTCTATTCTAACTACAAAGACTATATCTCACACCTTTTGGACATATCTACTTTTTTTCTTCATGCTCAATGTTCTATAGACACAGCCTTTCTCTTCCATGCTATTACAAATGTTTTAAAATTTCATTTATACTGGGAATTGTACAATTTTTTATTCTGTTTCTAAAGAGTGTTTGCCTTCCCCGGATTTGTTATCTCTAATTATACCAGATCATTATACCAAGACTGGTTATGTCCCTTTCTCTGCTCTTTTGAGGTTCATTATTTTCTACACATCTTCTAAACAAGATTCAGGTTCAGCCCAGACGACTTCTCTACCTGCTTTTGTATTCTATCTTATGTTCTCTGGAAAAGACTCCTTGAGTCCCACACAACAAAAAAAGGGGAGACCATTTTTTTTGTTATTTTTGTTTTTCAAACTTTGCTCCTTCCCCCCCCCCCTCCATTACAATTTTTAGCCATTACCCAGCAAGGGCTGGATTTGAATTAGTATCGTACTGGCAAAAAACTCTACAGTCCATCAGCCATCTTCTAAGCCATCCAGATTCCCTATTATGTGGGTTTCTTATTAAATTAGTTGTTGACAGAAATCTGGCATATGTGGTAAATCTGGAGGAATGTTTTAGGCAGAGATGGTGGAATTCTCAATACATTTAGGCCAATCTGTGAACTCTCAGAAATAATCATTTAAAATGTCCTGGACTTTACCTTTTGTTCTTGGGAGGAAGTCCTGACCTTGAGAGTTTTGCAAACATGTTTTCCCACAACCTCCCCTCTTGACCTGAACACTATTCAAGGGATGGTACTCTTCACACACTAAACTGAACTAAGAAGAATATGAAAAAAATGTGCCAAACCTGCAAAGGGAAATGAAAATCAAATCCTCTTTCTTGCATCAGCATCAATTTTTTATTTCTTGACACGATAAGAGTTCAATGGAAAGAAAACCAAAACGATTAAAATATTGATAATAGGAGGATCAAATTATATGACCCAATCATCTACTGCCCTCTTGTGGTGATGGCTAAAATAGCTTCAAAACGCTTCAGATAAATGCCTTGACTTGGAATCTATTCAAATAATGTGCTGAATTCATAGCCTGACATCGGATTGTTTTGTCCATCTAGTTATGGGGTTGCTGTTATCAGCTAGATCATTTCTACCTTAAATAGTGACAAATAAATGAATTAGAATGAATAAGAATTATAAAAACCTAGGGAGATAGGTAGTATATCGATGCATATAAACAACTTAGAGAGAGAAATGTAACAGTATATTTGTGTGCAGAGTATAATAGTCTTTATATAATAGCATTATGAGCTGAAATTAAACCTGTATTTTTCCTTGATCTAATACAAAAGCCATTACAAATTATTAGATTAGGATTAGTTAGGATTACAAAATCTATTTTCCCCGACTTTCTCCAAGGGAGCTGGATTGTACTGTTGAGAGGGGTAGAAGGACCTTTTGAGGCTTTTGATCCTATAACATTCTTGCATGAGATTTTTTAAAAACACATATAAGCCAAGAGCACTGGCGAGACACATGACAAATTGAAATCAAAGGATGAATAAATATATTTTAAAGAATTTCCACAGTTAGTTTTTCACTTTTGTTAATGATGGTCTTTGAGTCAAAAAATACTGTGCAGGCGTGTCCTGTGTGATAGAGATGATGAGGCATTACTCTGTCATCTATTAGTCAGGCACTTAAGGCCAGACAAAGGACACACTATCAGTAGAAATGGAGTCTTCACAATGTGAAAATTAAGGGTCAGATTCTCCATTCCTGTTCCAGATACTCAGGTAATACAAACAGGCTAGCTGCCAGGTGGACCAAGGGAGATTTTCCTTTACATCAGATAAACCTAGGTTGTGTAAACCTGACACAGCCAGCTCTACACCACCTTCTCTTCCCACCCCTGCATGTCTGGAGCATGCTGAGCTCTGGCACTCCTAGGCTAACAGAATGGTCTGAAGGGAACTGTTGCTGCTACTGTAGTTTAAAGCAGCTTTTAGGTTGCTCTAAATTACAGTGGGAGACATTTCAGCCTCAGTTTATCCCTAAGATTGAGGGAGCTTATCTGGGTCCTGTACCAAGTGAAGGATGGCTAGACCTCGTGATTTAGTCTACTTTACTTTTACAACGTAAAGCAAAATCCTAATCAAAACACTTGACTTTAGCAAGATTATAGATGATCAATATGTTTCATATTTATTTGGTTTAGTTGAAAAATGTTTTTTTATCTGAACTGGATATTCTTGCAACAAAAAAAGTTTTATTAAATTGGAAAATGGAAAATTTAGACTTCCCATTTATTGTATTTATGGTTTAATCCTCTCCTACTTTTTTGTGGCATAGGGGTGGAAAAGGGAGAGGACAAAAGGGAGAGGAACGAAAAATCTGAAGACAGAAACATTTCTAAATAAAAAATTGTACATAAAAACTTCACAAGTTCAAATAAATCAAATGTTGTTCCATTTTGAAACATGGCATGAAAATCACCTCAATGTATTGCTTTCTTTTTTTTTTTTTGTGTGTTTTTTTTTTCCCCTTCAACTTGCTCTAGCAAAATACAATATTGATGAAGGGGGAACAGAGGAAAGGCTGTCTGAGAGAACAAGACCACCCACATTTGATAGACTATGACCATTAAGAGATTTTATCAAGCAGGTGAGGCCTAGGAGTACACACTCATAGACTCATAGACTCATAGGTCAGAAGGGACCAATATG